>VZSZ01002171.1:15651-48837 GCA_013398815.1 Ibidorhyncha struthersii
TCCCGGGGCTGTTTTGTCATCGGTCCCACCCCGTGTGCTGGCTCCTTCCCTGAGGGAGGGCCTTTGGTCTCTTCTCCATCCCTCCCTGGGGCCCTCTGTGTTCCCTCAGCAGGGCCCTCGCCCCTGAGATATGTGGGGGTGGCAGGTGTCCTTCGAAAAATATCTGCTGGGATCCGGCCAAATGCGCAAAGGCTGCCGTGACTGAGAAGTTCATAACCTGTGAGAGGTTAAGGTGAGGCGTGTGGCCATCCGAGGGCTCTACCTGGCGAAGGGATCGTATGATGTCATCTTACTGGCACATGGAGTACGGCACCTGCTTCGCATTGCTATCGCTTCTTCATTAAGACAGAAACGTGCGTCTCGTGAAATCAGGTTGAAGGAAGGATTGTTTAATGGCTTAAAATGCAGCTAGAGTCGGATGGCATCCTTTTGTTTCCCTTAGCTTCCTGAATTTAACACCCTCCCCAGGGAAGAAGCAGACTCCAGAGGTCTAAGTTTTGGCATGCCTCTCTCCTTTTCACTTCCAACAGGGTGTCAGGAGCACTGCAGGCTTGGTTAGTTCTGGTTAAACCATCCAAAGCAAATTTGGGGCCATAATAATACAACAGCGGAGGTTATTTTGCTTAAATCATTGTTGAAAGGGTTACTTTTCTTTACAGCTGGTTTGTTCAAACGTCATGGCCTGTGCTTTAAAAAAAATCTTGGAGATGGGGGAGGGTAAACTACTGGTGCAACAGTGGTTTAGGTTGTCTGTGGCTTCTTTTTTCTTTCTTTTTGCCTTCTTTTTACCTTAGAGTGATTGTCAGTACGTTTGTACTGTTTCCTCTTTAGTTTCGTCCTGTCAGGATCAAAGCCGGAGGGCTACAAGTGAACTCTACTTGAGAGCCCTTACATGAGCCTTCTGCTACTTGGAAATACACTCTCTTCTTTCATTATTGCAGGAATTAACACTAGCCCACCTGCACGTTCTGCGCTCAGAGCTGCTGTTGTGAAAATATCTGGGAACAGTGACATGGGGGAGGGAAGGAGTGGAAGAAGGAGATAGCATTCCTGAGAATACACTTAGTAACCCAGATTGAACTCCAGTAAATATTTTTTTAAAAAAATATAACTTCTGATTAGTGTATTGAAAAGTGTTTGGTTTTTTTTTAACCAGATTAATATATGTCTATCCTAAAAATGTGTGAAGTAGGAGAACTTGTACTTTTTAACGTTAAAGTTGCTGGGGAAAAATATTTTGATTAAAGCTGGCTATAGTGAAGTATTATTGTTTCTATAGCTCCTTCCAAGGCTGAAATGAACCAATAAAATAGAAACTGAAGAGTCTGTCTGATTGTACCTCTTTACCCTCGCTTCCCTAGGGGATAATCATGACCTTTCCTACAAGGCTGCTTGAGCTTATTACTTGGAGAGATTTCAGAGAGAGTTCCTGTGAATTTTGGACACTCAAAATCACCTGGAGAGGAGGACTCGGTGCTCCTGCAGGAGAGGGGCTGCACTGCTGGGGGCATAGGTGGTCTGGAAGCACTTGCAGTCGCTCAGTAGAGGATGTAAATGAAAGAGGCAATGGTGTTGTGGGGTGGAAAGGCAAGGAGAAACCAGTGAGTACAGCATGAGGAGGGGTTATTTGTCCAGTGTCCTTGTTTTTCACCACTAAACCTAGGAAATGAGGTCTCTGTAGGTTTGGTGCTTATCAAACAGCTTGACAAGGAGGTGTCTGTGTCTCACCCCTTCCCCACCTGCAATTTCCTTGGCCGAAGGGACTTCTACTGCCTCTCATCAAGGAAAAATCTATGCACTGTGTTCACAGCTGTATTTAGCTGTGGGGAGCTTTTGTCCTCTAACTTAATTGAAAATTACTAGCTGTAATTAACTTTTAGAGCTGTGCTCTTCATCCTTTTTGATTTGGGTATGCGTGCTAACCTCTTTTAAAACCATAACTGATTATAGGCTGGGGCGTGGGAGGGTGGAGGAAAGCTGACCATATGATGATCTTTCTGCTTTGCTGCTCTCTCGCAGCAGTATTGAGCGTCTTCATTAATGCTTCTAGCAACTGGCTTAAAGAAGGCTCACTAACTGAATCTCCCTCCTTTCCCATTCTCTTTCCTTAATTGCTGTGTGTTTACTTTTGTCTTGGAGGCATGAGGCCTTTTGTTCAGTCCTCATTGGTAAACTCTGTGAACAATTAGTCATTGTTCTATATTTTTCTCCCTTTAATTCCTCTTCATCCACTCTCTAATTTTCCTGTTGTACTTCCACATCTGCCTGGAGTCTCCTAAAGGTGTCTGGCTTGTGTAGAAAGCTGTGTCAGAGCAAACATCTCCAAGAAAACTGCTTCTCTTTAGAGCAAATGTTAGAATTTTGGACCTTGCTTGTAGTAATGATTTTATGTGTTTGTCTTAGGTGGCTTTATAGAGCGGCAAGGATGTGTTATGCATGGATTGGCACAAAAATTAGATGTGCTCAGTGCAGTAGCTGAGCATTTGTTGTATGTAGCAGCAGAGGAGGTTTCAGTGTAAGTCTGAGGGTCAGATACTGGCTCAGCAGCTGGTGGGAGAGAACAGTATGATTAAGATCCTGACCTACTTAATGAAAACCAGGGTCCTAAAGAAAGAGTCACAGCTTTGCCTGAAAGTCAGAGTAAATAATGGGTGCCCTCTTGCTTTCTCTCAGTTAGTCCTTACTCTGTAAAAATGAAGCCTAAGCTCAAGCTGTTGGCTGCTGGTTTATTAATTAGCCCTGTAGGATAGCTGGCAATGCTGCTGTTCCTGGGCGTGCTCAGTGGAGTGTAGCTTTGCCCATCTTCAATGAAGATGGAGGAGTGTTTGTACACAGACTGTTCCTGGGCTGTGGTTGTTGTGGTGGAGTGTACCTGGGAGAAGGGGGCGTGCTGTGCTTATTACAGAGGCACTGTTAGAACATCACATGTAGCAGGGGGACATGAATTAGTTCTCCAGGAGCTGCATGTGCAGGCCCCTTTCACTGTACTCTTACTTTACTAATTCATGGACTCATTGTCAGTGCACAAATGTAGCATGAGTAGCTTCCTACTTGCTAACAAAGTTACTTGATTGGTTTTAAGGCTTTTTTGGAGTGCCCCTCAGTGTTCTTCTTACTTTTGTGACTTTTAAGGTGCATTTCAAGAGGAAATGGGCTTGGTAGTTAGAGACCTATAACCTGCTCCTGTTGTTCAACTGGCGATATTTTTTCTTAAGACTTTTAAGTGAATTTTTAAAAATAAAAATGGAAAAATAAAGTCTAGGAATTGGCCGCAAGTGAGAAGAGAAATTCTTTGAAATTACATGTTGCAAGCTCTAACATTAAAACATGGAAGATAAAATTGTGAATTATTGAAACAGTTGATTCTAGGTAGACTGGGGTGCAAACCCCGTCTTGGTACAAACAATGCTACTGAGAGTGCATAAACAACTTTGTGAAAGGGGGGAAGCTCTGAAATAACACAAGTACTGTCCTTTAGAGCCTGTTCTAAGACATCAAACTATACGAAGTCCATCAGGATAGCCTTGAAACTTCATGGCGTTACTATTATTGATAAATAAGCTATATTGCTGTCTGTGTCGTCATGGAGGCGGGAAAGGATATCGCCATTCTGTGTGTACACACTGACTTTCAGATATCAGAAATAAGAGTTGAGCATTAAGACTTGCTTTTTATAATTTGGAACCGCCCTGTGTTATGTACGTCTGAGTTCATAAATGTAAGTATTCTGTGTGCTGTATGATCTTTTGTGTTTTTTTAACTGTAGGTCTACACATATTTGGGTGGTCTAACAACTTTAAAATTTTTATTCTGCATGAGATCATAATGAGAGAGCTGGCACAATATTCATGCGGTTGTTCAGGGACTTGATACAGGGTGGCGGAGGGAAAGGAGTGGATTTGTTATTGATCAGACTCACTGCAGCTGCATAAATGTTTTTCCTGACACAAAAGGGGCTAGTGCATTAGTGGAAGCACTCTGGAAATGTGAGAACTGCCTCCTTCAGCAGCAGTGATCTATAAAGCATTACTACAATAAGTTTCGATCCAGTTTATTTAAAAAAGACACGTGGAAGTGACTGTAAAAAAAAAAAAAAGCTGTTACGTAAGGTTTTTTGTTTCTTGTTTTGTACTGGGCCAATATAAAAGAGGTGGTTTGTCTGCTGGCCTGCGCAGTTGGCTCCTGGGGAGCCCTGCAGCACCCAGCCCCGGTGCCTTCCAGCTGCCTCTGTGCAGCTCTCAGATTTATTCATAGGTACACTTTATATATGTGTGTTTATGTATGTGTGCACATCACATACATATATACACACACATATTTAAAGATGCATAAATATAAGGAAACAAGGACAGGAAGGAACAACCCCAAAAGCTTACCAAAAAAGATGGCATCAACTGGAAGAACCAGCCAATGGGTCCATGAATCAGAAACTTTATTTTGAGAAATTTTATGTGCTTAAGGTGGGTGGTAGGGCAGTTACTCTGTTCACGGCTGTGGCGATTCTCTAGCTGCTGGTAGGGCGATGGGGTGCAGAAGATGGAGGGTGGTGGGGAGGTTACTTTGTCTGTGGCTGTGGGAAGCTTCTAGGTACCTGTAGGACAACAATGGGGTACAGAGGTGGTGGAATACAGAGGTGGTAGGTGGTGTGCAGATACCTTTGTGCTCAGCTGTGGGGAGCTTCTAGCTGCCTTTAGGGCCATGATAGGGTGTGCACGTGGTGGGTGGTAGGGTACAGAGATGGTTGGTGATGCAGTACTCCATTTGTCACTGACTGTGATGGGCTTCTAGCTGCTTGTAGGACTATAATGAGGTGTGGAGATAGAGGAATGGTGCAGAAATCCTTTTGCCCTTAGCTGTGGGGAGCTTCCAGCTGCCTGTAGGACTGTAATGGGGTGTGGTGTGGAGATGGAGGGTGGTGGGGTGCAGAGATGGTTGGTGGTGCAGTGCTCCCTTTGTCCGTGACTGTGGTGAGCTTCCAGCCGCCTGTAAGACTTTAATGGGGTGTAGAGACAGAGGGTGGTGTAGAAATCCTTTTGTCCTCAGCTATGGGGAGCTTCCAGCTGCTTATAGGTCTGTGATGCAGTACAGACTGTGGCTGTGTGTGTTTCCTTCCCTGTCATGGTCCTACAAGCAGCTGAAAGCACTCTACAGCCGTAGACAAAGGTATCTCTGCATGACCCTCCATCTCCACACCCTGTTATGGTCCTACAGGCAGCTGGAAGCTCCCCACAGCTGAGGACAAAGGGATCTCTGCACCACCCACCATCTCTGAACACCATTTACCCACAGTCTCTGAACCCTGTTGTGGTGCTACACGGAGTCCAAAGCTCCCTGCAGCTGAGGACAAAGGCAGCACTGCACCACCAAACATCTACATACCCTGTCACCTTCTCCATAACCCACCATGGGCCAGGTTAGAATAGAATTAAAAGCAGCAGGTCCTATCTACTGCTCAGTTTTAAAGACTTGCGCTGCTGAGATTTGTAGTTTTGAAGGCTAAATTCTGGAAGAAAAGTGCTTGTCAAGTTGACTGGAAGTAATATTTCACATCTTTGAGATTAAAGACATGTCCAGTGCCAAACCGTGCATCCATGAGTTGCTGACTGCACTGAGGACATCTCAGTGTGGACCGTAGGACTCTCATCTTTCTCTCCCTGACACGAACCAGAGACTTTGCCAAGGACTGTCCTGTGCTACATGCTTCTGTTAAACACTGGGACAAAAGACATAAGTTGATGTCCATCTCCTTGGTTCAGTGCAACAGTATTACACCCTCTTTAACTGACAGGACCAGAGGCCATGGGCACAAAATGAAACACAGGACGTAGCCTCTAAATGCCAGGAAACACTTTTTTACTGTGAGGACAACTGAGCACTGGCACAGGTTGCCCAGGGAGGTGGTGGAGATTCCATCCTTGGAGATATTTGGTAGCTGTCTGGACAAGGTCCCGGGCATCTGGCTCTCAGTGTCCCTACCTGAGCCGGAGGGTTGGAAAAGATGACCTCTGGAGGTCCTGTTCTGTAAAACAAAAATCTGCTTTAACTTGTTTATATGAACTGTACAAATCTTCCACAAAAACAGAAGTAGTGAAATGAATGCCAACACAAAGATGTTCCCTTGTTTACTGGATGCCATCTTACTGTGACCCTCAGGAAGAGCTGAGAACCAAGTGAAATCTGTGTGCTGTGAACTATCGCAGATTGTTGAACAACGCAGTGATGTGGCCTGCTTTGCCTGTGACTTCTGGTTTTGTATGCTGAGCCACAGAATTAGATTAAAGGACGTCGAGCTGTACTTCTGTTTGCTGCCTTTTGCCATTAGTGTTTGTCTTGTCCTTTTTTCTGAAACGCGGCTGTAGGTGTCTAATCAGAGAACTGCTAATTTGGAGCTTTTTACAATACTTCCTTGCAGATATAGGTTTCCAGGTTTTAGCATCCCTCAGAAAACAGCACGATGTGCCTGTCCCCCTTTCTCGGAGGGAAGCAGCATGTCAGTGGTGCAGTCTGCATGTGCTCTTTGCAGTACAGTGTGGCTGTAGTCACGCTGTTTGTGGCCTCATACCCTCCAGGGTGGGTGAGCACTATTAATGCTACATAGTGCTTGGCTGAGCCCATCTTGTATGGTACGTGCAGCCTCCCTACCTCAGGAACTCCTTGATTTTGTTAGTTCAAAGTGGTGGTGGTGTGGTGGTTTTGATAGCATGAAGACTTCAGTCCTCTGTACGTGGGCTGTATGACATATGGGGGAGGTACAGGGCCTTTGGGGACAGTATTGGAGGACTGGTTTTGGTGCATGGAGCAAAACTATTCCATAGTTCACTCCAGAGAGGCAGAATAGATGTAGACTGTGCCTAAATCTTCTTTCAGCCTGGTTTCCTCCACTCTTACGGGCTCCCTACCAGAAGAAGCTGACTGTTACAGTGGTGTTGTGGCTCACTGAGGGACCGGGATTTGGGAACACAACAGAACAAGACAAACTCACAGTGTAAGTGTACCGCCAGTGGGTTGACAGAGACAAGAGATGTTCTGTAGGGAACCTTCTGCTTCTCAAGTACAGTACCTAGAGCCATACGTAGAGTCTGTGATTTGTTCTACCATCACCTTTCCCTCTCCCGCTGCAGTAACTGGCCTGAGTAACTGCTTGCCTGGCGTTACCAGCTGATTTTCACATAAAAATGTTGGTGTGGTTGCTGACTAGAAAACAAACATTTCTTGTTTAGCAAGAGGAAACGAGAACCTACCATTTCTCAGAGAAATTGTACATGAGAACTTGATGCAAGTGCCACTGCTGGTCGTAAGTTGTGTACGTAAGGTGAATAGCTGTGCCATGGCCAATGCTCCCTTTCTCTTTTTTAGGAATTCCTACAAATAGATACTCTGCTGTGTTTGGGAGTTAAGGACTGACCCTGATTTTATTTGGAAAAAAAGCTTAAAACAATTGCTGATGAAAAAGCAAAGGCTGGCTGGCAAAGCTTGATGCACTAAATTTGTGGCTGTCAAATTTGCTGAATTCTAAGCAAATTTGAGACCTCCCCCCCCGCTTCTTCCAGCCTACATAGGCAAAGAGTGTCTGCAAATGAAAAAATGATTGCTATGAGACTTGTAAACTGCCACTTATTTTGACAGGATATTAGCTTTGAAACCTAACTCTGGCAGTAAGTACACATTATTAACATGATTGGGAGGGAAAGAGCCAGTAAGAAATACTCAGCTAATGCCCTTGTACTTTAATTCTCTAGTTGTTTCGGATTATGTATCTTGATGAGCTACAAAAAAAAAAGTGTAATTCTGTCTCAGTAGGCAACTGTATAGTCCATGGAAAAACTGAAGATGAAGAAGCAGAACACTGAACTTAGCAGAGAATATATTTTTTTTTTTGTTTAATAAAACCTCAAGCCTTACTTAAATGTGTTGATGTTGCAGAGTCTCAACTGCTACGTTGGACTGCAGCAGGACATGACCCCACAGTTCTGTCCTACATCTGATTCTGGCAGTAAATTTTCATAAGTAGTTGTTTAAAGTATATCTTACATCCCCATCAGGCTCATCCCCTTCCCTCTTCTTAAAAGCCATTATAACCACTTTAGAATTTAACTCCTCAGGACCACTGATATAGGTCATGTAACGTTCCTGACTGAGGAAATAACAGGGGTAACTTGCAAAAAAAACACTTTATGAGGAAGTACTATTACCTTTCTAGATATGGCATGTATAGATATTAGTGTAATGATTTTACAGGAAAAAATAATGCAGAACTAATTTCTTTTTTCTGGTGCTCATGTAAGTGCAGAACTATGCTCAGACTCTTACCCTTGTAGCGGCCTGTCTCTCTCTCTCTCTGTCCTAAACGATTCTTGTTTCTGTGTGGCAGTGAATCTGAAGTCCTGAAGGGGAGGTTCTGATAGTCTCATTCTCTCTCCTCCCAGCTTATTAGTAACGCAAAACCTCGCTTTCGGTGAGAATGAGAGGATTACCTGAAAGTACGTGGTAGAGTCACCTTGAAATGGGATAGGAAAACATTGCCTGACCTCTGGTTGCTCTTTGCTTCCCACATATCAAATGGCGAGCCTCAAAGCTATTTAAAAATTAAGAATGCTTCACAAATTTACATCTTTAAAATGGTACATAAATATCTCTGAGGGCACTCACATCACGTTTGTAGGTCCTGCCAGACTGGGAAGCAGACAGTTGAGGGCAGAGCTGCTATTTAGGGAGAGGTATGGGAGGGTCAGGGGCATGGACCGGCAGGGCCATTAAGTTAAATTCAATGAGGACAGGCTGCACTTGGGAAGGAGGAACATCCTGTGGCAGTGCTGGGAGTCTTGTAGGCAGGAGCCAGTGTCTCCCCTGACAGTGGAGGAGGTCGACAGCATCCTGGGCCATTATGAGGAAGGAATTATCTCACTTTACCCAGTGCTTGTTACCCTGTGTTCAGATACTGCATCTGGTTTTGGGCCCTCTGGTACAAGATAGATATGGACAAACTGGTGCGAGTTCAGCAGAGGTGCTCCAACATGGTTGGCGGCTGGAGCACTTGCCCTGTGAGGTGAGACTGAGAGAACTGGTGGGGTTTCTCCTACTTATCCTCTCTCTGATGGACCAAGGGCGGGGGGGGAAAAGGTGAGAGCCACAGTCACAAACCCAACTCCAGCCCAGTCACCAGCCAGAGGCACTTCTTTCCTTCCCTGTCCTTTTTCTGGCCCCAGCAATGTACATTCAGGTAGCACAAGCCTCTCCTTCCAGGGCTCTGGTCGCTGTCACCTTATCTGCCGCCTCCTTGCGCACTGCTGGCAGTGGCCAGGACACCTTCTCCACCCAGAGCAGGAGGAACAGCATCTGTTGCTGATTGATTGCTGCCTTCTCCTGCCTCCTGACCTATATATATATATGTGTGTGTGTGTGTGGCTGCGAGGGCTGGGGCCCTGTGGTGTGGTGACTGCTTCTCAGATACATGGTAAGCTGCTTTGCTGGCTGCAGAGGTCCCCCTAGCCCTGTAGGATGTGGGTCTGTGGGTGGGTCTCACCTCCCTCCCCAATGCTGCCCTCTTCCCTGCCCTGTTTGCCTTTGGGAAGTTGGTCCCAGTTGGCTCGAAGGACCCCACTCTGCCAGATGCTTTTTCCACCAGTAAGTCATCCTCTGAAAGCCAGTAGCAGCATGGGGCTCACAGGCTTTGAAGGGTCCATCTCTCCCTTTTTTGGGGAGAGTCCATGCTGTTGCTGCCAGACATCCTGCCCGGTGCTGAGCTCAGGCCTGTGCACACGTGTACTTATCGCACCATCCAGACTCTTGCCAAAGCCACGGCACTGAAATGGACTCAGCCTCTTCTCCCTGCTTCCCTAACCACTTCCCAGTGTGGGATAGCAACCTCAGCCTAGTTACTGGGATATTCCCAGCTCACCTTCCCAGGGCAACTAAGGAAAAAGCGGTACCTGGCAGTCAGCCCCTGAACCCCTTGGGGTATCCCTACTAGATGAGTCAGCAGCACTTCTGAAGCAGCTGGGGAACCTTAGGAAAGACCACGAGTCGTGTTGGTGGGGTAAGGCTGCAGGCACTGAGCTCACCACAGCACCTTTGCCTACCTCTCCCACCCTCTGCTTCAGCTGCTCCTCCAGAAAGTCTTGTGTGCCACCAGCGCAGAGGTTTGGCATGCCTGGTGGACACTGAAAGAAATGTTGTTTTCATATCATTGACATCAGGGAGGTGATTCTTCCCCTCTGCTGCGCTCTGTTGAGACCCCACCTGGAGTACTGTGTCCAGCTCAGGGGCCTCAGCACAGGAGAGACATGGACCTGGTGGAGCAGGGCCAGAGGAGGCCCTGGAGATGCTGGGAGGGCTGGAGCCCCTCTGCTGGGAGGACAGGCTGGGAGAGTTGGGGGGGTTCAGCCTGGAGAATAGAAGGCTCCGGGGAGACCTCGGAGCCCCTTCCAGTGCCTAAAGGGGCTCCAGGAGAGCTGGGGAGGGACTCTGGATCAGGGAGGGGAGCCATGGGATGAGGGGGAATGGTTTGACACTGACAGAGGGGAGATTGAGATGAGATCTGAGGAAGAAATTGTTGCCTGTGTGGGTGGTGAGCCCGTGGCGCAGGTTGCCCCGAGAAGCTGTGGCTGCCCCATCCCTGGAGGTGTTCAAGGCCAGGTTGGACGGGGCTTGGAGCAACCTGGGCTGGGGGGAGGTGTCACTGCCCATGGCAGGGGGGTTGGAACGAGATGATCTTCAAGGTCCTTTCCAACCTAAACCAGTCTATGGTTCTATGACATTCCTGTGCTGCTTGACTTTAGAAGCAGCACTGAATTCTGTGGGCTCTTCAAATCACTAAACCCATGAGAAGAATTTGAATTGCTTTGTTAGAGCCATTGAGGACACAATGATATCTTTGAGCATTGCTTTTAATTAGGAATGACTATTTTGGTATGAAACAGCCTAGTTAATTTCTGCTTAAGACAGGAAGCTTTAGGCAGTCTCGTGTTGTGTTTTGTTTTTTTTTTAAGGATATTAAAAATAATGTCCAAACATGGTACTTGATAATCTCTAAGGAACTTCTCTTTTGCTTATGCTAAGCTTCGGTGTTGTGGTTGACAGAGCTTAGTGATGTACTAATCCAGGCAACAGCTAAGAGCAGGCACTTCAGTTGTTGCGAGTTTGTGTTTCTAAGCTAATTGAGTTTGGTGCTAACACCGTGCTGCTGCTGTGCTTGGCTTCAGAAGCTTGAGAAATTCCTTTCTAAGCAGTGATCTGGTGTAGTGATTTTTGAATACATCAATGAACTACTTAAAGCCGCTAGTAAGCCTCTCACCTCAGCATCATGTAGCTGCATCCGTAGGTGGGATTGACGGTATTTCCTTGGAACTTAGAAATATAATGGGATGCTGCGTAGCTCGACTAATTTGATTTACCATCCTAGTGCCTCTTGCTTCACGCAACAGGAAAGTTAGTGTTTATGGAGAGAGTGACTGTGCGGTGACACTAATGACTTCAGAAGATAAGCTTTGCATAAGGGCATATTAAACTTCTTCATAACTCCAGTCTTTTAATATTGAAGTCTGTTGTGTGTTTTAACATTGCAACTGTTCCGCTTTGAAAAATGAACCTTCATAAGAACTACTGCGAAACTTTCAGGTGTATTACTTTATTTCATAACCGTAAAGCAAAACAGTGACGCCCCCCCCTTTTTTTTTTTTTTTGAGAATTTGCGGTAGGGTTAAACTTCAATGGCAGAAGCTATCGTTATCTTTTAGCCCCACCTGACTGCTGTGCCTTTTGAAATTCTCAGTTTAGGATGGCAGATGGTGTTAATACTCAAGCAGCATGTTGCAAGAAGCTGAACTGGCCCATAGGTGCTTTGAAGCTCCAACTCGGACAAAAACTAGAAAGCAGGAGATGATAACAAGCAGTAAGGCTTGTGCCACGGACAGTTGTGATAACACCTGCCTTGATATCAGTATCTTAACGCTATCGAAGGCGTAACCCAGACCGTGAGACAGATCATTAGCCCATCTGAATTTATAGCAAGTCTTGTAAAATTCCTTCTTTCTGTTGCCCCAGGAGTTTCTGGAAAGCTTTGAGGGTTTCCCCTTTAGCTTGTATTTTTTTTATATTTTTTTTTTACCCTCCTTTCTTCTTTCTCTCTGCAATCATTGCAGAAAATTTTAGGTAAATGAGTGCGACCTGAGCAAATTAAAATGTTATTTGGATGCTATTTTGCCTGGCTGATTTTTGTTCCCTATGAAATAAATAACGTAGTTCCACTCAAAAAATGTATGTTAGTCTATTTGTAAAATAAACGTTTGTGCTATTGTTTCAGGAAGGTCTTGCCTTGGTTTTGCAAAACTCCAGTCCATAAACTGTGCTATGTAGTACATGTTACTCTGTTTATGCAGGCAAGTGATACAGCGTATCCTAAAAGGCTATTAAAGATACTGTGTAATTTAGTAACCTTATTTTAAAGCAAAATGATGTATTGAATTACGATAGTGTGAAATGAGTTTTTTGTGTACTCTTGCCTCAGACTCTTTTCAGATTAGGCGTTTGTTTTCTGGTTGACTGCCATAGAACAACTAAAAGAAGTTTTCGCTTTTGGGATTTAATATTTGTTGTGCCCCATTGTTTTTGTTTTATTTTTAGGCCTGTTTTTGTTGTGAGTAATGGCTTGCTTTGGTTGCAGAGACATCTGAGAACCTGAACAATAATGGCTTACCTCTTTATTTTAAGGCACAGAGCAATTTTATTTTAAATTCACATGTCTCATCCTGCTAGTGTTCAAGATCTGTTACCAAGCTGTGGTAATAGTTTCAGGTTTTTCAACAGGTTTAATGGAGTATTTTTTTTCCTAATGAAAGTCTGTGGCTCATGTCGTGTTTTTCCCAGCATTTTTCAGATCCTCCTGAAGAACCTCCCTCTGTGCAGAGCTTGTTTCCTGTGCTGTGGAGGCTGCCTTGTAGCAGGCAGCTCGGGAGCTGAGCCTGGCTGACCTCTATTTTAAATGTCAGGGGTTGCTTCACCCTTGCCTTTCAGATTCCATTTGCCTTTTTTTTTTTTTTTTTAACCCTTCCTTATGACCCTGCTTGAAGCAACACCAATTTAGAGAAGCACTTGAGCGGCCTGAGCTGTACTATTGTACAGCTGGAGGAATTATTTTTTTTTATGGCTGCGCATCGATTGTCTTCTACGCAGTCTGTGTTGGTGGCAAGCCTGACTGGGTTGCGCTGTGTTTATAGGAGCTGTGAAATGTCTTGTCCAAACTGGATGTCAGTAGACAGCCTGAATTTCTTGATGGCCAACTGAATATATAAAGCCTTCAAATGTTACAAAATATAGGTACTCACTCATCCGCTTCTCTCAAAACAGCATCCTGTGGGTGAATCACTCCCTGTTAGTATGTGTTGTAAAAGGACACATGTCAATATTCTTCTGTTGTTGTTTTTCTTTGTCAAACTGGACTTGCCTTCTCTCACTTCCCCCCAGGTCTCCCCAGGCATGTCAAGAATAGTCTATTAGTATTACTGTGACTATCTTATTCTAATCATCATAGGTAATTAATAGTAAAGTTTCACTATTTTGTCTCATTGTTTCCTTGCCTCAATATTAGTTGAGGGTGCGGAATAACTATGAAGAACGAATGGAGTGTGTGTATGTCTGTTTTGTACACTTGGAAGTTTGTAGCTTCGACAGTGATGCAAGTTTGGGAAAATACTGAACAAACAGAGGAGATTTCAATAATCATAGAATCATGGTATGGTTAGTTGGAAGGGACCTTAAAGACCATCCAGTTCCAACCCCCCTGCCCTGGGCAGGGACACCTCCCCCAGCCCAGGTTGCTCCAAGCCCCGTCCAACCTGGCCTTGAACACCTCCAGGGATGGGGCAGCCACAGCTTCTCGGGGCGACCTGCGCCAGGGGCTCACCACCCTCAGAGTCAAAAATGTCTTCCTAAGATCTAATCTAAATCTCCCCTCTTCCAGTTTGAAGCCATTCCCCCTCATCCTATCACTACATAAAAAGTCCCTCCCCAGCTCTCCTGTAGCCCCTTTAGGTACTGAAAAGCTTCTATAAGGTCTCCCCAGAGCCCTCTCTTCTCCAGGATTGTAGCACTTCCTACCATAAGGTACATACTTGAATTAAGCCTTTCAGAGATGTGTATAGTCACTCCCTCAGCTGAATGGGGAACAGTAGTAATTTTTTTTTTTTTTTTTTATACATGGGAGTGACAAAGGGGTCACCCTTGCCCCTTTCTCCTGCTTTCTGCCGTGACTGTGCTGTCCTTAGGCCTTTTTCTAGGTGTCTGCTGTTGGGGTGCTGGACTACCCGGCCCTTTGGTCTGACCTGCTTCGGCCGCTTTCAGCTAACGGCAGAGCAGCCAACAAGCGAGTCCCTGCTGTGACATGCACTGTACAACCATCAGCACCGAACTGTAGGGAGCTCTGGGATCTGATAGCCACACACGTGTGGGTGAAGTGGTGTAACAGTCGGCTAACAACATACCAGAAAGGGGGAATGTCTCTGGCTCTTCCGTATCAACCATAAGACTCTTTATATATAAAGATACATCAAATTAACTGATTTACATAGTCTTTTGTTTTTAAATGTTTCTTCTGAGTAGGTTAGTGGGTGTCTAACTGGTTCTGGGGGCAGATTGTAAAGCATCTGCTACCTTTGTGTTCTCTGACCAGCAATAGTTATGTTTTACTGACGTGAGTACCGCTTTTGAGAGCAAAATTTCTTTCTTCAGAAAGATGCTCTTAAAGATACATCCAGTGACTTCTTCCGAGAATTCTTTGTTTAGTGGCTGTATCATGTACTCTGTGTAAGATGCATTTTTTTCTGAGCTTTTAAGTAATTGAAGTTTTTTAATTCTCTGGGTTTTACTGACAAGATTGAGACCCTCCTAAGTACAGTCTAAAGTGTGGTGAAAGTGGCTGTTATGATGGTGCCTGTGATACTTACCGTCAGGAGCAGCACTTCTTGTTTTTTCTCAACCCATTTATATCCAGTGTATATACTTGCGGGGGGGGGGGAGGAGGGGGGAGTGTCAGTAATGGCTGGGGGGCTCTGACAGAGAGAAACACCCACCTTTATTTGCCAGTTTGTGGTAAATAGGGGCTTTGACTCTCTTGTACCCACCTCGCTAACGATTAATGTAACTTGAAAAGATAAGCTTTATTTTTGGTTTTACAGTGTCAGCTTTATTTTACTGTGCCTGTTTACAGACCTTTCCTGCGGGTGGGGAGGAAGGAAGCGCTGCTTTGAAGTTAGGATTTTTGTCTGTCTTCCAGCAGCACAGACAGAGAATTAACTTGTGCTATGTGCCTTGGAAAAACCTGTTTTAACGTCTGTGCTCCTCACTTACAGGCTTCATGTAGGTGGAAGGTGTATTAATGACTGGGCAAACCCATCAGCGTATCAATGGCAGCAAGAGCTCTTCAATCTCTTTTTTATAAGGATGATACAGAAAAGAGAATGCGATAGAAATGAGAGTTACGATGAAGGCTAGTTTGTCTAGACAGGCATTTTATAGGATAGGATAGGAAGAACTTCTGTACTGCAGAACTAGGAATTATTTCAAAACAATAAGCATATAATTCGGATCCTGATTTCAAGAGCTAAACGAAGACCTTCATCTTCTTTTGCAGAACCAAAAAACAAAAGAACAGATTGAAAGCTTGCTGCAGAATGGAAAGCACAAAGAGTTACGGGATCGTCTCTGCTGCAGGCTGACCTTTGGGACTGCCGGGCTTCGCTCTGCTATGGGAGCCGGTTTTTGCTACATCAACGATCTTACAGTGATCCAGTCGACGCAGGTAAGCTGAAGAGCTGTATAGGAGAGGACTGAATGGTTTCGCAGTAAATGTTTGGGTCATACAGTGTACCACTGAAGTACAAGCTGAGGGTGAAACACAGCAGTCGTTCAACAGTAGAGCAATAGCATGAAATGTTTGGAAGAAAATAAAGTAGCTTGAGCAGGTTTAATTGGACATCCTAGGAGGCAGAATATAATCACTTCCGCTGGAATTTGGCCAGTAGTTAGTCTGTTATACTGCTCTGAAGTTGGAAATCCTCTACTGTCATAAGAACTTTCAGTATTTGTCAAAAACTAAACAAAAAACCAACAAGAAATCCCCAAAAGCAAACTCACCCCCAACAAAATAAGCTTTTTCTTTAATTTTTAGCCGAAGTTGTGAATAACTATACAAAAATAGCAGAAAGAAGAAAATGAACAGGAAGATGAAAAAGCAAATGTAGGCTGTGAAGAACGTGTAAATTGTTTAACTTCTGGGAAATCCTTCCAGTAATGCTGGCTGTGTTACCTACATCTGGACTGGATAATTGTAGAAAATACTGTGGTTAAATGTGTGGGCATTACTGTAGATCTTTCTGTAACTCTTGGCACTCTTTTAAGTAGAGATGCAACAAAGTAATTTGAGATATGAACTTAAACTCTCAAACTACAAATCTTATGTTATATATTGTATCAGGGAGGTCTATGATTCATTATTTATGATTTAATATTTGTGTATTTGAGTTAGAGATATAAAGTTAGAGAGATAGAATTATTTGATAAGAAAACATTGTAAACAAATGTTGATCTTTTTGAGGACTAGTTCTTTGAAGTTTGGAGGTGAGTATTGTGGGATAGATTTCCTGATTTGAATATAGACAGGGAGGTCTTGGAACTTAGATGTAGCTCTTGACTGCCATTTTGATAGTTGTATATTAGCGTTGTTGGAAGGGGTCTGATGAGATGGGTGTGCCTGTTGGGTAAAGTTATGGCCAGGAAGGCTTTAGTCCTAATTTCCTGCTCCTCTGCCAGAGATTAGGCTCCACTTGGTGGTGGCGCTGGATGTACATTTAGAAGGGCACAAAATCTGGTATGTGGAGTTGAGCTGGATAGAGGCTGCAGTGGGGACATGAATGGTATCAGTGCTGTGGTGGGGACGACTGGTGGCAGACATTCCTCACTTCTGACACATCTTTCCTTGAACCATGTTTTAGGTTCTTCTGACTCGCTGTTTAAGTTGATTAACAACCAGAAATACAATTTTCTGGACTTGTTTCTTCAGTATCTTTTACCCTCCTTTTTTGCTGTGTTGATTTTCGTCTTGTGTGCCAAAAGAGGGCTGGAAAAATCACAGAATTACAGAATCTCCTAGATTGGAAAAGACCTGTAAGATCATCTAGTCCAATCATTAACCCAGCGCTGACAAGCCCACCACTAAACCATGTCCCTGAGCACTTTATCTACAAGACCCTTAAATACCTCCAGGATGGGGACTCCACCACTGCCCTGGGTAATGCATTCCAATATCAGACTCTTCTCTGTTTCCCTCCCTGCTTCTCTTTCAAGCAGTGCTAATGAGTTGTATGTGTGTTGATTGTCCGAATAAATCATCCTGGTGATTAATATCAGGCTTAATCATCTCTGCTTTTCTTTGAAGCACTGTTTTGTTCAAGGGCAGATGATATATTCTTTTTCAAAGAACTTGATACCCAGTTGTCTCACTTCTTTCCCCGCCTTTTTGATAAACGCCTTTGGAAGGAACGGTTGATGTTGATTTAATTTTTGATCAAAAGTGTTCCATGCTCCTTTTCCATATTGCTATCTCATAGTGGATTTGTTCTTATATTCGTTTGTTGTACAGTACCAGGGTGCTTTTCAGCTGATGTGTTCCTCTATCAATTTTTCCCCAAAACACGTAGATTAAATAACTACTCTTTACAACTAAACTTCGTAAGAAATTATTTCACAGTACATTTGAAATTGATATTATGCAGACTTTGAGCACGTGAAAAAAGAGTCTGCATTTGAACACTGATTTATCTAGGGTTGTAGTTCTGTTAAACTGTTGTTCCTGACTTCAGTAGGCATTCTTGCACATACTTTATGATGGTAAATATTAAGCAAAAAGCAGTTGGATTCATCATCTGCAAAATACAGCTTTCTCTCACCTCAGTGAAGGTAGTGGGAGGCAAGGAAAGAGAAGTATCGAATCCTTTTGAAAATGAATAGTGTGAGTCAGAAAATGGATGTTCTGTATTTCCTTCCCTTATGCACATATAAAATACAAATGGGTTTGGACTGTGTATGTTAAATATACTTAAACATCAAGGCCAGGTTGGACGGGGCTTTGAGCAGCTTGGTCTACTGGGAGGTGTCCCTGCCCATGGCCAGGGGGTTGGAACTAGGTGATCTTTAAGGTCCCTTCCAACCCAAACCATTCTATGATCCTATCTTTTCCCACCTTAAGTCTTGAATGTTGAAAATATAATGAACTGATATATTTGTAACCATTGTACTTGTAACATCAATAAAAAGTTTTTGTTGTGACCAACCTATTGAATCTCATTACTTTGTCAAGTACTTTTTTATAAATGGAGCTTCAGGCATATGATAAAAGGTGGTTTATTACATGATTTACAAAGGGTTGATAAAATCTCTCATTTAATGCTGTGTATTTCAGGATTTTAAAATTGTCGTCTCTTTGCAGGTTAATGCTCTGATACAGATCCCTCAGTAGACATGACTGAAATAACTTGTTTTCTGTTGGCTCAGGGTGAAGTGGTGTGCTTAAAACTTGGAGGAGCTGGGACTCGATTAAGCTGTTTGACATACTGCTAAAGTCTGACTTGTACGACCGGAGCCCAAACTCTTGCGGTGAAACCAAATTCCAATAGCTGTTTATCCAGGCTTTGAAAAGAACAGGAGCAGTGTGTTGGAGCTCATTGGTAGCATTTGAAACCCAGCCTTATATCTGACCATTTCTTCTCTTCAGTATCATCTTGGGTCTGTGTAACAGAAAGTTTGCTTTAGGTTTCTGATCTCTAAACTGGACACGTCTTAGAATGACACTTCTTTTAATTCTGGCCTTTCTGAGCTGAGTATGCCAAACTCATCTGCCACAAATACTGTGTTGGTGTGAACAAACCTACTGACACGGTACAGGTGGTCTCCACTGATACAGTGGGAATGAGCTGGAGAGAATAAGAAAAAACCAGTTTAAAAACTAGCAGTTTGTTGCCAGGGATGTAATTGTTCAGAGTAGCGAAGTTGCTTTAAACAAGTCTGGTTTTCTTTGAAGCAGAGTAAACATCTTGATAATGCAGAGGAAGTTAATAATAGTCACTTTGCTTTTTGGCCTTTGCAGTGGGTTGAATTTGGAGTTGTTCACGCTCCCAGCGCCTGAACGTTGCATGCTGCCTTTGTGTTTCCAGTCTGGCGAAAGCGTGACTGAGCTTGGATGGGCTGACTGATACGCATTCTTGGCAGAAAGTGAAAAGTTTCATTTGGGTCAGTAGGGAATGTGTTTGCAAGTTCAGTTTCAGGGGCATTACTGGTTTCTGAAAGTAACAAACTGGGTTATATTCAATTGCTCCCTCTGTGGAGCTTCTATTTTTAGTTGTTTATTAAAGCCACATATGTTAGAAAAAGCAATCTGTCATGGAGATGGTCTCTGGGAAGTGGATTAGATCTTGTTTCTGAAGTAAACTGCATCAGATTTAATCTCTTTGTTCGAGTACTCTTGTTTCAGAAGAGAACGACATTAACAGTTTTGCTGAAGCGAACCTGAAAATGGGCAACCCTGTCTCTCTCTATTTGTCCTTACGTGCTACAGGAATAAATGGCCATTCAAAAAAAGCAGACTTCAGTGTAACTAAAATATTTCCTTCAGTTAAAATAAACCTTAGTTAATTTGCATGCTTGAGCACATGCTGCGTTCTTCATTTGCATGGTTATATTGGTATCCTGAAAAGTCAGATCCAGGAAGGTACAGAATATCCAGAAGTTGCTTTTGACCCTTCTGAAGACTGTAGATACATAACCTAAGCATAAAGCCTAGATTTTCCTGCTCAAGTGTCACTTCTGTCCTGCTGAAGCAATTGCCTTTATTAATAGGTAAGTGACCCGTCACTGACCTCTGCAATGACAAAACCCATCATTCTTGCTGGATAAGCAAAGCTAAAGGTAATAGTTGAGAGATTTAAATACTGGACTTCATAAAGCTGTTAATATCTCTCTTGACTTTATCAACCAGAAATCTTTCCGTCCCATTCTTGATACCATCACTCTCCCCTCACTTCTCTTTTGAAATTAATTGTAAAGGCCTGGACATGCAAGAGGGTTATTTAAAACGTGGCTGTAGATGCAGACAAGATCTGTCTGTGAATTTTATATACGGAAATCACGTGAACTGTGCAGTGGTATAAATATTTGTAATACTTCAGTGCACCTAAGGAGAATTTTGTTTTAGATCCACTGAGGTGGTTATACATCTGTATGCTGACATTTGCTAATAAGTTATTAATTACCACCAAGTATGTAATGGCGAGATGCTGACTTGGATATCTTCGATTTAGAAGGTGTAGCCATCCCAGGAGAACTTAAATGGGGACACTATCAAACCCTGAGTCTTGTAAAAAAGGAAAGAGAAATTCTTTAAATTGAGAAACTTATTAAAGAAAGGACTTATCCCAAGAGGTGTTGGAGTTGCCGATGGCCCTCTGGGACGGGGAGAATGGCACCTGGAAGAAAATAGGTGTGAACTTGAGTAGGGGATTCAGATAGCGGAGAGATGCTGCATTCACTTCCTCTCACTGTCATTTTTAATTTATTTTAGTTTCCTGCAGCTTTAATAAAGGTGTTTGGATGGTAAACAAGTCCTGTAGGGCTGAACTAATGTCAGCTGTGGGATCTTTAGCTAAGCTTAGGTGTTTTGTTCTCATACTGCATATCGCGTTGTCTTAATTTTAAGCAAAACTTCTCCATGGCAGAAAGTAAAGACATTCCTATTTTTATTTGTATAAAATCTTCGATCCCTGTCAAACAGTGGAGCTGGTCTAAGAGGAAAAATCTCACCTCACCTTTGAGGAGAGTTTTATTTAGATTGTAGTGGCACCCCATATCTGCTGAAAATGCTCAGGCAGAAACAGCTGGGATGAGGTGCAGGGGAGAAAGTCCAGAAGATCAAATCTAGTAAAAAGATCAGTAAAGGTCCTTTGCAACAAAAATAAATTCGTTCTTCTGTGTTTGATGGATGAGGGAACGGAAAGCTGGGAGATGTGTAAGGGTGCAGGCATCAGCTATGATGGTTGTCATTGGGAAGTAAGGGGTAAGGAAGAAATTTGATGTGCAGAATCCTAGAGGTGCCAGGGTTGCCAGAATGTTCAAGGGATGTCTCTGCTGTCGAGGGAGAGCTGTGGGGAGGGTGGTGGTGGGGGTTAGGTGTGAAATGCAAATCACGGGGAGCATTTTTACAGCTCTTGAGGGCATTTTGTGGTTTGTAATGCGTTGACTTTCTTACATGGACAGGAGTGTTACTGAACTCACCTTGATCCATGCTGCTTCTGGAAAAGTTTACATGCCCTTGTTTTCTTCTTCTAATTAGTACCAGTTTGTCTAATAGGGTCCTGCTGCTTCTGTAAATATTTCTCTGCGTGTGCAGTTTCTTGATTTTTTGAGGAACTAGTAAAGATAAAACTCTGCAATGTGATCTGATCTCAAGATACTGCTACCTAAATAAGGATCTCTTGATAAGAAATCTGTTGTTCGTCTCTTTAAATGTTAGTCAATCAGTTCAAGCCAACTTTAACAAGTTTTTCCCATTCTTCCGTCTCATATCGCTTTACATCTCTGACTGAAAGTTCTTGAGAAGTTGTCAGGGTGGTGTGAACGTGTTTGTGTACCAACACACTTCAGTTTGGTGTGAAGGTGACTTCAGCTGAGCGTGCCATGGCACAGCTTCCAGTTCCGTCAGTATTCAAAGTTTTTATTTATTTAAAAGTTATCCCCCTACAGAAACATGACATTGGTGGCTGAAACGGTTCTCCAAAGGGATGCCGATATCTGCTTGTTCATGTTTGAAGCACATTGTTTGGTGGAAAGGGAAATAACCGTTAAAAAAAAAAAAAAAAGCGAGCTCAAGTGAATTTCATGGGTAGGAGTTAGGCTAGCTTTCCAGTTGAGAGACTGGTTACTGGTGATATGGAGTCAGATCCAGATAAGGACATTGCAAAGAATTGCACCTAATACTGGAGGAAAAATCTGTTGAATTCTAGTACAAACCTCCGCCACCCCTTTCTATCTAGAGGAGGCTTGTACCCTCGTAAGACGTAGCCTTTTTAAGATGAGCTCGGCTACAGTAACTTCACAGCATGGTGTCTGTGTTAGGGAAGGCTGTTTCCCGACTGTAGTGAGCTGTAGCCTCTGGAAACTTCTGCTAACAAGAGTGCTTCCACCTTGTCAAACTGCCGATCCACCCAGGGTTGGTTCTGTGACGGATCTCCAGAGGGATTCTCTCTGGGAAGTGAATGGATGTGAAGGCCACAGGGAAGGTGAAGCTGGCACACCGTGTCATGGGCTATATCAAAGAGCACCCATCTCCCATTTTTGAAAAGAAGGGGTGGATGGCTGAGAGGCTGTTTGATTTCTCCAGTGGCTGTTTCAGCACATATTTCTCCTCACCCCCAATATGTTTTAAAAATTTACTCCCTTCATCTTCTCCCCTTTCTTCTTCCTGCATGGGGGTCTTCTCTGTTATCTTGCCATTGGAAATGTCCTGCCTTGATGTATAGAAGACAGCTCGTATTTGTGCTAGTGTATCAATGGAGGACTTTAATCTGTCCACCTGGAGCAGGTCGCTAGCAATAAACTTTAATTTGAAAAAGTGGGTAAGGGTGAAGCATCCTTTTAATGCAAATTTAGAACAGAGACTTTGGAAGCGGTGCTGAAAAGGTGCCTGACCTGGGCACACAAGGCTAAAGGCTAGTGCTGACTAACATGAGCATTAATTGCCTGAGTGGATGGACTTTCAACAAATGGATTTTTCTCAATTATCTCTTTAAGAAGATGGTTTGAATACACAAAAGCACAGTACGGGTTGAAAACAAGTGTTTGCTCCTTGGGGATTTTGCTGGCTCGAGCTTTCTCTTTTATGCTGTTTGGTCACTTATGTTGTACCACTTTTATTTCCCACAGCTATTTCTCTGTTTGCTTGCTTTCTGTCTGTGAACACTTTGGGGAAACGTAAACATGCTGCTTTTGTGAATAACATAATTGACATTTTTGCTGAGCTGGATTTTGCCTACTGACATTATACCTCCTATGCGAAAGATCATTGTTAATATTTGTGTGCTGCACTAGAGCTAATTCTTCCCTACTCTTTTTTTTCTTTGTTTTTTTTCCTTTCCAGGGGATCTACAAGTACCTCGAGAGGTGTTTTTCAGACTTTAAGCAGAGAGGCTTTGTTGTTGGATATGACACACGAGGTCAGGTCACCAGCAACTGCAGCAGTAAGAAGTATGAGTATTGCTTACATTCGCAAGACTAGAAATTAAATTGTAGCTTTAAATGTGTTCCGTTCTATCAGAATATTTTTGTCATGAACTGCACGTACCTTTTCCCCTCCCTTAGTCCATTTTAAATAGTAATGAAGAGCAGCGTGGACTAAAGCCTTTATAATACCAGTTGTCTGCAAATATGGAATGTAAGGCTGGTCACTTCACCAAAGAATGTAGTCTAAATGCACAAGACCATTAAGCAGACATTAAGAAGTTGATATGCCCAGAGAGAAATTTGAATGTGAAGGTAAATTCAGAATATTAACATCTAGCTTGAAATCACTACATGTTGATGCACTATTGTTAACATTCCGTCTTATGTATTATGCATCTGATTTAACCTTGCTTGGAGGAGAAAAATTCCACCTACGGCCTACTGTAACCCAGTATTTTGGTATCCTTATGCTAGTCTGCAATCCCAGCGTATTTCCACATTGGGAATATTTTACCTGGAATGCTTAAAATGTAAATTTCCAGTGATGCCAAACTCTGCTCTGCTGGGAGAGGGAATCTCTAAAAGAAGTGCCTTCTGAATTTCCTAAGGAATCCTAATTCCTTGTCATTTGGACAGCAAAACACATGTTGTAATGGCATGCTTTACAAAAAAGCCAACCGAGTAGCTAATTATTATTTAGTTAATTAGTAGTTAATTATTGTAGTTATTGTCGTTAATTGTTCTAACGAATGTAGTTTTTTTAATTTATTTTTGTCAATATTTAATATTTTTGGGATGTGAAAGAGACAGCCTAGTGACTGTCTTCTAGGAGTTTCTCTATTCCCCTGAAGTCTGCCTCTCCACGCGGTCTGGTCTGCTCTTCAGATACGCGTGGCACGTTATTCACCAGACTTTGGCATAAGGGTTTTAAACTCAGCTGTTCCACTGTGTTTGCAAGGCCCTTACCCAAATTGTCTGGGTTATGCACAACTTAAAAAAGTGGAAGTGTAAGGAAAACATTCCTTTTCAGCCACACAAAGCTTGGAATTCAGACTTGATGGCAGTGCAGTCGTCGTTTCACATATCGAAAGAGCAAATCGGTTCTCAACTCTGCGTTTCTGTTGTCCCCTTGGGATGACACACCGTTACAGTAGTGCTGAAATCAAACTGAAACTGCCCGGAAGAGTGTTTCCAGTTGGATCAGTGTGCTTACCCAGCACTGTGTGGGCAGGAGCACTTCTTCCTTTGCCTCAGTTCCAGTGCCGAGGGAGATGGCAAACAGTCTGGCTGTATCCTGTAATTAAGTTGATGTAAACCATTGTGATACACGAGCAAAATTTTGGTAGCTTCACCTACAAGCTGAGCTCTCAAACTCTTTTTAGTGGTTTCAGGTTACATTTGGTAGGTGTTATAGTGAAATTCTAAGTAACTGAAACTCAAGGCTACAGTATGCTCATCATAGGAGATAAGGAAGCAAGTATTAATGTTTGTCTGGAAAAACAAGTGAGCAAAGCAAACTTACACTATTTACTCTCATCTGTTTTGGCTCTGAGACTTCCCATTAACCACTGAGCTGTGCATACCTGACTTGAAAAGAAGTTTCATATCAAACAGTTACCTGAAAGAGAATGAGTTTCCCTGCTGCTGGAAAGAAGTTTATAATCAAGGCAAGGATTAAAAACTCAGCTGCTGTTACTGTTTTCAAACTTTCTGGAATAAGAATGTGCTGGTCTGCAGAAGTGTATTTCAGGAACAGATCTGCTCCTTGGATATTGTCTGAAGCTGCTGAATGAGGCTGGCAAACAAGCTTTGTTGTGTGGGATACTGAAACGTTTTTCAGACCTGCTGTTGCAGACATCTGGCACTCTAAACTGTCTGGGAGATTGGTTCTGTCCTTGAACAAAGGACAAGTGTCACACCAGTAGGTTCTGTATCTTTTGTTTTTGATATCACTGCTTTATTTATGTGGTTGACTAAAGTGCCTTGTGCTTTTCAAGTCGCAAATAAAAGCAGTGTCTTAGATTCTGTAACCTGGAAACTGTATTACATTGACTGCGTAAACTGTAGAATACTACTTTAGTGTAACAAAAAAAAGGGATTTAAGAAACAAGTGAAATGAAGGTTGCAGTAATGCCATATGGCTGTTGGGTTTTTGCGGGGAGTTGGGTTGACTGAATGTTTTCTTTTTCATGTTGATAGACTTGCAAAGCTCACTGCGGCAGTCCTACTGGCTAAAGACGTACCTGTATACTTCTTTTCCACGTATGTCCCTACGCCATTTGTGGTGAGTCATCTTCTCCTTTATATCGTTGAACTATGCAGGTAAAGATTACTAAAAATGTGAACTAGCCATTTTCTTCTTCAATTCTGTTATTTAAACAGAAACATAAGGGCTGTTTGGTACATTTGGCTCTTCAAGGAGGCTGTAACAAGAACGTCGCTGAATGTTTCCATATGCAGATAGTCAACAGAATCCTGTTTCACCCTGGGCTGCTATGCGAGGGCAATAGCTGTGGCAGTCCAGGCTTTGCTCTATTAGTTACTGGTGAAGCATTCTGCTATTCTTTTATTCTGTGCTGAAACACCTGGGTGTCATGAGGGTCAAAAATGGTATTTATATATAGGGACCGTATGTTTTTGGACATAAGACTTACACTGCTCAGAGTGGAAGGAATGAAGCATTGCCTCTACTTTTAATATTTCAAAAAAACAGAGCTTTCTGTTTTAGTGCAGAAGCTTTTTCTTGCGGGGCTTTAAATCCTTGTTTTCTATTCTGCAAGCTTTTCTAGCATGCTGTGTTTGCTATGGATCTTGTTTTGAGGGGAGGACTGAAGGGACTGGATGCTCTTTAGCTGGAAATACCTGTAACTTGTTTTTCAACAGGCCTTTTGGTGAATTCCTTCATTCTGTTTCAACCTGTTTTCTCTTTCTCAAATACTAGTGTAATCTGAGTGTAGATGTTCTTTAGTTGGCTTGTTAACAATTGTGTCTATGTAATTGGTAAACTGAATGATGTTCCTATGCAACAGAATAGGATGAGCTTTCTCTCTATTACAGGAACCAGAATGATGTGCATTTCATGTATAGTTTTCTAATAAACTGGTGAAATATTGAGCCACTTCTCCTGTAGCATCCTATTGCATAACTGTCTTAATAATGTAATGCTATTTGTGCCAGCTGCAGAACTCTTAGGTAAATTGACACTTCTGGATTTTCTTTGTAGCCCTACGCTGTTCAGCAGCTCAAAGCTGTGGCTGGTGTGATGATCACGGCATCCCACAACCGGAAGGAGGACAACGGATACAAGGTAAGGCTTGAAACGGATACAAGGCCTTTCTAAACTTTATAAGACTGTCACAGCCAGCTGCTTTCCAGTATTACCTACGTGTCTTTGGCATTTGGCTTCTTCTGGAGCATGTGTGCGTGTACAGTAGAAAGAGAAATAAGTTCAAGTAATTCATCCTTCTGTACCCTGAATTGCACACACCTTCTTCTGCAATTAGAACGTAAGACCACGCTGCTTGTGTATCTTGAGCACAAGTCTGTTGTGCCATTCCATAGAGTCTAATCAGCAGCTGAAGAAACACTTGAGCAATTTATGTGTTTGCTGCTTAGACTTAAAACCGAGTTTAAAACTAAGCTAGAACTTAGGTGAGTTAATCCACACAGTAGGTGACTGTGCTGAAGTTGGTGGCGGTTTAAGAGTTGATTAATAAAACTATGTAGTAGTGTGTTGCTCCTTGCAAGGTTGTTTTTCTGGGCATTGAGAGGTGGGTGGCTTAATTTTGAAAGCTTGGAACAGTATAACCATCCATAATAGCAAATACTGCTTATGCAGTATTGTAACACAGGATTTCCTTTCTAAACTTTATAAGAATCTGAACTAAACTTTAAGTATTCTAGAAGCTTAGTAACAGGTCAGTGAGTAATGGCAAGGATAGGAAAACCAGTCTTACTCTACACAGAGAGGAGGTGATTGTACTGCACTTGTCCTCTGTGGAACAAGTTGTAAAGTACTTCACCAGCCTTTACTTTTGCTTAGCTATAGCAATGCATAGGAAAATAAGCCACATCAGTTTTTCCAGGTGCTTCATTTATCAAGAAGCTGTTATTTTTGTGTATTCTGATACAAAGCATTTTAATTTTGCCAGGATACTGTTTTTTCTAGTCTTTCACAAGAATTCTTTTATTCTTCACAACTTCCCCTGTGAATTCAGCAGCTTCCAAATGTTTTGGACAATTTTAACCAAACTTGACAAACCCATAGTTCTGAAGATACTGAGAACCTGTGGGTTTCATGAAAGCCAGTGGACAAGAAAAGAGACAGATTGGTCCGAGTAGAAAGCCTGCACTGTGAGCTCAACCATGCTATTGGAAGCAAACTGTGGGAAAACTCGCATCTAAATAATTCTTTAACAAAGGCTTTTTATAGTTCAGAGTTTGATAGTGTTTCCAGCTGAAAGATTATGGTTGTTCAGTTATGGAAAAACATGTACCTTGGCACACTGCTTATCTGTTTTGCTTTGATTTCGAAAACAAGTTGTGCTTCTTTTTCAAAAGGAATGCCAGACTATGTAGAAGGTAATGTTTTTCTTCTATTAGAGTTTGCATAACACTCTCAAATGTAAGTGCCCAGTTTCGGTTTCTCACACCCTAATGATTTCAGTCATAATAGCTATATACCAGCTTTTTTGAGAATCACAGAATAGTTTAGGTTGGAAGGGACCTTTAAAGGCCATCTAGTCCCACCCCCCTGCCCTGGGCAGGGATACCTCCCCCCAGCCCAGGTTGCTCCAAGCCCCGTCCAACCTGGCCTTGAACACCTCCAGGGATGGGGCAGCCACAGCTTCTCAGGGCACCCTGGGCCAGGGGCTCACTGCCCTCAGAGTGGAGAATTCCTCCCTAATATCTAATCTAAATCTCCCCTGTTCTGGTTTAAAGCCATTCCCCCTCATCCTATCACTACATGGCCTTGTAAAATGTCCTTTCCCAGCTCTCCTGGAGCCCCTTTAGGTACTGGAAGACTGCAATAAGGTCTCCCTGGAGCCTTCTCCAGGCTGAACAACCCCAACACTCTCAGCCTGTCCTCCCAGCAGAGGGGTTCCAGCCCTCTGATCATCTTTGTTGCCCTCCTCTGGCCCTGCTCTACCAGGTCCATGTCTCTCCTGTGCTGAGGCCCCCGAGCTGGAGGCAGCGCTGCAGGGGGGTCTCCCCAGAGCGCAGTAGAGGGGCACAATCCCCTCCCTCACCCTGCTGGGGATGCAGCCCAGGATACTGGGGGCTTTCTGGGCTGCTGGCACACATTGCCTGCTCGTGGCCAGCTTTTCACCGCCCAGTACCCCTAAGTCATTCTCTGCAGGGCTGCTCTCCATCCCTCCATCCCCAGCGTATATGGATACCGGGGATTGCCTCAACCCCAGTACAGGACCCTACGCTTGGCCTTGTTGAACTTCATGAGGTTGGCATGGGCCCACCTCTCCAGTCTGTCCAAGTCCCCCTGGATGTCATCCCATCCCTCAGGCGTGTCACCGCATCACTCAGCTTGGTGTCATTGACAAACTTGCTGAGGCTGCCCTCAATTCCACTGTCCACGTCCCTGATGAAGATACTGAACAATGCCGGTCCCAGTACGGACCCCTGAGGGACACCACTTGTCACCCATCTCCATCTGGACATTGAGCTGTTGACCACTACTCTCTAGATCCCACCATCCAACCAATTCCTCATCCACTGAACAGTCCACCCATCAAATCTGTATCTCTCCAATTTAGGGAGGAGGATGTTGTGGGGCACTGTGTCAAAGGCCTTACAGAAGTCCACATGGATGACTTCTGTAGCTCTTTCCTTGTCCACTGATGTAGTCACTCCGTCATAGAAGGCCACTAGGTTGGTCAGGCAGGACTTGCCCCTGGTGAAGCCATGCTGGCTGTCTCGGATCACTTCCCTGTCCTCCATGAGTCTTAGCGTATCTTCTAGGAGGATCTGTTCTATGATCTTCCCAGGCACAGAAGTGAGGCTGACAGGTCAGTAGTTCCCAGGGTTCCTCCTTTCTACCTTTTTTAAATATGGGTGCAACATTTTCCTTTTTCCATAGGGACAACAAGTAGGTCGTGTTGTGGAGTAGCTATCGTTATAGAACTAAAATGGTAAACTATATGGTTCCAAATGGCTTTTGAGAATTGAGCCAGTCTGATGAAAGCCTTTTCTGTGTGACTTCAAGAAGCAGGAATTATGTGGAGTTCTATAGCTGAAAGAATTTATCAAGTTAATAATCTTTGTAAATAACCGTGTCTTGTTTTCTTTACACTTATACCAGGTTTATTGGGAAAATGGAGCACAGATCACCTCTCCTCATGATAAGGAAATTATAAAATGTATAGAAGAGTGTGTTGAACCATGGAATGGCTCTTGGAATGAGAATTTAGTAGACACCAGTCCCCTTAGACAGGATCCTCTGAAGAAAATTTGTGACTGTTACATGGAGGATCTGAAAAAGATCTGTTATCATAGGTATTGTATAAAAAAAAAAAGTACTTAAGTTATGTTTTTAAGTAAGCTCTGGGTTACATGTGGAAAACTGACTGCTGACAGATAGACTTTAATAATAAAGCATGGGATGCTGCCATGCATACACACTTGGGATTTGGGTATAGGGCATGGGCTGTCTTCCAAAATTTTAATTGTTTTGGACATGCCTGTAGTGATTTTTATTGTCACAAATCAGTGACTTGATTTCTGTCTTTACGGTTCGCAGAAGCTGGGTGCTGCACTCTGCCACAGACATCACTGTCTGCTTGAGGCCATTGCTCTGTGCTCTTCGTGGTGGGAATAATTTCTGGTTATCTCCCTGTTCTGTCTCACCCCATCCCTTCTCTGATGTGTCATTAAATTAGATGGTCACCATCATTAGGACTAAACCATACTTCTTGACAATAAAGCAGCCTGCCTTTGGGCGCTAGGCTACCGTAAAGCACCCTGGTGTGAACCACTTTATGCAAATGAACATGCTCAAAGAGTTCTGAATAAAATGCAGGATTTCAGAGTAAAGGTGAGGTTTATGTGCATGGAATAAGGGTGAGAAGATTAAATTTAAAGGTTAGGTGGGGCAGAAGACAAGAATAAACAGAGGAGGATGAATAGTGTAGTTCCTGAAGAGCTGGAGTAAGATCTTCAGGGTGGTGGAAGAGCTCGAGTTTGATGCAGAAATTAACAGTTCATTCTTGGGAGACTTTCAGCCAATTCAGCAGAAGATAAATATCTCATTTTCCAGGAGAAGAAGCTTTAAACCAGCAATTTCTAGTGAAAGTCCAAATGAGCACTTTTTACTCATACCTTCTTTGAAATTAATGCAGAAATCAGCAGAATAGTACAAAGTGTAATTGCATTTTCTTTTGCTTTCCCGCACGAAAGTAGTCTTATTAAATAACTACAATCTTACTGAAATTCTTTTTTTCCTTCGCAGGGAGCTAAACCTGCAAACAAATTTGAAGTTTGTTCATACCTCTTTTCATGGAGTTGGACATGACTACGTGCAGTTGGCTTTCAAAGCATTTGGCTTTCAGCCCCCCATTCCGGTACCTGAACAAAAAGATCCCGATCCAGACTTCTCTACTGTCAAATGCCCAAATCCTGAAGAAGGAGAATCTGTGCTGGTATTTTTGTTTCTGCATCATCAGATTTCTATAAGCTTTCCTCTGTTTGGCTATGATACTGTGTTGAAAAACAAATCGGGGAAGAGAACAGGGAGTACCTGGCTTTCAGCTGTGTTAATACAGAGGACAATCCACATGACACTTTTCTTTCACTGCATGTTATGTCTAAGTAGGAATACTGTGAGTTTATTTGCTCTTGTGATTTTATTTTTTTTTCCCTTCCCTCTTCTACCACCAGGAGTTGTCCCTGAGGCTTGCAGAGAAAGAAAACGCTAAAGTTGTAGTGGCCACTGACCCAGATGCAGATAGACTAGCAGTGGCAGAACAGCAGGAGAAGTAAGTGATGGGACCTTTTATTTTGTCTCTTTCTGCAGAAGAGGTAGTGAAAATTGCAGGGTGTCCCCAAATGGTAGACAGGCATACACCTTCAGCCCACTCTTTTCTGTTGTGACTTAGCTATTTGGATATTTTTCTTGCTGGCTTCATCTTTTTAGCTCCACCTAAATAATGTGTTTTAAATAAAATCAGTTAATAAGTCAGACAAGATTAGATAAAATACTAACCTGTGTTAACACTAAATGGCCAAATAAAACTTAAGTGAAAAGTTGAGTTGTTACTAAAGACAGTAAAATCTTGTTGTTACTGGTTTTTCACTTTTATTAGGCGAACAAATTCTACCTCAGGACAGTTAGCTGTTGTGGGCTTTTTGTTTGTTTGTTTTTTCCTGGCTTCTTCATAATGAATAGAAACTATTTTTCTTCCACTAACAGGCCAAAATTCTGATCATTGTGTAAGTAACTGTCTATAACGTGCAGTTGTGCAGGCATTGCCTGACTGCAATGTATAGACTGCTATACTTGTGTTTGATAAAACAGCTTCGGTCTTTTTAATTTAAAGCTGACGGTAAGGATACTTAATTTGTATCTTTGCTTGCTAACAGAACGCACTGGGCTTGTAAATCATTGAGATGTGATAAATGTGGAGTCCTGTTAGTACGGTGGCTTTGTATAGAGCAGCTTGTCAGTCGTGTGCTCAGATTCCTGTTGTTCCAGCGACTGCGGAAAACATCTCCCCCTGAGCTGATGCTCCTGGGAAACCTGAAAGAGCTCTTAAATTTTCTATCCTGTCTGCAGTGGCTGCTGGAAGGTGTTCACAGGCAATGAGCTAGCAGCTTTGTTTGGGTGGTGGATGTTTTCTTGCTGGAAGGAAAACTGCTCTGAAGATGCTGATGTGAAGAATGTTTACATGTTAGCAACCACAGTCTCCTCGAAAATTTTGAGGGCAATTGCACTTAAAGAGGGATTTCACTTTGAAGTAAGTGTAGTTTTTTTTATGGTGACTTCTTGGCATAGTAAAATCAGATTCCCATGTTCTCCATCTACCCCTCCACCCCCCTTATGACGTTACAAAATGAAAAACAGATAACTTCCAGTCTTTCAGCTGTGAGTTTTAATGCATTCCAACTTGCAGAGAACGTTGTTTTACCTAGACAAGCCTGATTTCAGCATCTGCAGTGTTTCTCAGTGCATGTTACAGTGAATATAGACTGTGAGATCAATTTATGCAAAGCTGCAAGGAGGCTGTAACAGGTGCCACAAATTAAAACCTAAATTACATATACTAGAAATGCCTTTGTCTTGGTTATTTTCCTAGAGAGAAATTCTTCTGTGTGAGAGAATAAAACTTAGTGTGTTTACTACAAAAATGGAGTGGTTTTTGATGGATTTGTAGCAAATGTTTACAGGTTACACAATGTTCCTTCAGGTGCCTAGATCACTAGTAGGTTTTAAATTTGGTTCTACTTCAAATTGGGACAGACAGAGGAACTCTTATTCTAGAATCACTGAAAGGCTTAGGCTGGAAGGGACCTTGAAAATCATGCAGTTTCAACCCCCCTGCCCTGGGCAGGGACACCTCCCCCCAGCCCAGGTTGCTCCAAGCCCCGTCCAACCTGGCCTTGAACACCTCCAGGGATGGGGCAGCCACAGCTTCTCTGGGCAACCTGTGCCAGTTCCTCACCACCCTCAGAGTGAAGAATTTCTCCCTAGTATCTCATCTAAATCTCCCTTCTTTGTCTGAAGCCATTCCCCCTCGTCCTGTCACTACATGCCCTTGTAAAAAGTCCCTCCCCAGCTCTCCTGGAGCCCCTTTAGTACGGAAGGCTGCTATGAGGTGTCCCCACCTGTCTCTTCTCCAGGCTGAACCCCCCCAGCTCTCCCAGCCTGTCCTCCCAGCAGAGGGGCTCCAGCCCTCACAGCATCTCTGGGGCCTCCTC
>VZSZ01002171.1:56528-68263 GCA_013398815.1 Ibidorhyncha struthersii
AACAACAACAAAAAAAAAAACAAACAAAACCAAACACCCCCCAACCCCAAACCAACAACCTCCCGCATTTGTATTAGTTGGGGTGTTCTGTAATAAAATTTTGTTGTTTATGTAGGTGCTGCCAGTGAGTAAAAGCAGTCAGATGATCACTTTTACGTTTCAAAATGGTTGTGTTGCCACCCTCCGGACAAGTGGAACGGAACCGAAGATCAAGTACTACGCAGAGATGTGCGCGCTGCCCGAACAGAGGTCAGTAGTGGATCCGCACGCACACGTTGCAAGGTGCCGTCGGGCTGAACGGTCAGTGCTCGGGCTTCTCTTCCCTGCGCGGAGGGGGATTCCTCTGCTGCCTCCTTGGAGACCTGAGCCTCAGCTGACCGTTCCAGCCTCTTAAACAGGCCAGTGATGCGCATTCCTGCTCATAAGGGAGCTCTGAGGTGGGTAAGACAACAAACTGAATTTTCAGCATCTGCTACAGTAGGAGACTTCTTTTATTAACCCAAATCCTCATTCATGTAGAATGAAAAAGTGACGAAGTTGCGCTGCTGCTGGCAAGTATGCTTAAACCCAGGTGGATTCCTGTTGCGTTTGGGAATCTGCTGCATTGCTCTGAGCTACTGGATAGGAACTAGAGGTCTGTCCCCTTTTGACGGCCAACTGGATTGAGCTTCTTCCAGTTTAAAAGAAGGGGGGGGGGAAGAGGGTATGTTGACACCATTGAAATGAGGAGTGCAAATGAGGAGCGTAGGTTCTCAGTGTAGCTAATGGAGAGAAGCGGGCTTTTGAACTGGATTCCTAACCTAAACCGTGTGAGTACCTCTCCTTTTGGGACACGAGTCTAACATTCCTGTGGAGCAGAGAATTGAAAATAACATAAAGGGGTCTCTGGTTCGGTGTTTATTTCTACTTATTGGTAGGAATTCAGGGTTAAGTGTATTTCTATTACTGAATGGTTTGGTCAGATTTAGGCAGTGAGTGGATAGCGAGTGGTAGGTTGCCTTTGCTTGTAAAATGTGCATGTGAGGGGATATGCAGATCCATGCCTAGACAGCTTTCCACAGGTTGCTGAGCTATTTAAAATGGGGTTTATTACTACGTGAAGTGTATTAACATGAGTATGGCCAATCTTTCGAATCCTGTTTTTAAATAGTTCTGAACTGACCGTGGAATAACAGCAGGTCAGAGAAAAAAAGTGGTAGAAGTTCTACATTCCAGTCTTCTGAATGGCAGCTCTTGCCAGAAACTTGCATTTATTTGGTCAGAGAGCTTTCCGATTGTCTGGCGTATGAATGCGCTGCTTTGTTAACGTGGGTAGGGAAAGTCTCCCTTCAGTTACAACAGGCTTCCATAGACCTGGGGGTGGGCAAGGTACCATTTGGTGAAAATGCTGAAGGAAAGGTAAGGTATATTTGAGGTAAAGAGTTGCATCGCCAAGGAAGAAATAAATGCTAGAAATATTGTTCTTAACCTAACCTTAACACAAGTGAGGGCCAGATAAGTAGGAGTAGTGGGGAGAGAAACAAAGTACAGGAGGGTGCTTTGATGCCTCATTTGGGCTTCTGCTGCTATTCATTCTGGTAAGTCAGAAAAATACATCGACCTTTAATTTTAGTAATATGTATAGTTAATGGCAATTATTATCTGGAACATGAAATTGAAAAGCTTTCAAGCTTCCCTGGTTCAAGGCATAAAAGGGTCTGTAGGAACCTCAAAAGGCATTCTTCTTCGTAACAGCTTTGCAAATATTTCTCTGAGTTGCTGTTTATTGATTATTCTTAAAAGCTGAACGTTGTTTCATTGAACAGTTTTATTGCAGCATTTTGGGGTATTTTCTTTTAAAGGAAGTGGTGACCTGAAGGGCAATGATATATTGCCAGTTCCACAAATGAACAAAGCAAGCGTAAATAAGCCTGGTTTGCCTATTCTCCGTTAAAAAACGACTGAGTTCCTCTCCTTCCAGTGAGACTTGGGGGGTAGGAGAGGGATTATGTATTCCTTTAAAGGAGTGTTGCAATGCATTAGTGTTTGTGCATGTGGATGTTGTCTTTTTACTCAAATGAACATCTGGGCGTTTAAAATAGGGAAAGGATCAGTATGTTACGGTGTCCTCTTGTGAGCCGTGACACTTTGCCTGATTTACTCAAAACCTCCTAAACTGCACTTTAGTCAAAATACAATCAGATACCCTAGATTGGCATCTGGATGCCGCGTAGAGAAGAATATATGGTATCTACCTCTTTATTACAGAATCACAGAATGGTCAGGGTTGGAAGGGACCTCTGGAGATCATCTAGTCCAACCCCCCCGCCAGAGCAGGGTCATCTACAACAGGTTGCACAGGACAGCGTCCAGGCGGGTTTTGAATGTCTCCAGAGTGGGAGACTCCACAACCTCTCTGGGCAGCCTGTTCCAGTGCTCCACCACCCTCAAAGGAAAGAAGTTCCTCCTCATGTTAAGATGGAACTTCCTATGTTCAAGCTTGTAGCTCATTCTTACTTTTTAATCCATTTACAGTCTGTGTCCGGCCGGTTTTGCGTTGCTTTTGCAGTCATTAATTCTTGTGTCCCCTCTGCTAGCCTAGAGCCCTCTAGTGGTGATTATTTTTTTTCTTTAATTAATTTAAATTAATATTGCGATGATCTCTACCGAGAAGTAGCTTGCTAAAGCGAGCGGGTTGGAGTCTCTGTGCACTGGTGCTGGTAGGAAACATAGCAGAGCCAGTCCATCACCATCAGATCTTGCTTTTTTTATTATTTTTTTTTTTAATAGATGCCTGGTGTTTATCAAACCTCTGACACGGTGTTGTTGTCTTTCTAGTGACAGAAGCGTGCTGGAAGAAGAACTTCAGAAGCTTATTGAGGCTTTGATTGAGAATTTTCTTGAACCTGATAAGAATGGACTGATCTGGCGCTCTGCTTAGACCGCCGCTAACTTGTGTTCAAAGAAGTGACCGCCTGCGCTGCGTCACGTGAAACAAAGGAACCAAGAACAGAACTCCGTTTAAGACGTGTGTGTGTGTATGTGTGTTCAACAGCTACGTTTTTATTCTGTAAAGAAGCAGCATTCTTTTGTCGGGCTTTTCACCAAAGTCTAGGCTGGAAAATTGGCATAGGAGAGGACGTGACAGAAAAGGATGGAATTAAGTATTATAATTTTCTGTCCTTTCGACCAAAAGACTAATTAACCTGCACTGATGTAAATGAACTTTCCTAGCAGTGTTAAGACGGCTGATCTTAGCCAGGAGACCTTGTCTTAAACTAATTTTGGGTACTTGATACCTTTTGTGTGAAAAGATTTTAAAATCGGGTGGTCCTGCTGTTTGAAGGAAGCGATCGCCCCAAACTGACACACACACAAAAAAAGCCTGCTTCTTCCTCGCTGTTGTGCGTGAATGTAGGTATCGTCGTTACAGGTCTAAATTTTTCCAAAAACGTTGAAGTAGAGTTCAGTGCTTAGCATTTCTTGTTTAGGCAACTTGGTCAATATGACATTTTTCAGCTGCTTAAGTATCTTTCTGTTGTTAAAGGTGCTCTTGGTGCCATGTATCTTTTCTGGGTGTACCTTCAAATATTTACTCGACAGTGAAACCGTAGCGGCAACACATGCAGGTCCACTTGCAGTCTGGGTTTTGAATGACCTGGTGCCTCTCCAAGGCTTCCGAAGGAATAGAAAGAAACTTGTTCGTTCGTGGTTAAATTGCCTGTTTTAACTACTACAGGCTCGGTAACTATTTTTTGTCCAACATCTCTGAAGGGTCTTAAGCTTTTTTTTTTTTATTATTAAATAAAGGTTTCAGAAATCCAGTAACTTAGAATGACAAGTCCAGTTAGTGACTCTTTTTTGGTTTTGATGGCTTAAATTCATACTGTCTGTGTATTAAAAAAAAAAAAAAGGGAAGAAAGTGGAGGTGAGACTCTGACACCACTGATTATTATTTTTAGTTACCAAATCATGACGTTTTCTTTTTGGTCCTGTCTTGTAAGCTAATTTCTGTTAGAATAGCAGTTTGCAAATATTATTCTTGATCTTTCAGGGCAAATTGTTAACAACTTCCCATTATCTGTATCCTACCTTTGCTTGAGCAGAAAGTGAATCACTTTTTTCCCCCAAAAAATAGACCGATACAGAAATTCTCATGTAGATATGTAGGATTTCAGAAAATAAAAGCCTTTTTTTGGCACAGAAAAACTGTGGAAGATACTTTAACGGAAACAACACTTCAAGAAAAACTGCATTTTGATTAACTGAGAGTAATACTTGTTAACGTGGGCTACTAAATTGCTGATATAAGCCTTCAGCATAAAGACAGTGATGTTCTGGACATCTCCCTGCTATTGCTTTACAGTAATTAGGTAAAAGGAATAGATAAAACTGAACGCTTAACCGTGGCGTTGAAGGTTACATGAGATGCACTTAAGTTAAAGGCATTGTTTTGCCATTATTGTTAAATCTGTAAATTTGTCCTCTGGCTTATTCTACCCTTACGGCTCGATGCCGTGGGATTGCGCCGAGTGGTTTGCATGTGTTGCATCTAGATGGCTTTAAAGAGCCCCGAGGTTTCCGTGGCTGTGCGGGTATTGGGTATTTCATGCTGACAGAAGCTTTGCACTATAACTGTGGAGAAGTATTTTGCTGTATATGAATGTACATGTACCGCAGAAGGTTTGAGTTGCACAAATTCTTACTTGCCGCCGATATTTATTTATTTTTTATTTTAAAAGAAGATATTTCCAAATTGTTCTGCAAATGAGTGAAATGTATCTAATGCCAAAAAATGTGTTGTGGTTTTTTTTTTTCCTTGATTGTACATTTGACTGATGCAGTGGGGAACATGGGTGAAAGCACTTGCGCTTAGGGTGTGTTCATGTTATTGTACGGCGCTGGGGCGGGGGCAGGAGGTGTGAAGGCGTTTCTGACTGCTGCTTTGTCTTCAGTTTTCACAAAAAGGAGCAGATCTGGATCCCGACTGGGCTGAATTTGGAGGGGGTCCCACCGTTTGTTCCGTTGGCAGCAGATTAAAGCCTTGGGCGTTTTGGATTTTGTTTTTTAAGTAGCCTACTAGTAGTTCGGAAGAGAACAAGTGACTTGGGACATAATTTTGAACAAAGGTAAACACTGTAAAAAGCATAGTTTATGTGACAGGCCAGCTGTGTGTGTATTGTAGCAGTTCGCGTTAGGAGTTACGTGGTGTGAGTTATGTTTGTGCTCCTGCGAAGAGCAGGAATCTGCAGTGTCCCAGAGACATCCGCTTTATAGCGGTAGGCAAGTGTTATAAATGCAGTATGGAAAGAAAATCGCGATTATGTTTTCAAATCAGCATTCTTAGCAGTTGGTAACTGTTCATAGTATAAATATCTTTAATAAAAAAGCAAATACGGGGAGTTAAGTATCTGGGATTCTTCTCGTCGATAGATTTGAGCAGTAAGTTACAGATGTAGTGATGCTTTTGGAATGACAGCAACAGGCACAACGTGTTGAATGTATTTTGAGGGTATAATAACTATTGCTGTTTTTAAACTGCTGCTACTGTTGTTTTCCTACTGTATTTGAACTGTTTGATATATTTATACTGTTCCATTTGTGGAACTCCTCCTTTATCTCCACCCTCTGATCTTGCTTCCCTTACTTCTGTTACTGTGAAGGACTGTAATTCTCTTACTTTGTTGTACATCGTGTTAGAGTTTGTCGGGCTTGTGCACAGCCTTCTTTCAGTTGTCAGCTGTTCTTTACTACTTTTCCATTAAGAACAAAGGCTTTTCAGGTTTGAGTAGGAAGCAGGTAATAGATCAAAGTGCGCTGTGGATATCATTTACTAGGTGCTTCCAGTTAAAATACTCTTTTTCAAAGGTCGGTCTACAGCAAGTCATTGGCTTAAACTAATCATACAGCCAATTATTTGTTTCTAGCACTTGATAATAAAATTAGGAGGGCTTGTTTTTGTCTTTCCCCTTTTTGATGTGACAGGCTTAATCTCTGTCTCACTCAAATAGGTGGTAAAGCTGTGTTTCCGTGGGCCTGGGAATAGGACCTTTGTACGTACAGGAGACTCAGCAGCCAGGGTTGAAGGTCTACCGTACAGAGCTTGTAGCTGAATTTTTTGTTCTAGTTGTGATACAGCATCCACTCTGTGGTTTAAATATCTTCAAGTGCTATTCACGTCTCTCCTCCTGCACCTCTTTCTGCTGCGGCACGAGTGAACCGTAAACTCTCGCGTGGAGGAGAAGGAGGGAGCATGTTTAGCACAGGGCGGTTTGACAGGGAGCCCCGAGCACAGCTCTAGCTATAGGCCAGGGTGGCGTAGCCCGTGTCATGTTTGCTGTTGGCGTGGTGTCCTGCCTGGGTGGTGAGGTGGTTCTGCATCACCTGCCCACCCCTGCCCTCGCGTCCCAGCAGGATGCAGTTCGCAGGAGCCGGGTTTCCCTTGGGCTGCAGGAGAGCTGCAATCCTGATGGAGTAGGTCTCTCATTTCCTTAATTCTAAATACCCAGCTCTTCCTTGGAAGGAGGGGAAATGCTTATTTGTGTCAGCCACAGAGTGAATTAAGAATTAAAAATTCTCTTGTGTTTCCATTGGAGACGTTGAGGCGCGTTACGACACGCAGCATGCGCTGCCTGCGGCTCCTTGACCTGCCTTGGGCAGTTCCTGACTGATCTCAAGCTGTTGCCATATCTCTAGTTGGAGGATGCCGTCATCTTGGGATTTCTGGCATTATTCCCTGATTTAGCGGTACTTGGGTAGTGCTTTGTGTCTGCTCCTTGGCTCCTGAAGCATTAGGGGGTTCCGTTTCTTTTTTATTAAAGGGGGGGTGTGTTTGTGCGAAGCTCTCCAAGTATTGAGGGAGAAACCACGGGGTGAAACGATGGTTTCTGCCATTTGGGGCAGGGTGGAACGTGAGGTCTGCTTTAGAAAGCACCTGGGTATTCTTTTTAATTTTAAAACTAATATTGTCATCACTTCATTTTCTCTTTCCCCCCATTTTGGCCCTCTTCTCTCCCCAAGTAAGACTGGGGGGGCTCTTTGCATGGTGACTCCTGGATGGTTAGAGTCCGTCTTTGACACCCAGGCCATTTTCCATCCTCCCCCGCCCTTTGCTTGCTCAAGAGTAGCTTTGTACGAGGTGATTGAAGTATCTGAAGTGACATTGTTCTCCTTGTCTAGAATCCTGGGGAGTTCTGGATCTGTGCTCTTGTTTACCTGGTGTCTGTTCTTCTGTAAAACTAGGGCATATTACAAATACAGAGTGAGAATTTGCACTTTTCTGAAGTATTTCTGTGTGTATTGCTATGTGGATTTAGCCGAATGAAGTGTTACAAGTAATAAAATATTCTCTTCGTAGTAGCAATCCTTTGTGTTTCTTTGGTCTTCTTTAGTCAAACACTATTGCCCCCAAAACTGAGCTGCTGGGTAATTCCTCCTGACTTGGTGCAGGAGGGAGATTGCCCGTGTGCCACTCCGGTACCTAAAGCCCCCGGGGAACAACAGCGTGTCCTGAAGAACCTGTTCAGAGCCTCGTCCTTCTGATGATGCTAAAGATGATCTCTCTTGTCACGCTGTTTCCGAGGGGCTCAGTGCTGAGGCTGTCCCAGGGCAGAGCACCATGGACCCATGGGCTAGTTGTGACCTGAAGTCACCACCGATGCCACCGCGGGGAGAGAGTTGGATGTTTGGGGCCATAGGAGAGGTGGGCATCAGGAATCATAGAATGGTTTGGGTTGGAAGGGACCTTGAAGATCATTGAGTTCCAACCCCCCTGCCCTGGGCTGGGACACCTCCCCCCAGCCCAGGTTGCTCCAAGCCCCGTCCAACCTGGCCTTGGACACCTCCAGGGATGGGGCAGCCACAGCTTCTCGGGGCGACCTGCGCCAGGGGCTCACCACCCTCACAGTGAAAAATGTCTTCCTAATATCTCTTCTCATCTCCCCTCTGTCAGTGTCAAACCGCTCCCCCTCGTCCCATGGCTCCCCTTCCTGATCCAGAGTCCCCCCCCAGCTCTCCTGGAGCCCCTTTAGGCACTGGAAGGGGCTCTGAGGTCTCCCCGGAGCCTCTTCTCCAGGCTGAAATGAAGGAGGAGAGGCTGGTCTTCTGGGGGGGAAGCTGCTTTGGGAAAAGCAACAGCCCAGAAGGGAGCGGGGTGGGGGCTGTTGGTGAGGGGAGTGGGGGAGAGGAGCGGCCACCGCTGCAGGTGAGTGAGCGGGTCTGCACCAGGGGTGGCATTTACCCCAAAGAAAGGTTTCAGCTCTGTGGCCTCACCGGGAAAGCTGGTGGGGCAGAGGGACCACCCTCTCGCTGCTCCCTCTGTCCTCGGGAGCTCTCCCCGCCCTGCGGACTTTACGGAGTTCTTACGCTCACTGTTAAACTCTGAGACAGGAGGTGATGTCACCCCACCTTGGCTTTAATATTTTACAGCTACTTTAAAGCATCGTCAAGGTTGATAGACGATGGTTCTGGGGGACACAGCAGTGTGTCCAGGAGGGTTCCCACATCCCTTCAGTGATGGCTGCAGGCTTCAGCCCAGGGGCGTCTGCGTGTGAATCGTTGTTTTTTCTCCTTGCCATGGCTGATGCTCCCCATCAGGGCTGCTCTCCTCCCCCCAGCTCACCCCAATTAGCTCCCAATTATCCCCTGTGCTGCGCTGACGGGGATGGTGCTTTCCAGGGAGAGACTTAACCGCATCTCTGAAGCCTTCGGAGGTGTGGGGAAATGAGAAAACGGCAGAAGGAGCTGGAGATGGAGGGGTTTATTTGGGCTGGGGGTGAGGGGGAGCAGTGATGTCACCCATGGACACGGCAGGACAGGGACCGAGAGGGGACAGGACCTGGTCGGGTGAGCGATGGCTGAGCCTCCGCAGGCTCCGCTGCTCTGTAATTGCAGGAACCGACGCTGGATGTCACCAAGAGCCCGTGCAGAAGGATGGAGCCCCGCGGTGGCCCCCTGCACCCCTCCTGAGGTGCGGGGACATCTGAGGGCACAGGCCGGGCACCCCCGGGACTTGGGGGTGGGGTGCAGAGCAGGGAGATGGGGACCCGGGGGTCCTGCTGGATGGGGACATCTCTTCCAGGAGCGGCAGGACGCAGCCTCCTCCGCGGCACGTGTTGAGTGGTTTGGGGGACCAGAGCATCGCATGAAGGTCCCCAGGTCCATTGGTGCTGCTGGCTGAGCAGCGGGACGCGGGGACATCGGGCTGGGAGCCACCGTGGTCACTGGAGGCTGGTGAGTCCCGGCAGACAGCAGTGCCTGCCTTTGCATTCAGGTCTTGTCAATTTAAATGTTAATTTAGTAACTAAATTAATTACCAATGTGTCGTGCCAAGCCCACGTGGCCTCTCCCTTGGGCTCAGCTCTCCGGGGACTCCTGAGACATCTCTGGAGCCGGTGTCTCGTGGTTTTGTCCTGCTGGTTGGATCCGTCTCGCCATAGGAGGACACGGCTGGTGTCCTGGTGCCGGTGGGGGCCGTGGGCTGGTGCCCGTGTCAGGGCAGTGAGACGCGATGAGGGTTGCTTCCTCCCATCACATTACCGGGGGGCGGGAAGTTAAGGAGTGATTTCTACGTGCATGCAGCAATGTCTGGAGCTCACAATGTTATTTGAGACCCCGCCTGGAGTATGGTGTCCAGCTCCGGAGCCCCCAGCATAGGAAAGACATGGACCTGGTGGAGCGGGGCCAGAGGAGGCTCTGGAGATGCTGGGAGGGCTGGAGCCCCTCTGCTGGGAGGACAGGCTGGGAGAGTTGGGGGGGTTCAGCCTGGAGAAGAGAAGGCTCTGGGGACACCTTACTATGGCCTTCCAGTCCCTAAAGGGGCTACAGGAGAGCTGGGGAGGGACTTTTTACAAGGGCATGTAGCGACGGGATGAGGGGGAATGGCTTCAAGCTGGAAAAAGGGAGATTTGGATTAGATATGAGGAAGAAATTGTTGGCTGTGTGGGCGGTGAGCCCCTGGCGCAGGTTGCCCCGAGAAGCTGTGGCTGCCCCATCCCTGGAGGTGTTCAAGGCCAGGTTGGACGGGGCTGGGAGCAACCTGGGCTGGGGGGAGGTGTCCCTGCCCAGGGCAGGGGGGTTGGAACTGGGTGGTCTTCAAGGTACCTTCCAACCTAAACCATTCTATGGTTCTGTGGCTCTCACTAGGGCTTCGCATCAGCAGCCCCCAAAACCTGGTCCCTAGGGTCCAGGGGAGGCCCTCAACTGTGCTTCTCCCTGAAAGGGAAACTGAGGCACTGAGCAAGAGAGAAACACCACCCCGAAGTCCAGCATTACAGCCAAATTCAACCCATGGCCCCCAAGCACCAGCTCTGGTGATGGATCTTGCTTGCGGATCACCAGCCAGTGGGACACGGGGCCCTTGGTAAGAGGGTGGCAGGGATGCTTCTCCCTCGGTGCCACCGCTGTGCTGGGCATGGGCAGCTCTTGCTCCTGCCGAGCCCTGGGCAGAGAAGCCACATGCACGTTGCAAGGGCAGGGCAGGAGCTGAATCCACCGGGACCGTGGCTGTAACCTTGGGTCCCCCCAAGCCTTCAGGCTGCTTTACTCTGATGGCACAACGTCACCCAGTGGCTGCTGCACTGCAGGGATGTCCCCTTGTTCTGCAAGGGACAGGGAGCTGGGCCAAGCCGAGCTCTTGGGGTGCTCGTGGTCCCCAGTTCCTCTTCTCTGCCAAGCCTGAGCTGCAAGTGGTGTATGGGAACCCACCTCTGACACTGTGAGTTTGGGCCATCCTGAAGTGAAGGGCTGCCCTTCTGCTCTGGAACCTGTCCCATGGGGATGGAAAAGGGATCCTGATCCTGCTCATGCAGAGGAGCTTCTCCATGGGTTTGGGGCTCAGGGGCCCATCGTGCCCATGCAGAGGAGCATCTCCATGGGTTTGGGGCTCAGGGGCCCATCATGCCCATGCAGAGGAGCATCTCCATGGGTTTGGGGCTCAGGGGCCCATCATGCCCATGCAGAGGAGCATCTCCATGGGTTTGGGGCTCAGGGGCCCATCATGCCCATGCAGAGGAGCATCTCCATGGGTTTGGGGTACAGGTTCTCCACTTGCACCTTACAGAGGTGATCTTGGCTGCTCTTCGTGAAAAACATAGAAACCTCCCCAAAAGGGCATCACAGAAAGGTCCTTCTCAGGGTCTTCCTTTGAAGCAGGAAGGTTTCTGCAAATTGTACCCTGGTGGGGAGGGAATGGAGCTGAGCAGATGTAACATGGCAGGATTACCAAGGGCTGGGGCCAGTCACACCAGTGTAAAACCACAGGAGCGGGAAGGACCTGCAGAGGGGAGACCGGTTTTGTCTCCATCCGAGCTGAGGATGTGTCCTCTGAGGCTGAGGAGCCGGAACAATTAGAAGTGATGAAGATCATCTAAAAATAGGTATTTGTAAATGTCAGGCGAGCGAGTGCTTGGGAAACGTGCTGGAAGGATGGAGCGGCTCTGCGGGGTCAGCTGTGCCAGTGCATCCGTATGCAGGATGAGGGATCGATACTGATCTGCCCCGGGTGGATCATCCTGCTCACCCTGGCGCTCTGAGAGGCCCCCACGCCCCCAGAAAGTGGCTGTCGTGGGTCATCCTGGACATCCACAGCCAGAGACAGTTTCTGTGCTGTGTTATCCTGATGGGAACTGCAGAAGATCCCAGCTCTGCTTCGGATGGGAGATGGGGTGGGAAGAGATGGGCTTGGGGGCTGACACCAGTCCCTCAATGTAAATTGTTTCTCAGGGGCTTTTGATAGGGGAAAACTTCAGTGAAGACAC
>VZSZ01002173.1:7859-22595 GCA_013398815.1 Ibidorhyncha struthersii
ATCATAGAATGCTATCAGATTAGTCAGACACGACTTCCCCTTAGTGAATCCATGTTGACTACTTCTGATAACCTTCTTTTCATCCAGGTGCTTTGAGATGATACCCAGCACAAGCTGCTCCATCATCTTTCCAGGGATGGAGGTGAGGCTGACCGGCCTGTAGTTTCCCGGGTCATCCTTCTTACCCTTTTTGAAGACTGGAGTGACATTGGCTATCCTCCAGTCCTCAGGCACCTCACCTGTCCTCCAGGACCTTTCAAAGATGATGGAGAGCGGCCCAGCAATGACTTCCCCCAGCTCCCTCAGCACTCGAGGGTGCATCCCATCAGGCCCCATGGATTTGTGGGTATCTAGTTTGTCTAACTGATCTCTAACTTGCTCCTCATCAACCAAGGGAAAGTCTTGCTTCCTCCAGACTTTCTCTGTTACCTGCAAAGCTTCTGAGGCTGCAGGTTTAAAAAAATATTGCCAAGCAAGACAAGCCATACCTTTCAACATTTTCCTCAACATTTTTCTGGATATTTCATTTTTTTGTCAAGTTCAGTATCCACAAATAGTCACGCATCTGTCCAGTTCTTAGAAAATGAAAATTACAGTTCTCCAATGGTTGTATTGGTCTGGTATAGTCTAGGTCATCAAAACATTCTGCTGCAGTTCTCTGTGATGGTTTCCAAAACTAAGAAAACAATTTGTTAAAAAATTTGCATAAGAGAAAATAATTAAAATAAATACAGTGATATCTCCCTGTGTATAAAATGCCACAAGAAGCTCCATAATTCAATGCTCCCTGTACATATCCAGTTCTTTGGGAACACCATAAATGGTGACAGCAAATCTGAAAATGGCAGTGCAGTTGGAAAGGACTACTCATCAACAAGGCATTCTCTACCCAATCCTATAACTAGGGACACTTAAGAACATTATGGGGACCCAGAGTTCCAGAAGCACTTTGGGAAGTAACCCTACAACCCTGCATCAGGAATCATAACTGTCTTTCCAACACTGAGAGAACCTAAGAGCACCAGAGGGAACCCAATGGACTTCAGCAGGAAGTGTTTTCCATCTCCGGAATGAGCCACAAGGTTCATTCCAACAGACACTGCAGTGCCTTAGGTAGCATTTAGCAGTGGATAAGGACATCCAAATATGCACTTTTCATGAGAGAATCTCCATGCCAGCCACAGAATCTGAATTCACAATGTCATCAGTTGGGATTTAGTCACTGCCATGGCTGAGTTCAGAGAACAGTTAATCCAGCCAGACATTGTCTGCTTGGGCAGGGCTGAAAAACTCTCAGTTGCAGTGACTGTGTTTTGAAGCTCTCCCATGACCAGAAGGGGAGTTCGGGCATCCACACCACATCAGGCATACATAGAGTGCCATTTTAGTCCCTAAACATAGGTCTTGAACAGTATTCTAGACTACTGAAGACATCTGCATGAGGCTGACAGCTATGATATATGAGCTAGAGGAAAGATGCCCTTCTGGAGTGGTAGCTGTAGGCCAAATGAGTACTACCTGAATTCTTTGGTTTTCTATTGCTTTTCTGTCTTTCCTACGGCATTTTTAGGATCCAGATTTTCACCTGTGTAAACAGGTGTAATTCAGGCAATGTCTTGATAGCCCTAGAACCGGGGTGAAAATTCTGCACAGAAGTTGCTTCTGCAGTGGTAATTCTGCACTCCCAGGGGCTGGAACACAGGGGTCTGCACTCCCAAACTGTCAGCATGTTCCTGGGACTGCTAAGCAGTCAAGGGAAACCCACAGGAAAAAGTCGGAATTTAGCATGAGCCAAAGTCTACTCCCAGCAGGCAATTTCGGTGGGGCATCTCAATTTCGGCAAATAGGAGACTATGGTAAAATGGATGTGACCAGCAGGAACAGGCTACAGAATATGGTTTCAAAACATTGCCAGAGCATGTAGGAATGGTGTTAGGAAAGCCGTTGCTCACCTCAAGTTCAGCTTTGCAAGAGATGTCAAGGGCACAAGAACTTCTATTGCTACATTAGTTGTAAAAGGATGAACAAGGAAAATGTGGGAAACTTTTAACAATTATGATATATATAAAGGTGAACAAAAGTGTCTGGATTTGCAAGGATTTCTGTGGTACTGATGGAGAACGGTAGAGAAAGCCAAATTATGCAGTTTTGTTCCTACTGTCTGTGTGTGTCCCTGGAACAAACAAGCTGGAGAGTCTCACCACAACACAGAGGGAATTTGTGGATTTATTGGAGCCTAGGAGCAAATGAAGTTTGCCTCGTTGAGGACAATTGGAACTTGGAATTCAGGAATGGAGTGAAAACTTATGTGATTCACACCCTGGTTGCACCCTATGCATCTAGAAGGACTCTGGAATGTGACAAGTAAAGGTCAGCCACAGTATGTTTAAAAAATAACAGTGCTGCAAATCTAGATCTGTAGCAGTGAAAAGGGTGCCTGATAGGTATAGTGGCGAGGGATGCCTCCAGGACATGTGGAAAGACCTGTCTTCTGGAGGTGTTCCTCTCTCTCCAGGACCATAGCTAGAGCCAACATGACTGCTTCAGACTTATATATCAAGTTTGTTGTACTATAGATTGAAAAGATGGTTCTGGTTAAGCCAGTTCTTGTTGGTCTAGTTGTGACCATCACAGCAGCCAGGATGGAACGAGCTCTGTTTAGCTTCTGGAATTCATGCAAATCATTATACCCACCTTTGGCTTGCCTAATAGAGCTGTACAGAGCTCAGTTCAGCTGTCCAAACATTTGAGGTGCCCTGCGGTACCTGGGCATTCTCATCAGGCCACTAAGTATGATGTAGAAACGATGAGAAAACCACACTCTTCTGAATATGTAGTTGGATGCCAGGTCGGGTACAAACTATTTGCAAGCCCCTGTTCTGCTTTGTTATGAGGTGGACTTGAGGTTTCAGTCCAAAGGAGGGAACAAATGCTGATTCAGCGATGGTGACAAGGGGTTGTGTGTGAGTGTTCTCCGTGAGTGGCAGGGAGCAGAAATTGGGAAGAAGAGGGGCAGTGCCAAAGGGTCATTTGGTCAGTCTGTTTTATCTCCATTGTAACGAGATAATGAACATTACTGGAATTTGTGCTTACATCAGTCGTAAGGTGGACTGTTGTAGTTCCTTACTTGGAGCATTATCAGAGCTCTGGCAAGAGATAGTGGGGTACATGACATCAAGAAAAGCCATTAAGCCCATGGTTTTGATCTTATGGAGCAGAGAAGGAGGTGTTCAAAGTCTAGTGTAACAGAGGACGGGGGCTGAGGTGCAACATTTAAGACTACAGGTGTTTGAATCCAGAGGTGAGCCAGATTGGGGTGAAAGGAGGCAGCTGTGAGTTAGGATGGCTTGTGGTTCATGAATGTGTCAGCAGTGTGTGTTGCAGTCACAGTGCCTTGGCTGATTATGACTGAAACCTGGAGAGCAGGATCTGTGCATCTGCCAGTGTTTTGGAAGAGCAGGTTTGGAGAGGCGAGTCCATGGCCATTTCCTTTCCACATGCTCTATGTAGAGATTGCTGACTGAGAAGACCACCTTCCCAGCACCTGGGGATTGCTGTTTGACTTCTGTAAGGGCAGTTTGATACAGAAGAAGTCCATGGCTTTCTGTGCTGCCTGCAATCAAAGTCTGTGAGTTTCTGCTCTAATGAGTCCTGGTGGGAACACATTGTCTAACTACGTTTCTGGTCTCGCATCTCACACTGGGCTCCATTAAAACTCCAAGTAACTTTTCTTTGTGCTTCTGCCTGTCATTTTTTCAAGGCAGCTTGCCAGATTTTGCCACAGATACAAAGTAACTGGGAGACAGCACCACATTCCTCAAGGGGCTCATTAGAATGCTGACAGCCATAATGAGCTCAGCGTTTGATTTTCTGCTACTCCCCATAGAGCTGTAAGCATTCTGTAGCTAATTAGGGAGCTCTCAGATGTGTTTCAATGAATACGTACAGTATAATTTTTGTTTGTCATTTGTTTTAATTTTGCATGACAAGAAGAATAGAAATGAAGCCATTTTGAAATGAAATTAGCCCGGCTTATGTCCCAGAGGGAATAAGGCAGAGAGAGGAAAAGTATCTTTGTGATCAAGCAACAAGTGGCCAGACTCAAACTTTGATTCATGTGCTGGGAATAAGACAGTTCTTGTTACAGTCTATTCCCCTGTCACTGCAGCTCACAGCATTGTCAAAGGCTTTATTTGCAAAGCCTTTGTCTGCTCTAATTAGCACTGTCTTTACCTGTTGCACTAACTATGCACAGAAGCAGGAGAAATATTCATCACCATTGCAAAAGAATTTGAAGGCTTTTTTTAATGAAAGAAAGAAAAAATCTTAATTAAAAAAAAAAAGTGGTATCTTTTACTCTGGTCCTACTGAGCTCCAGTTTCCTCAGGACATGAACCCTGAAAAGAGCTGGCTCAATGGAGAGATAGACAGGTGACAGACATTTTCAGGGGCAATTAGTCTAAGGAATGTTTAAACAATGGTATGAACAGAAATAAATTAAGAAGAGCTGAAGGCACATGCAGAAGAGAATGCCATTGGCTTGCCAGATAATTTAGCAGGTGGACAGGAAAACTGAGTATTAACATAATTGATTGGTTCAGGAATTACAGAGTTAATGAGGTTGAGCTATAGATAGCAGCATTTGCTTGGGATGGCATTTTTTCTCTAAAGTTAACATCTTTTTCCAACATTTCCATGACAGAAACATGGGAATTTACAACAAAGAAATTTCAAATGTGAACAATGGATTCAGCTGAAATAAAAGGATGAGGTTTTTTTTTGGAAATGTCAAAGTAATTGTTGGAACTGTTCATTTATTTAACAGTTGGAACTGTTCATATATTATTTATAGCCAATAGAACTATTGTCAGCAAAACAAAACAAAAATGTAATCATTAGCTCATGAATCTATAATCAATAGACAGATGGGAAAGAGGCAAATAGCACCATTTCTTACAGTTAACAATGTATGGGTTGTAAAAAAAAATCTTTTGGTGGAGTGAAGTAGTATTACATTCTGAAGTTTATTGATCATTTCTTGCTTTTATTATTATAATGTTCAGAACATTTTGCTTTTGGATATCAGTACTTATTCCAGGGATGCACCAAAGTGGCTTTCTTTTCCAAGCCTTGCATAGAACTGTAGAATCATAGAATCGTTATGGCTGGAAGAGACCTTTAAGATCATCAAGTCCAACCATTACCTAACTCTAACAGGCCCACTTCTAAACCATGTCCCTGAGCACCATATCTAGATGGCTTTTAAGCACATTCAAGGATGACAATTCAACCACTTCCTTGGGCAGCCTGTTCCAGTCTTTGATAAGCCTTTCAGTGTAGAAGTTTTTCCTAATGTCTAACCTAAACCTCCCCTGGCACAACTTGAGGCCATTTCCTCTTGTCCTATCTGTTGTAACTTGTGAGAAGAGATCAACGCCCACCTGGCTACAACCTCCTTTCAGGTAGTTGTAGAGAGCGATACAGTCCCCCCTCAGGGTCCTCTTCTTGAGACTAAATATCCCCAAATCCCTCAGCCGCTCTCATAAGACTTATTCTCAAGACCAGAATTCACCAGCCTCCTTGCCCTTCTCTGGACATGCTCCAGCACCTCTATGTCCTTCTTACGCTGCAGTGCCCAAAATTGAACACAGTACTCAAGGTGCGGTCTCACCAGTGCCGAGTACAGGAGCATGATCACTTCTCTAGCCCTGCTGGCCACACTATTCCTGATGCAGGCTAGGATGCTGTTGGCCTTCTTGGCCACCTGGGCACACTGCTGGCTCATATTCAGCCGGCTGCCAATCAACACCCCCAGGTCCTTCTCCGCCAGGCAGCTTTCCAGCCACTTTTCCCCAAGCCTGTAGCATTGCATGGGGTTGCTGTGGTGCAAGTGCAGGACTCGGCCCTTGGCCTTGTTGAACTTCATACTATTGGCCTCGGCCCATCAATCCAGCCTGTCCAGATCCCTCTGCAGAGCTCTCCTACCCCCAAGCAGATCAACACTCTCACCTAACTTGGTGTCGTCTGTAAATTTACTGAGGGTGGTCTCAATCTCCTCGTCAAGATCATTAATAAAGATATTAAACAGGAGCGGCTCCAACACTGACCCCTGTGGAACACCACTTGTGACCAGCCACCAACTGCATCTAACTCCATTCACCAAAACTCTCTGGGCTCAGCCATCCAGACAGTGTTTGATCCAGCAGAAGCAGAGCTTTTGTTTCACTCTATACAGAGTGAAGATGGAGACAAGTAATCAGTGGTTAATTCTATCCTGTGGATATTCAGCAGACCTGTCTCTGAGGGTGAAGAAGAGTGTTATTTGACACACTAAATAAAATCCATTTCTTTCTGGGAAAGAAAAACCCCTGGAGAATTTGTAGGGAAGAATCTATTTTCACCAGAATGGGGGAATAAGACAAAATGCGTTTTCCCTTTCTAGTTCTTTTTGTAAAAAAATCCAAAGTTTATCTTCCATTTTCTGGTGAAGACACCCCGATGTAGGTGTCTTCGTGTGTTCAAAATATCTGCAGTTACTTTGTAGTCAGTGAAGAACTCTTCTCCACAGCATGATTCAGCTCTGTAGTCAGCATAGGCAAGAATCAGGTGAGATGAGGATACTTAACTCTAGATATCCAAATGAAGATGTAAATTGGGTATTTAAATTTTAACTATTGTCCCTGCAGGTCCAGTTAATACAGTCACAGAAATTAAATTAAATTAAATTAAATTAAATTAAATTAAATTAAATTAAATTAAATTAAATTAAATTTAATGGTGTCTGAGAACGACAGCATATACCCNAATTAAATTAAATTAAATTAAATTTCATTTAATGGTGTCTGAGAACGACAGCATATACCCCTATAAAAGTTTCTGGAGCCTAGTAAAATATTCCATAGCCCTAACAATATATGTTGACTAATTCCTCTAGGCTTGCTGACACACTCACTCATGATTATATGAAGAATTAAGTTATCAAGCAAGGCAAGGCTTCAGTCTGACCTTCTGTGGATGTTCTTGTGTGGGACTCCTCCTAGGTCACCTGAGATTAAAATACCTGAGTTTGGGCACCCAAATCCTGGTATTTACTTGTGAGTCAGGCATCTGACCATCAGAACAATCAGTGGAGCCAAAGAAATTATACAGCTGATCAAATATAGGCGTTCTTGCTATGGGGACCTGAATGTCTTTCTCAAGTCCTTTAATTTTCTTCCTCTCCAGTGAGTATATTTGAAGCATAGAGACATAACTCACATAGAGACACCAATATTGCAAAACTTATTTTCTTTATATATCTCATATCAAATCACTGTGTGTATCTCTTTGATCCGGGCTGCTTCTGTATACTTGTGTCCCAAGAGACAAATCCTCCCAGAAGTAAGATCAACACTGGATGTACTCTGACATGAGTTTCCTCCACCTCATACATTAGGAAGGGAGAGAGATGTATCAGATATGGTGTAGTCTCACTTGCAGTGATCCATAAGTGGTTGTAGACCAAAGAATGGAGTGATGTAAGCAGCCAGAAAGGCAGCCTGGTTAGAAGGGTAAAGTTACTGAACAAATAATACCTATCAGCCTGGGAACTGTGAGCCTGGGAACTAGGCCTGGGAAGCAGAAACATACTTGGAAGTGCAGCTAGCCTCTTTCAAGTGCAGCTGGGGTACCATGAAACCAAAGACAGCCCGAGATAAAATTGACAAGCGCAAAAACTGTAACAGCAACTTATTGTCTGCAAAAATGGAAACGGACTGGGAAAATAAAAATGGTCTGCAAGAAGAGAAAACATCATCACCTATTGGCTGTTATAGGTGAAAAATAGAAATTAACAGCTACTACTGGCTGCTTGAAGTGAAGGTGTCCATTGCTTTTTTATAAAAAAGGCCTTAATATATATAAATATATATATAAAAATAAAAGCCTTAGTTTTTATCCAAAATGGAGCCTTTCTCACTGAGAAGCCCCCATGCTGCATGTACTTTTACTTTCCTAAACAGGTTGAATTCTCCACATGAACTTTCTAGAAGACTCTTACCAGGGGCACCTGTCTGACTCCAGATTCATCAAAGACAACACGGGTCATCTTTGAAGTGAGACTCTGTTATTTTATTGGTCTCACTGTGGGACCAGCTTTGCGGTTGATTCAGTTTGTCCTCCCACTTCTGGGATGACTGGGTCCCCTGCTGGGATTGGTTTGTCCTTCTGATTGGGATAGTTTGGCCCCTTCTGAGATCTGTCTACTTCACTTGATACCAATATATATCCATATAAGTAATGTGTTATGTCTGTTGTTATATTGTTGATAAGTTGCTTCACTAATTATAAGTTTGTAGTAACCTGTAATAGTATATATACACTTGGCTGTTGTTGCTATGATATTGATTTTTGCTATATGATTGCTTGCTGCAACTATTTAGTGCTGCCATGCTACTCGCGTGGCAAGGTTTTGGTAGCAGGGGGTGCTACAAGGACGGCTTTTATAAGAAGCTGCTAGAAGCTTCCCCCATGTCCAACAAAGCCAATGACAGCTGGCTCCAAGATGGATTTGCTGCTGGCCAAGGCTGAGCCAATCAGCAACGGTGGTAGCACCCCTGGAATAAGATATCCCAGAATGGGGAAAAAGCCCTGCATGGTGGCAGCCAGAAGAAAAGAGTGAGAATATGTGAGAGAAACAACTCTGCAGTCACCAAGGTCAGTGAAGAAGGAGGGGGAGGAGGTGCTCCAGGTGCCAGAGCAGGGATTCCCCTGCAGCCCATGGTGAAGATGTGGGTGCAGCCCACATGGGTGCAGCCCACATGGGTGCAGCCCATGGAGGTCCATCATGGAGTAGATATCCACAGAAGTCCCTTTTCCCATTCGGAGTATCTCTGTTCTGTCTCTTTTAATGCAGTCAAGCTGCATAACTGAGGTCTCTTTGGTCAGTCCGGGCCAGTTTGGAATAGATTGCAATAAGAACCATGTTCTGCAAAACCCCATTCTGTTGTAATAGGATCGTGGGGGTGAATTGGCCCCAGTCATTAACGTTTTTAATTCCTTTATTAAAGTTTTGACTGCCTCTTCATGTTCCAGGCCCCATTTCCATGGTTTTCCCTTTCATAAAAGTGAATACAGTGGATGAGCAATGATAGAAAATCCAGGTACACGTTTCATCCAGTACCGTAAAATTCCCATGAGCTGGTTTGGTTTTTTTTTTTCTCTTCTTTCCTAGATCAGGGTATCCACAATTGTTCTATTTTACTTTGAGTATCCAGTGGAATTGCAACACTACCAGCAATCCACTAAGTACCTAAAAATTTTACTTCTTTACCTGGTCCTTTACATTTCTTGGGTGGGATTTCAGCCTCTGCTTTGAGTAGAACTTGTAATACTGCTGCTGCCGCTGCTCCCCCCTCCATCTCAGGGGGAGTTCCTCCAATCGGAATATTATCTATGTATTGGTACAGTTTCACATCTTGGGTGAGCGAGACAATTTGTAAAAGTTCAGCAAGTGCAGCAGGAACAATATGAGAGAATGTTTATATCCGTGTGGGAGTCTGTTAAAGGTGTATTGTATGCCCTCCCAAGTAAAAGCAAATTTCTCTTTATCCTTTTCTTGTAAGGGGACCATAAAGTACATATCTTTCACATCTAGTGTGGCCATCCATGGGTTTGCAGCTGCTTGCAAAGTAGCTGTTAATTTTGCAACATTTGGTACAGCAGCGGTTAGCAGGGCTGTATTGGCACTGAAGCACTGATAATCAATTGATAAATGGCTCCACCCATCTGGTTTTCAGACTGGCCAGACAGGTGAGTTACACACAAGTGGGTTCTAGAGATAATTTGTTGTTTTTCCAAATCTGCTATTACATCAGAAATTCCTTTTTGTGCCACAGCAGAAATAGGGTATTGTAGTACATTAGTAAACTTTGAATCAGCAAGTGGAGGAGGACTACGTGCACTGAAGCCTCCTGATTTCTACCAGGGTTAAGGTCAGCATCTGAACTGGAAGACCACACACTACTGTTTGGCAGACACCAGGTTCGGCCATTCAAAACATCAAAGCCAAAAATATTCTCATTGTGTTCCTTAATTGCAAAGTGAGTAGATGTCATGCATTTCTTTCTTGGGAGCCATAAATTAACACTTGCAGTTTGGCCAATAGCACTTGCTCCATTTACTCTGGTGACTTTAACTCTTTGCTGTCTGGGTCATATGCCCAACTTCTTGGCATTTTGTTGTGTTAGTCTTGACATTTGTGCTCCTGTATCTATTAGAAATTTTGCCAAATTTGAGGACCAACTGGAATTAGAATATAAGGGCCATTATCATTTCTCCATTGGTAAGTAACCATTTTCCGGAGAGGCAGGCGCAATAGCTGTTTGGGGTCTACCGTTTTTTTGGTTTCTCTTCCTGCAATTCCTTCAATTCCTTTCATGAAGAAAAGGAAGGGCTGTGAGGTCCCTTGGAGGATGATTGAGGGGGAGAAGTAGCAGGTGACAGTGCTACATATCACTTTTGAAAAGCTTCCATTAGGCTTAAAACAACTCCAATCATTTGTCTATGAATAGCACCTCTGAGAACACCCATTGCCAGGGCTTGTTTCTACAACTTGTTCCTTCCACCCCAGACCCTCAATTGTTGATCAGTGTCTCACTTCCTGGGAGTCACTCTGCGGTGCTTGCATAACCTGTCTAACATTTTGACCTGTATTTCTAATTCCACATTATCCCATCACATTTCTTGGCCATGATTTATGATGTCATGAATCAGTTCTGCCCAGGTGAGAAGATGCCTTATGGCTCTTTATGCAGCATTGTCATCAGGCTCTATGGCTAAGAGAGCATTAAATTCTGTCTCACTTCTAATTTTGTCTTGCTTTGCAATGAGATAAGGCCTAAGCACAGCTGTGACTATGCTAATTAGTGGTTTCAGCATAGCATAATCTACGGCTATTGAGATTGGAATACCATGTGAAGCATGTTCATGCATAGCCTGGATACGAGCAGTTTTTATTAGTGCAACTGAAAGGTCGTCTAGAGGTATGATTTATAGGTATGATAGATGGTTTTCATCTTTCTAGCACATCTGTTCCTCCAGCCCAATATGTCACTCTACTAGTTATTGAATGGAGATCTTCTAGGGGGTCGATCCAGCATTTAGAAAGACACCTGGTCCCCAGTATCTGTTTGATTCATCCCCATTCAATAAAATTCTGTCCCCTCCAGATAAGCACACATGCCACAATTACTGTGTTTCAGTTTCTCTGGGCTTACGGCCGTAATGTTCCTGTAAATTGGCCATTTGGATTGAATTGAATGGGATTGATTTTCTACTGCAAGCCCCCACTTCACCCTGTGGTCTGGTAGTTTCTTCTGTTGATGGTGGCAACACCATCGATAAATCTGTCGTGGTGTGGGCTGGGCTTGCCACCAAATGCAGGACAGATGCTTTCTTTAACCTCTCTCCAGAGAACAGGAGAGAAATGAGAGAAAGAAAGAACTTATGGGTTGAAAAATAAACTAAACTACTTTAATGAAATATTAATAATAAAATAATAATAAGAAAATGTAATAATATTAATAAGAAAATAATGAAAATATATACAATATATACAAAACCATATCAGGCTCCCAGGATCATGATCACATCACTGGAAGACACTGAGAAAGTCCCAGACTGGACTCAGTGACAAACAGGAACTGGATTCTGGATCTGAATTCAGGAACTCATGGATCAGGATCAAAGGCAGATGAACAGATAGAGTCCTCCTCAGATGCCGGCCACTGAAGAAGGAGAACTGACCCTTTGATCCCTCAGCTTTTATACTGAGCATGATGCAGATGGGATGGAATACTCTGCTGGTCAGTTTTGAGTCATCTTCCTGTCTGCTCCTCCCCACAGGTGTGACCCTGCTATGCTGGTCTGCTTCCGATCCTCCAGCAAGGCACATAATAAAGTTAGCTGTCCTTGGTTGTTATAGCAATAAGTATATGCAGGATCTTCTCTGCATACCATTCCTTAGTAGCAACTGTAAACATCAGACCTTATCTGCTTGAAGCGGATACTGAAAAATATGCCATTAATTTCAGAGAGTTAGAAGAGTCTTAACCGCAAAATAAAATCACTGAACAGAAAATTGGTTGTGTTTTACCTCAAGCCAGGACAGTAATTGGTCTAGTGGTGTATTGGGGAAAGTCAGGCAGGTGGAGGGAGTTATCGTTGTCTGAGCTCTTTTTATCTGAATCATCCCAAATATTACCAACTGAATCTTTGGTGGTTACTATTAGTTTTCTGATATGAACTATGTCAGGGGGGTTTGGAGCTTGCACTAATAGAATTTCAACACATTCTCCTAACTTCTGTACCTTTAAATGAGCTTCCTGCAGTTGTTTTTGCAGTTGATTTATTCTTAAAGAAAGCAGTATTTCAGTAGCTTTATGTCTCTCTATGTCATCTTGCATATCTTTTATTTTTCTATTTGTTTCTTTCCTTTCTTGGTATGCTGCTTCTAAACATGTTCCTAACATTTTACAAATTATACCTTTATCTTTTCCATCTTTGGTCAAACCTCTTGCATTATTTAGTTATTTCTCTACTGCTTCACATTCGTTCCAATTCCCACAGATCCATTCTCATGAGAAACTGGGGTTTGGATTAATACTGTATTTTTGTAAGTACTGACACTGCTTGCCATCCTGCCCACTGTGCCAATTGGTCGCGAATATTAATTTAGGATCCTACACAACAGCAAGGTAGCATGTGTGATTTTTAACAATACTTAATTATCAGCCAGTGATCAACGTGATTTAACAAAATTTACTATAATCAACACAGTGAGTTAAAGATTCAAAGCTGGAAAGGTTCACCCGAGATTTATGACAGAGTTTCCTAAATCAAAGCGTACACACAGATATAGAGGATAACCTATATAATTAAGATGGGTTGGTTTTTTTCAATAGGTAGCAAATTATTAGTACCATATGATCTTTAAAACCTTGAGAAATCGAATAGCAGCGAATTGCTCACACTTTTTCCTTTGTCAGTGTTTGTCAGTAGATGATCTCTGAAATCCTTGCAAAATGTACCTGTGAAAGCCTCATGAAATCTACACTTCAACATTCTTGCTGAATCTACCCTGAAAGACATCCCAATTCAGGTGGAGATACTGGATCACAGCCTGCTGCAATCCTGGAGAGCTCAAAAGGTCTCACTTAGGGTCGCTATTTATTGCAAGATGATTGACTTTGGTCAGCACTTTTCCATTGTGGCCACATTTCTTGTCAAGTGATCTTGACAACTTCCAGAATAGGCTTGTGATCTGGGAAGAAGGGGTCTTGGGTACATTTCCCAGGTAGCAGGAGTTCCAGGTGCAGTTAGGGAGTGCCTAATTGTCCCAACTTACTGTACTTGCACCAAGACAAGAAGGCACCAGATTGTGTCAACTCACTACCCCAGTAGGCAAGGTCAGCAAGTGCCAGATTGTCCCAGCTCACTACACTTGCAATTGAAACAAGAACATTATTGGACCCACCGCCCTTGTAACTAAAGCAAAAACAGTGTTGGCCAGTATTGACATTGCAATGCAGCCCGAGAGGGGCAGTCTGCACCACCACACCACACCATCCATCCACCCGCCCACATACCTATTCCTACACATCCATCCATCCATCCATCCATCCATCCATCCATCCATCCATCCACCCACCCATCCACCCACCCACCGATGCATTCATCCATTCATTAATCTGTCTCCAAAATATTGTCAATAATCTTGTAAATTACTAAAACCTAAAGTATGCTTTCTGTTCTTTCTCCTCCCTTTTTCCTCCCACAAGCTTTCTGATTTTCTTTTCTCCACAGTGAATTATTTAGAACAGTGGGTAGTCCAAGTCCACATGAAGAATGAAGGGAAGTACAAAGGGCTTTATGCAAACAACACCACTGTGTCATTTAAGGAGCTGCTTGTACACACAGACCAGTTCCTTCCTTCAGTGGAATGGAATCAGAAAGGATGGAAAGGTAGGGGACAGAGGGAAATATACCATCAGATATCTGTGAATAAATGCCTAAGCCTTCCATCCTCACGAGTCTCAGTGATATGTAGTGGGTGATAGATCAGACTCATATATGCATATGCCTCAGTGGATAAAGGGTTATATATAGGGTACCCCTATAATGCAGTGTGTGAAGATAGGAAGAATGTTAGATGTTTTCTGAAATAAGTTGGAGTGTTGGGTTTTTTTTTCACTGATGAAAGAACTAGTTTTTTGTAATATTTGTAATTTGTAACATTGATGGGTTTTAGTATTCATGTCATGCTTGCTGGAACTCATTTAAGCTTTAGGAAATTGGGACAGGAATAATTTTATCTAACATCAGTGACTGGATTCAGCACCTGATTCAAACCCATGTATAAGCATCTAAAAGTAGGCATTAGGATATGTGTACAGATGGCCATTCCTGGCCTACATTAAGAAGACAACAACAGGAGTAATTAGAAGGCATTGTAGACAGCAAAAGGGGTATAATGTTTATACAGTTGAACCTGACTCAGGGCATCGCTAACAAAACAGCAACATGGGAAATGATAGGACACTATTGATAACAAGTGGGGAGTGTAAGCTTAACAGAACTAATCAACAAGATAGAAATTACCAAAGCAACCATTTCATAAATATCAAAGTCTTTAAATGTAGAAAAACCTAGGCTAATAAGGAAAGGGTAAGCAGGGTGGGCATTTTATTTGAGAGTGGT
>VZSZ01002174.1:0-29150 GCA_013398815.1 Ibidorhyncha struthersii
CCTGATCAGGAAGAGGAAGTCGATGAGGCCTTCTACAGACACCTGAAAGTAGCCTCACATCACAGGCTCTGGTTCTCATGGTGGACTTCAGCCACCCTGACATTTGCTGGAAAGGCAACACAGCCAGGCACACACAGTCCAGGAGGTTTCTGCAGATCATTGATGATAATTTTTTGACACAGGCAGTGGAGGAGCCAACAAGGAGAGATGTGCTGCTGGACCTTGTGCTAACAAAGAAGGACTGGTTGGGGATGTGAAGACTGGGGGCAGCCTTGGCTGNTGGGCTGCAGTGTCCATGATATGGTGGAGTTCAGGATCCTGCATGGAAGAAGCATGGCAATAAGTAGGATTACAACCCTGGACTTCAGGAGAGCTAAATGTGGCCTCTTCGAAGACTTACTTGAAGGAATCCCATGGGCTAAGGTTCTAGAAGGCAGGAGGGTCCAAAAGAGCTGGTTAATATTGAAGCACCACTTCCTCCAAGCTCAAGATCAGTGCATCCCTAGGAGTAAGAAATCAAGCAAAGGAGGCAGGAGACCTGCATGGATGAGCAAGGAGCTTCTGGAAAAACTCAAATGGAAGGAGGAAGTTTACAGAATGTGGAAAAAGGGACTGATCAATTGGGATGAATATAGGAACGTTGTCTTAGTATGCAGGGATGCAATGAGGAAGGCTAAGGCCAACTTGGAATTAATTCTGGCAAGGTATGTCAAGGAAAACAAGAAGGGCTTATTCAAGTACATCAGTATCAAAAGGAAGACCAGGGAAAATGTGGGTCTGCTGTTGAAAAAGACAGGTGCTCTGGTGACAGAGGATGCAGAGAAGGTGGAGTTACTGAATGCCTTCTTTGCTTCAGTCTTTACTGCTAAAGCCAGCCCCCAGGAATCCCAGACTCTGAAGATAAGAGAAAAAGTCTGGAAAGGAAGACTTTGCCTTGGTTGAGGAGGATCAGATTAGAGATCATTTAGGCAAACTCGATGCTCACAAATCCATGGGCTCCCATGGGATGCACCCATGAGTGCTGAGGGAGCTGGCAGATGTTATTTGCTAAGCTACACTCTATCATCTTTGAAAGGTCATGGAGAACAGGATAGGTGCCTGAGAACTGGAGGAAAGCCAATGTCACTCCACTCTTCAAAAAGGGCAAGAAGGAGGACCCACAAAACTACAGGCCAGTCAGCCTCACCTCCATCCCTGGAAAGGTGATGGAACAGCTCATTCTGGATCACAGAATCACAGAATAGTCAGGGTTGGAAGGGACCTCTGGAGATCATCTAGTCCAACCCCCCCGCCAGAGCAGGGTCACCTACAACAGGTTGCACAGGACAGCGTCCAGGCGGGTTTTGAATGTCTCCAGAGTGGGAGACTCCACAACCTCTCTGGGCAGCCTGTTCCAGTGCTCCACCACCCTCAAAGTAAAGAAGTTCCTCCTCATGTTAAGATGGAACTTCCTATGTTCAAGTTTGTGCCCATTACCCCTCGTCCTATCAATGGGCACCACTGAAAAAAGACTGCTCCCATCCCCCTGGCATCCTCCCTTCAAGTATTTGAAAGCATTAACAAGATCCCCCCTCAATCTTCTTTTCTCCAGACTAAAGAGACCCAAATCCCTCAGCCTCTCCTCATATGAAAGATGTTCCAATCCCCTAATCATCTTTGTAGCCCTTTGCTGGACCCTCTCCAGCAGATCCCTGTCCTTCTTGAACTGGGGAGCCCAGAACTGGACGCAGTATTCCAGATGCGGCCTCACCAGGGCAGAGTAGAGGGGGAGGATGACCTCCCTCGACCTGCTGGCCACACTCCTTTTGATGCACCCCAGGATGCCATTGGCCCTCTTGGCCGCCAGGGCACATTGCTGGCTCATGGTCATCCTGTTGTCCACCAGGACTCCCAGGTCCCTTTCCACAGAGCTGCTCTCCAGGAGGTCGGCCCCCAACCTGTACTGATGCATGGGGTTATTCCTCCCCAGATGCAGTACCCTACATTTACCCTTGTTGAATTTCATTAAGTTCCTCTCTGCCCAACTCTCCAGCCTATCCAGGTCACGCTGTAAGGCAGCACAGCCTTCTGGCGTATCAGCCACTCCTCCCAGTTTAGTGTCATCAGCAAACTTGCTGATGGTACACTCTATCCCTTCGTCCAGATCATCGATGAATATATTGAACAGGACTGGACCCAGTACTGACCCTTGAGGGACACCACTTGTTACTGACCTCCAACTAGACTCTGCACCACTAACCACAACCCTCTGGGCTCTATCTGCTAGCCAGTTCTCAATCCACCCCACTGTCCATTCATCTAGCCCACAATTCCTCTTGCCAGTGAGGATGATGTGGGAGACAGTGTTGAAAGCCTTGCCAAAGTCAAGGTAGACAACATCCACTGCCCTCCCCTCATCCACCCATCTAGTGATCTCATCATAGAATGCTATCAGATTAGTCAGACACGACTTCCCCTCATCTCTAAGCTTGTGGAGGAAAACAAGGTTATCGGGAGTGGTCAATATGGATTCACCAAGGGAAAATCATGCTTGAGCAATCTGATAGCTTTCTATGATGGCATGAATGGCTGGGGGCATGAGTGAACATTGTCTACACTGACTTTAGCAAGGCTTTTGACACTGTCTCCCTCATAGGTAAGTTTAGGAAGTGTGGATTAGATGAGTGGACAGTGAGATGGATTGAGAACTGGTTGAATGGTAGAGCTCAGAGGGTTGAGATCAGCAGTGAAGAGTCTAGCTGGAGGCCTGTAGCTAGCAGTGTTCTCCAGGGGTCAGTACTGGGTCTGGTCTTGTTCAATATATTCACCAATGGCCTGCTTGAAGAGAGAGTGTACCCTCAGCAAATCTGATGATACAAAACTGGGAGGAGCAGCTGATACACCAGAAGGTTGTGATGCCATACAGCGTGACCTGGACAGGCTTGAGAGATGGGTGGAGAGGAACTTAATGAAGTTCAACAGAGGAAAGTGTAGGGTCCTGCACCAAGGGAGGAATAACCCCATGCATCAGTACAGGTTAGGGGTCGACCTGCTGTAAAGCAGCTCGCTGGAGAAGGACCTGGGAGTCCTGGTGGACAAGAAGTTGACCATGACCCAGCAATGTGCCCTGGTGGCCAAGAAGGCCAATGGTATCTTGGAGTGCATCAAGAAGAGTGTGGCCAGTAGGTCGAGGGAGGTTATCCTCCCCCTCTACTCTGCCCTGGTGAGGCTGCACCTGGAGTACTGTGTCGAGTTCTGGGCTCCCCAGTTCAAGAAGGACAAGGAACTACTAGTGAAGAGTCCAGCAGAGGGCTACAGAGATGATCAAGGGACTGGAGCATCTCTCTTATGAGGAAAGGCTGAGAGACCTGGGTCTGTTTAGCCTGGAAAAGAGAGGACTGAGAGGGTATCTGGTCAATGCTTATAAATATCTACAGGGCAGGTGTCAGTAGGATGGGGCCAGACTCTTTTCAGTGGTGCACAGCAACAGTACAAGGGGCAATGGACATAAACTAGAACACAGGAAATTCTGTCTGAACATGAGGAAAAATGCCTTTACTTTGAGGGTGACAGAGCACTGGAACAGGCTGCCCAGAGACGTTGTGGAGTCTCCCACTCTGGAGACATTCAAAACCCGCCTGGACGCTGTCCTGTGCAACCTGTTGTAGGTGACCCTGCTCTGGCGGGGGGGTTGGACTAGATGATCTCCAAAGGTCCCTTCCAACCCTTAACATTCCATGATTCTGTGATTCAAGAACTAGACAGAAGTCCGTATTGAGCTTCCCACCTGCAGGGGTTAAGAGTCTTTTGCACCTTCCCAACTAACATCTGCTGCGTAAACAACCTTTGGCTCTAAGAGGACAATTACCTATTCATGTTTCTTACTATCTTATAAATGTATTTGTACTTCAGTATTAAGATTTTCTTTTTAATGTCTTATAAAGTCGGAGTTACTTCTTTCATACAATATTTCTGGTTGTTTTGTTTCACTGAATGACTTACAAAATAAATATGGTCCACAAAGTTATTTTAAAATCTTTTTTCTTTAATTATTTTGGTTTGTTTCCTTCCTGGTAATAATTCCTCAAACTCTTGGTTTCTGGCTCAGGTCGTAAGGTTAGCAGTCTGCATACCAACAGGGGATGTTCTTCTTGCAATACAGACACAACATCCTAGCAGTCCTGATCTATCAAATCTCTATTGTAATAACAGTATATAGAGATGGTGTAATATATTATCCCATCCTTCAAACTCTATACATTGTTTTCTTTAAGGAGGTTTTCTTCTGGCACCTGAGAAGATCTAATACTTGAGTCTAGTTGGAATTATAACAGTGGACAAATCATTAAGTGAGCAATTTCTGTTCTGGATGATTCTGGTTGTTCATACTGGCAAATCAAAAGTAGTATTACATCTTTAGGTTATAGATACATATACATCTGGCTGTTGAGCTTTGAAGTAATAGGAATCGAGACAGCTTAGGGAATAAAAAACATCCTGCAACAGAAGGAAAGAATTGGGCCTGAGTGAATGTGCAGATGGGATATGTTCTCAGAAATGAGGGCAGCAATACCTTGTTGACATTAGAGGACTAGATTTTTGACAAAAGACAAGGAAGTTATGACGCAAAAGGCCTGCAGCATACCAGAGAAGGTTCTCATTACAAGTTAGGATAAGAACATAATGAAAAGGGTGTTGAACAAACTAACCCTTCAAAAATTTTTTATCAGTTTTGACTGATGAGAATGTTTTTGACTATTTTGTTTTTGCATCAGTGCTTTGATCAAATAGCCTGGTGCCATGACTGAATAAATTGCAAAGTGAACTTAACAGCACATGGAACTACAACCTTACAATAAATGATACAAAAGCCCCTCCTTTTTGCAGCTTCATATAATATTGATTTCCGACCAGCTAACACCTTAATTTCATTTCAAGGAACCTATGAAATCATATTGTATGCCGCATATATTTTATTCACATATATTTTAGCTTAATACTTATTTATTCCTTATATATTTTAAAGAAAAATAGTCCAACTAATACAGCATAATTTCTCTAAACTTCCATTATTAAGCATGTGTATAAGGTTTAAAATGCCAGTTTTATTTAATTTTCACTTATCAGAACTGATCTCATTGACTGGGTCAAATAAAGGTATCATGCAATTTAATTGGAGAAAAGCTTCCCTCACTCCTCCTGTGACCTCAGAGTAAGTTGATTTTATTACACTCATTAAAACCTGAGTACAAATTCAGTTAAGATTATGAAGCTATTGAAAATCCTGGATGAATATGGATGCACCTAAACCTATGTTTTACCCTGAAATACCTGGGAGGAAAAGAAAATTAGATTTTGATTTTTTTCTTCCATTTTTTCACCTTTGTTTTCCCTCTGTATAGTCATCAAAACATGCAGTGGTCCTAGGAAGAGTTGTTATACATGTTGGAACACAGCTCTTCTGAAAACCCCAGCAGGGATTTATAGAAGGAAAACACCAAGAACCACTTTCTTCCCACCCTTAGTAACCTCCACAGCCTTTCCCACATGCACCTTTGCAAGTCTTCAAAGTTGTCTAGTTCTTACTAAGGGTGTAAGCCATGTTCTATGTAAAAACCTGTAATCTCATCCTAGTGACACTGCTATAAACCACTTTAGATGTTTTTTCAGTTGTTTCTGTCACACATTAATACATCTTCAGCCGCTCTTTAATTACCTGTGACACCTGCAGAGCAGACCCTTGATCTAGTCTTTATCTGTCAGTCTAAGAAAGAACAGGGATCCACCCTGCTATCTCAGAAAGCCTACTGAAGCAGCCACCTGAAGGAAGCAGTTCCTTTCATCTCCTGCTTAAACAAGACAAAAATTAAATGAAAAATTACTTAAATACAGAAAATCTGACAATTGGAAAAGACTCATAAGGAAAGCAAAGGGAGCAGGAAGGAGAGATCTATAAAAAGCTTCAGGCAGACCCTGGAAGACTGGCAAAGCTCCAATCCTCTGAAATAGAAAAATCGATTAGATACACCAAGCAGAGATATGATGCACTGGGNACAGAGATGAAGACAGAGGCAAAGACAGAAAAAAGTAAATATGCACCCACATCTTTCTCATCAGAAGCACTTTGAAGCAAATCCACACTAATCACCCCAAAAAACACAATCAGGTCTTTGTGGACTTCTGTGTGAGTCTCAATATATTCATGGCTCAAGATTTCAAACCCTGAAATAAAGGCATTCCTTGCAGCCATCAAATGCCTACATTCTTGAATCTACCAAAAGACAAGCTAAACTCTTTATTCGTGGAGGAGGTGATAATAAAGGTAATTAGATCAGGCAGACAGAAAAATCACCCAACTGGATAACTTGTATACCATGCAGAATTCTCTTTAACTTCTTTCTCTATTCAGAAGCTGTACAGAGCCGTGTTAGATCCATTATCCCCTGAAACTTAGACAATAACAGGAACTTTGACAAAAACTTAGTAACAAGTGTTACTGACAATTGTTCAGTCAGATATCACAAAGAACTGAATGAAGAATTTGATATTAATAATTGACACAGTGAATTTAGCCCCCTTCTACATATTTAGAACAGCTGTAAAGAAGTGTTTTATCACTTTATGTTCAATGAAGGGACTAGAAACGGAATAGATATGTGTAACCTTAGGAGGAACTCAGGGATAAAGTGGTGTCTGCTTATGACTGTGGATAGTAAATTATTGCAGATTTGAAACATCTAATGCATCCTGAAACTCCTTGGGTATAGTGAGAATTCATCCTTCACCTAGTATGGAAATCTGCATAGAGATGCCACCAGTTCTTTATGAGGACTCTCTATGGAAGAGACAAATGCAAAAATTAAAATGCAAATGCAGCACCTAAGTTTTCAGGACAGAACACAGCTGCCTACAGTCTCCCATGGTGTTAAGCGGGTCAGATGTTCCTAAGAAGCATTCTTGTTTGGTGTCAAACCTCTGCATCAGCAGAAAACCTACCACACAAAAAATTGATGCAACTGTCTTCTTCATAGGGCTGTTTGATGTTCATGGTTTAGGCATTGTTAGTGCTACGCTCCCTCATGGGCTCCATTGACTAGGCATGCTCTGAGCAAAACTAACATATGTTGACAACATTGAGTTCAGGAGAAAATGCAAATCACAGCCTATTTTATTCAAAAGTAGGGACAGACATCCTTGTGGTACAGGTCTTCCTGCCTTGTGAACAGAAGCAGTTTCTGAAATGGCTTTAGTAGGAGAGCAAAGCACAGCAAAAATCAGTCCCATTTTCTGGTTGTAGAGAATGGATATTAAATGTGGTTTGTCTCGACATTGCTGCCATACCACCATTCCCCGGCAGCAGCACCGCCTTCACGTTCGGAGAAAAACATCGCAGTGCGCCTATGCAGGGGCCAAGGTGCGAAAAAAGCAGAAGGTCCCCCCACCAAGGGGACGACAACTGTGGTCTGCGCATGAGCATGGACCCACACGATAAAAGCCCGCGCACTGCAGTGGGCTGCTTCTTCTTCTTCCTCCCTCCTTCTTCATCTCCTCGCAGACCTGTTCTGAAACCTGCCTCAACAAAGCCTGCGGCACTTGGGTGGGGCCTACAGAACATCCCTGGACTTGGAGTGTCAGTAGCTAGATCTCCTGCCCGATTCAGTCTCCCTCCTTCTATCTCTCTCTTTTCTTCCCCCCACCTGCTCCTACTTTTCCCCTTCCCTCACTCTTACCCCTGTTGATTGAAAAATAAAGTCGAATGTTGTATGACGTTTGAAAGATATTAGTGTCTTAATCTCATCTCTTGGGATCACAACGGAACCTCCCCGATATCTGATCAGGACACTGGCAAAAGCACCTTTTTTGAGAAGGAGATAGATCATCTCACGCCTGTGTTATGGATTCTATCTGTTTTTATCTAATATTTGCCTAACTTAAAATGTAAAACCAGACACACACACACAAAAAAAATTACCACTTTTAACTAGATATGTTAGCTTTTAGCTTTCTTTATCAAGCTTCCTTTTTCTGCCTGTGGTGGGTCGAACGTGGCTGGCTTCCAGGGGCCCACCAAGCTGCTCTGTCACTCCCCCTCCTCAGCTGGACAGAGGGAGAGACAATATGATAAAAGGCTCATGGGTCAAAATAAGGCTGGGGAGATCGCTCAACAATTACAGCCAGGGGCAAAACAGACTAGACTCAGGGAAATTAATTTAATGTATTGCCATCTAAAAAGAATAGGATCATGAGAAATAAAAACAAATCTTAAAACACCTTCCCCTCATCCCTTCCTTCTTCCCGGACTCAACTTCACTCCTGATTTCTCCTCTGCCTGCCCTTGAGAGCCAGGGCAGAGGGAGTGGGGGTTGCAGTCAGTTCATCATGCTTTATTTCTACTGCTCCTTCGTCCTCACATTCTTCCCTTGCTACACACGCCCCCCACCCCCCAGTCCTCCACAGACTTCTGCAATGCAGGTCCTTCCCAAAGGCTGCTGTTCTTCATGAACTGCTCCGGTGTGGGTCCTTTCCATGGAGTACAGTCCTTCAGGAACAGACTGCTCCCCCATGGGGGTCACAGTCCGTGCTAGAAATCCTGCTCCAGCATGGACTCCTCTCCATGGGGCCACAAGTCCTGCCAGAAGCCTGTTCCAGGCCTCTGCCTTCACCTTTTTATCTGTTTCTGTTTTTCTCTTACCAGTGTCCTAACACACACCTTGCAACTGTTGTTGAGAACTATACTCAGTCTGGAGGGAAGTCAAACATCCAGCTGAGGGCTGTGAGCTCCGTTACCAGTCCTGGAGAACTAATTAATAGTTTAGGTGAAAACTGGCATAGCAACAACTAAATCCCCTTTTATATTTGGCTCAAGGCACTGCGGCAAAACAAGGTGTCTTGCTTCCTTTTTTAACTTCTGAAATTCACTCTTTAATGTCTTAAGATAAAATGAAACAGTAGCAGGAATACACTTTGCACTCAATAGCATATAGAAAAAAAAAGCAGGAAACATTTCAAGGAACACTCTACTAGGCCTAACAGGCTACCTAACATTCCCAGTCCTCCTCATTTTCCATTTGCATGTTAATATCATACACAAGATGTACAAAACTACATATTTTTTGACAGCTTTGTGCACTTAACTGCTGTTTAAGTGGCTTCTGGTGCTAATGAGTGTATGATTCTTAACCATGGTGATAACTTTTATCATTTATTGTTTGTATGGCATAATATTTTGCAACACTTTGCAAACAGTTAATTAATAATAACTCAAAATTAAATTCATTGTCTTAGGGGATGTAATACTGAAACAATTTCCTATTTGTTTTTCTTTGTTATGCCTGTATGGATTCCAAACTCGTTTATTGTATTTATAAATTAATATCTACACAACTATGTGCAGTATTTGAATTCACTGGCATGTAAAATGTAAACCAAATATCAGTCAATTAACTCACCAAGTACCTTTCAGGATAAGGCCTGACTGGGACGTAATCCACTAAAGCTTTTGTCTTCCCACTTTTAATTTTCCCTTAATATCATATACTGCTTCTTTGTAGGGTTTTTATCTTTTTTTTTTTCCCACCCAAATAAATAGCTGAAGTGAACTTTTTTGCAGGTAATTTGAGTTGACCTGCCAGCAGTGAATAAATATTTACTGTCTGCTGTACAGAAATAGGTATATCTACACCTGCCCATCTGTAGTTTTGTAGAATGAGTCCTTACTCATAAATGTGGCAGCTGGCTTGAGTACCTAAGGTATGATTTTTTTATGACTTGCTAGGCAAGACAGAACATAAAACCTCCACGTAAGTCACCAAGAGATTAGTTACTTCAGCTTCAGGCTGCAGCAACTTCTGTTACTAACTTTTGTCAAAATCTTCCCCCTCTTCCTCCTCTTTCCCACACACATACACACTTTATGTATGAAGGAAAGCTGCATCCATTATTGATATCTTTCAATCTTGAGCATTAAATTTGAGCAGTGAATACATGATTTGCATGACTGTTGAAGACAATTCTTTTGTGCACTGTGATAGATGAGGGGATCAAAATATGGTTTTAATGAGTCATATTTTAGACCTCATTCAAGGATGATTTACCAAAACCTTGTAATTAAGTTAAATGTTTACAAAGTTACAATGGCACTGTACATAAGACATCCTCCCAGTCTGCCTGCCATAGCCTCTTGCTTCACTGAAGACAGATTATATCTGTTGTAAAAATACATTTACTTTAAATTGCCATAAAAAGAAAAACACAAAGCCACAATACTATTATCAGTGCAAACATACACTTGAATTAAGGGTGCTATTTGCCCTTTAATAGCTAGTGTAAGGAAAAGTTTCAGGGAACAGAAGGTGTTAAGTGGTGATTTGGAATTATGCTGTTGAATTACTGTCAGAAAATGTGAAGTTTACTTTTGCAAAGTTTGCATTAGTAGTTTGTCCTTTGCTGTTTTACGTTGAATGATGTGGAGAGTGGAAAATGACTTTTCTTTCACTGTTACCTGGTTCCCATTTAGTATCATCTCACACTCTTAATTTTAATTGCTCCCTATACAAATTTAAAAGTTTGTTTCTAGGGAGGAATAAAATATTCTAGAGACTTTTTTTTTTTTTTTAGGAAGAAGTTCCACAGAAAAGAAGCAAGCTAATCAGTTCATTTCAATCAGTTCATCTTCTTTTTTATTATATTGGGAGATAGATTAAAAAACTATACCATCAAAACTTAGCAGTGAACTGATTTTAGTTAAGATAGAGTTCATGTTTTCCCTGCTTCCTACACCACTGAATACATGGTCTAGCAGTGCTTAGAAGTCTCTGCCTTTACTTCTTAATAGAATATTGTTTTAGCTAAGATTTCAGCACTTTTTTTCTACCTGCTGTATGATATAGCATGTTATTACATGACAGCATTTTAAATAAAGCCATTAGAATTTAGGGCATCCACTTTCCTCATTAGCACTGTTTTTTTCCTCACTTTGTTGGCTCTTTGCACCCTTTCACACCTTCCCTTCAACTTTATGATTATTTTCCTATTCATTGCATTACTTCTAACCAAAGCCTCATATTTATCAGGCATTTCCTTTCTCAGGTCTCCTGGTCAACTAAAAAGTAATACAACCCAAAATAAATATCATCCTTCTCTTCAGTACTGTTTTCATTAGTAAACTTCTGCTGTTCTTGACAGCACTGCGCCTTCTCTGTGCTGTTAAGAAGAGCCTTTCAACTGACAGGTCCGAATCCAGTTTTTCCTCTCTCTTCTCTTTTTGCGCACATAGTTGGTCTAAGAGGTCACTCTTCCTTTTTCTTACTCTGCCCTGCTTTGATTAGTTCAGGCTCTTACCAGGCTTCATATCTACTGCAGATGAACCTGTCTTCTCTCTGTCTTTCTTCAAATCCACTGTATATTATCTTTATGAACTGGGAGAGATCTTCCTACATAAATCAGTCTAAATAAGTTGGTATACTTTTTAGATCCATTCACTGACTTCCCCTTCACTACATTCCATAATTTAAAGATTCCTTTGCTTGATTTCCAATGTGTAACTCTACCTCCTCCTGTCCAAGCCACTGTGCCCTTTTATCTTGCCTCTTGCATGTTATTCGCTCTTTAAGGAACACAGCACTAATATTCTGGTAAGCATTTTCTTCACCAAATATGTCAAAATTGCATTCAATATGGAATGCAGATCTCTCATGCTGAAACCCAGATGGGTTGCTGATCATCTAGACCATGGTAGGATGAGCTGATATTCTGCACTAACACCTCCTCTTCTCACCCCAGAGGAGGTATTTATTTTCTTTGTTTTTCAGTTCTCCATCTATAAAAGAGGGATTAAATTTTTCCTCTGTATCAGTAAATATATACAGTATAAATATATATAGATCTATACATACATAGTATAGATATACTAATATGTATAAATATCATAAAAGAGGTCATACAGATATATTAGAATTCAGTTAAAATCTTTCCTTAACACCATATCTGACCCATTTTTTTTTGTCGGTGTCATGGCAACAAAAAGATCAAATTCTATATTTCTGTATTTCGAAGTAGAAAATAGCAGCATGTCATCCATTAATCTTCGGTTCTATAGAGGAGGATGTGATGTGTAAAATAAAAGAACCCCACTGAAGATTTCACCTCCTTTTCCCTTGTTCCCTGTTTGGAAAATATCGATTTACTAACTCTTACCCCTTTATAGAAATATAGCAATTAAATATTTATCAAGAATGCATTTTAGAAAGAGAAACTCCTCAACAAACTAGTAAATGGCCCTTTCGAGATCATTTGGATCACTCTGGATTTACCAATAGTTTATTAATTAAACCAGAGAGATAATCTCAATGTGTATCTCACATCCTAATTAACTACTCTAACAGATCTGTTGGACTCGGTTGGGTTAAAGGGACAAAGAAAGGAAGAGATTTGTTAATTATTTGCGAACAGTGCTTGCTCATGTTGGAATCCTACCACAAAGTCTGAAAGATCTCATGTGCATTTCAATGTCTTCTGTAGAGGAGTTCCTGTTTTCTTACCCTTCCCAAGGGTAACCTCAGCACTGATGCATGCTTTAAACTTTTTCTGCTTCTTTTGTAATTCAAAATAGTATTTATCCAAGGATATTTGAGGGAAATGCCTGAAGAAGTTATTGCCCCTGGAATTTTCACCTCAATATTTTATATAATTATTCTGACATTTGGCCTTTACCATCTGGCTGCATAAAACGACTGAAGTACAAGTTTCCACTTCCTCCTGTTCTTAGGCATCATCATAAACGAATGAGTTTCTTCACTGAAAATTAAAAAATTTAGATAATTATTTACACTATCCAACAAAGTATAAAAAAGAAAACAATAAAATATGTCCAGTATGTTATTAGATGAGAGAAAACATTCCTGGAGCTACCATAATATGACATAACTGTTACACTCTCACTACTTTTCAGTTCTAGTACATCCTCATTCATCACACTAGCATCAACATCTTCAAGAGCAAACCTGAACTGCAGTAGGAAAAAGGAGGTCTTGGATTTCCTAGGGGTGTCATTCTCTTTTTAATATATCAGCTGTTTTACAAAAAAAAAAAACCAAAAAAACCCCAAACAAACCAAAACCAAAAGAAAAAGGAGATGTCTAGATCTTTTCCCCTCTACAGTAACCAACTTCGGAGAATTAAAAATACTCATTTTAATTAATTGCTAGGCTACTCAGCAATCCTCACTTCTTCTCCTGCCACTCTCCAACAACATCCGCACTCTAAGTCTATACTGTAACTCACTCAAGCCTCTTTACAGCTCAGAAACAGTTGTTTTCCAAGCAGTGTTCAAAAAATAAGCAGGAAGAAAACAAACAAACAAAAAAGAGACAGAGAGAGAATGAGATTTATGGTAGTTCCTGAGACCAAATTTAGAGACTCTAAATATACTCATGTCCACCTCAATGATTTTAGTTCAACACAGAGCTGGTGAAAATTTGATCTTAAACTGATTTATTTGGAGAATTGTGGTGAATCATTAGACCACTCCATGGTTTGTTTTGTTCATGTTTTTAGATTGTGACTGTCTTCAATGAGGGTTTATGTATGTTTCTAAGTCATACAAAGTGTAGAGCGTGTTTTTGGTCCTCAGAGACTTACAACTGGAAATGTACTTTAACCCTTCAGTTCTGCATCAAGATTTTTCATCTATAACCCACTCCTGATAAAAATGTCTATATAAATGATAAATTTGCCTTAAGAACCCAACAATCAAGTGAAAATAACCACTTTTCATAGGTCTTCATTTTGGTCAAACTAGCAGGAGCTGTGGTATTTTAATAACTGGATGACATTTAGAACACAAGTTTACTTTTACAGTGATATATGATTGTATAATATCTTCTCATCTGAACTACAGTAGCCTAATGGCTTCAGAACAGTTATCAAAAATCTGTCTGTGAGTGTTTCTACAATGTGTGTTGAACATTAGGTTGTGAAGCTTTTAAAAATCACCTTTATTCCCTAGGTGGAGAAAAAGAAGAGGAAAAAAGGATAACACTGCTGTTATGCCCAGAAAGATTTGTGCTTTTGTAACTGAAAGAAAAAAGAAACAAAACCCAGCTTTTCCATAAGGGAGTACTTTTTAAAATGACTTTTTAAATTCCTTTGAGTAAATCTATGCCTGTTATTAAGTAAAATGTTATTGCAGTATACAGAACGAAACTGGATTTGTTTTACTTAATCCCTATTAGTCTATAGCCAGTTTTTTTTTGGGGTGGGGTGGGGTTTTCTCCCCCATTCTGTTCTTTGTCTTCAGTCTTGTCTGTCAAAGGGTGTCAGAATCCACTCTGATGACCTGTTTCCAGATGGTCCTCTGCTTGGCAGATTTGATATGCCATGTCACATAAAAAGCTCATAAAACTGAAGTGGCATTCACTCCATACAATGCTTTGATTATCAGCATACATACAGGGAATGGCACAGCATCTCACTGCCAAGCACTTAGTGCCCACTGGTTCCATCCTCCAAGCTGAGCACAACACAGCTTAACATTTTAAGCCTTTTTTGTCACACTTGTATCTGCTTGGGTTTTTTTTTTTGAGTCTAAGAACAGATATGTGCAAATAAATGTTTGGCATGGGGGGAAAAAAAAAGAAAGAAAAAATATATTCAAAAGAAATATCAGTTTAAACAATATTATTTAAAATATAAATACTATGAAATTTCAAATATTTTCTCCATTTTGGTTTTGTTTTAATGTCTATTGTAATGTTTGGTTATATCTATGTAGTCCAGTTTGGGCAGAACAGAATTCTGCAAACTTCGATAGAGAGCAGAGCTACTTTAATAAAGGCCTTACTATTTTACAGCTGAAATTTGAAGTAATGTTTCAATGAACAGTATCGGTAAGACAGTTCTTTTTGTTGACTTTAGTTAAGCACTACCTGCAGTAGTTGGCTACAGCAGCCCAGAATTGTTTAGGTATTATAACTCACTACAGATATTTTTAAAGTGTAAACCGATTCTTTATATGCAAAAGATACATTCTGAATTACATTCTGCTGCTGGAACAACAACAGCAGGTTTACCCTTTGGGAGATTTAACATCTTTACTGGCCTTGTCAAAGCAAAGAAGAATTAAAACAACAATGAAGAACTGGTTTTCCCAGTGAATATAATACATTCATAATTTTTAATTTATCTGGCTTTTTTTCTTGTTTTATAGGTCTGACCTGGAAAGCAAGATTTTTAAATGACATAGGAGGATCCCTTCCAAGAAACACATAGATTAGTAGCCCTAAAAACTTGGATACCTGCCTGCTTCTTTCTCTTTCCACCCTTCTCTTTAGGCCATGAGCAATAGCTCTAAAAATAATGTCTCAATTTAGCGTCCTTTTAGTGTTTCTGTCATTTTACCTTGGAAACAGACATAAATGCTTAATCTGAGGAGATGACCTACAGTTCCCCTGGAATCAACAGAGAAAGAGAAGTTCTCTTGAATATTATTCAGCTCCTAGTAAGTCACCCACATCTTTCTCTCTGTCTTGATTATGTGCACAGCAACTGGGTTTCTAACTGAGGTATTTCAATACAATGCATAAATTTAGAAGCAATAAATCCAAGTAAAGGAATGTGAAAGTTTAAGCAAAATTCTGTCATTCTTAGTCTTATTGTAATGTGAAATGATCTGAAGAGGGAGAAAAATATTCAGTGTCACTGAAATTATGTTTATATAACTAAGAAGAGCTAATATTTAATTATTTATCTATTTAGCTATTTATTTTGAGATGACCTACAAGGGACAACTTCTGAGGTCAAAACTGATCAGTTGAGAAGTAGGGAAAATATGAAAGAGAGAAATTTAAACTCTCAGATTCCTGCCTATTATTAATATTATTATACTCTATTTTAGTTCTGTGTTCAAAATTCATTTGTTTTCTCATCTATGAAAATATGAAAATTGATAACAGTAATTGAACATTTTTTAAAATAGAAAAAATAAGAATTTTATGTATACCCAGTCCCTTTTTATACAGATGGATCCCAAAACGTTAAGCATACATTGCTAAATTATTTTTGTTAATTTCTGTTATTAGTGTTGTTATGATCAGTCTTTCTTTCTCCTTCAGCACCCATTGCTGTAGCATTCAAAAATTCTGTCAATGAAATTAAGACATATGGTATTTATAGGAACAGATCTGCCAGTCATTACTTCTATAGCTCAATTAGCTGTTTTATATATCAAGGAGGCTCTCATAGAGCCACAGTGAAACAGCTTATAAATAAGCACTATATTTTGCCCAAATCCATCATAGTATTTTGAAAAATGTTCCTGGTAAGTACTTCAAAGAAAATTTCTCATGCTAGTCTAGAAAGCCTTAGTCCTTAAAAAAAGTAAAATAATGACTGGGACAATAGAAAAAATTAAAAAGTAGAGTCTTAAATGAAACTGAGAAATAATATGTAAGCAAGAAGCCAAACATAAGACTAAATCTCTGAGTTCTCAGTTAAATGTATGTTCTTTTGAAATCACATGAGAATTTTTTATTGCAGTTGCTGCACAGAACAGAGTGAAAGCACTTTGGTTGGTTAAAGTGGAAGGATTATGGGATTTCGCTGAAAAATTAAGAATCGGTAGCGACACGAGAGGAGTTGTCAGCAATGTTAGAGCTATATGCCCAATGAAAGCACCATGTAGATATGAAATCAACGCCTCATCTTAATATCTGTGTTGCTATTATTACCATTTAAATGACTCTAATTCAAAAGTTCTGAAATTTATGTTGAGGTAACAAATTACATAATAAATTTCTGTCATTAAAAATGAACTACCTATTTCTCCTCCCCTTCTTACATAATGTAATGAACTGAAAAAGAGCCATATTTGTTACATGAACAAAAAATAAAAATAAAACAATGGACAGCTAACAGTACCATCTGTGTCCATCAGTTTTAAGGCAATCTAGTCTTTTCCCTAAAAGTCTCCAGTTGTGGATGATAGAAGGCAATCTGATGGTATCTCAGTTATAAGCAGAGTAAGAGCTGTGGCCTTGGCTTGAGTGCTTAGGCTCTTATTGGGAAGAAACATTACCGCTACTGCCTACAGTCATCACTTTATTTCTGTCTGCATCAACTCTCATTTGAAAATTTGGCTGTGTAAAAAACTTAAAATCAACCAGATAGGCACAACTGTATGTGTGCCATTACTGGTCCATCTGTATATTGTTCCTTGTGCCAGTAGCTTTTTATAAGCCAGGTTTGGAATCAAGAGACATAATAGGAATATTCTAGTGAACAATTAAGGAACACAATTATTCCTTTTCTTTCATCCATAAGTTCTTAATTTAACAATGGGTGTTTAAGCTGACTGATATGGTTTAACTCCCTGTGCTGATAATTCCAGATGTAAGAAATACCTGTGGTTATTAATAAACCATTATGCACGGGTGATTTTCACTTCACCCTATCTTTTTCTTCTTATTTCTTACAAGAACCATTTAGCATTAATGATGGTTGCTCCTGGAATTTTGGCAGAGAATACTCTACTTTATCAAGTGTGTATATAAGAGGAATCTTATGTTCCTGCCAAAGATAACCATCAGCAAAATAAAAAGCTTAAACAGGTCTATAGTAGTTTATTTGGCTGTTAGGAGGCAGGCAGCCATGCTTTAACTCTGGCTCATTATAGTTCCCACTTGACATTACCTATCTTTAGTATATCCCTTGTCTTGCATCAGTAATGACTGTCTTCAGGTGCCTCAGGCTTTTCCTAGACTGCTTTAAACTCCCTTTTTTTTCACTTCTTTTTTTATTTCTCTCCCTTCTCAATTTTTCATGACTTTCAAATTATCTATTGACTGTAATTTACATGACTTCAGGCCTTTTAGCCTGGAAAGACTTGTGAGACTATACAACTACTTTATTTCATTAGGTATTCTATAAATTATAATGTATCATCATATATACCTGTCAACACAACAGTTATTATTAACTTCACAAAGAGAAAAAAAATGCAGCAGGATCTAAGGCCCTATATATAGTGAGTGACTTTTAGATACAGAATGAGAAATGTGCAAGCCAAATACCCAAAATTTAAAAAGTAAGTCCAAAAAAGCTGAGGGAATGATTTCACAATACAATGTTTCTGTCTACAGAATATTTCACTTATGAACGTGAAATGCAAGGTAAATTACATAAAAATAGTTCCTTGTTTGTCATCTTATCTAAGGAATAATCTAAAAGACTTGCAATTGTGTTAGAAGGTAACTAGTAATATTTGAAAATTACATTCACAGTTTTTTTCAGAAAACAAGTGTGTGTGTATATATATATAAATCTGTGTATTTAATAAAAAGAATTAATACAAACACCAAGAAAGGATAAAGTCATATCTATAAAGTCTACCATTTCTAAAGAGCCCATTCTAGCAGCAGTAATTTTTACCAATGCTTATTATTAAACTGTTGTTTATGTATGACAGACTATGTTATGTATTGTTTGGAACTGACACCAACACAGATATGATTTTTCTGTTTTAAATCTGTGGAGATTATCTTCTTTTTGTTTTGCTCAGTACCTGTGGACAATGCTTCAGATTTCGAAACAATGAGTCTTTGTCTGATTATTATTGCTACTAATTGATATTATGACCAAAAGTATTTAGCAAGGTATCAAAGCCTGTTTGTGCTACACCCTATATATTGTCATTAAAATACATACCTTGCCCCCAAAAGTTATGAACTAAAAGTGTAAAACTGGTGGATACAAGAAACAGATGAGGAGAGCACAAGGTAACAATGCAACAATTATGAAAAGGTTAAGAAGCAGAGGTCACAGAACTCCAGCTGGCTAGACATAGTTAAATGTCTTCTTTCCCCACATTTCTTCCTCTGTCTTTTAATTAAAAATAAGTGGCCTGATTTTCAAAGGTCTTGAACACCCAAAACCTGCACTGATTTCACAGGCAGCTGTGAGTGTCAGCACATTAGAAAATTAGGCCAAAAATATTTTTATCCTTGGAAACTTCATAAGATTTCCTTTAAATGTGAGTGACTAAGAGAAAACCTTGATAGCTGTCACTTAAAAGAATGGAATAGTGCAGGCTTCTAAGAAGCACGATAACCTTACTATGCTATCGATATCTTTTTTCTCAGGCCTCTGTTTCTTTCCTGGTGTTGCATCTCATGCTTGACACCTTTCTTATCCATTTTGATTGAGGAAAGGGTCTAATAATCCTGGGCAAAGTTCATATTGTTCTCTCCTGACGTCAGGGCAATGTAGTGCTAGGCTTGGAAATCTACCTGCAAATTGGGAATTTCAAGTAAATGCCAGGTAAACAGCATAGAAGTATCTACACTATCCTTAGATTTCTTTTCTTCTTTATGCCACATTTCTTTAATTATAAGATACATAGGGGATCACAACCATTACAATGGTACTCACTTGCTTCAGTATATTGGAATTAAGTGTAACATGAATTAAGGATGCTAAGCTTTACACAAAAAGCTATGTGAAATTTACATTCTTTTAAAAATATTATTATTTTTAGGAAAGTGTTTTTATAGAGTGTTAAAAATCTGTTTTCACTTAACTGCAGGAAAAACTACTGCACTAGTGGTAACAACAAACATTCAGAAAGATCTGTGAAGACAGAAGAAAATAAAAGAGTAATACATATCTGTATTCCCAGTATTGAAACACATCTAAAGGTGGCAAGCAATCTTTTGTATTTGAACTCAAATTATTTGTCTGTCTTCATAAACAGATTAAGTTAATCATGTCCTAGTTTCTTAGGAGGTTCTTGCACACCTTCAGTATGCACTTACAGTTCTGGTTTCTTTTAACATAAATATTTAAAGTTGTTCTACAAATTCCATCATAAAATCTTCCAAAAATGACCAATACTGTGACTTTGCATATCAGACACTTCATACTGTGGGACCAGCTGAACTCCCTGTTAGACTATTGCATAGCTCTATTTCAGTATTACTTTGTCAGGGAAGGGGGAGAAGGATCACTGTGACAAATCACTTTGTTTTACTCCTTTCTGTTTTCCAGTGTTTTATACTTAGGTGTGTATGATTGCTGGAGCCTCCATTTCTTAACTGACTTTGGTATTGACACTAATAGTGATAATACACTTCACTCATACCATACTGTATTAGTGTAGTAATCTTCATAGATTTTTAGTCTAGGATGTCTTGCAAGGTTTAAATTCCTATAGCCTACCTTGAAGCAACTCATCTGCTGACCTGCATTAGGATCAGAGATCCCCAAGGGTCATCATATACATTTTCTAAGTAGTAGAATCCACTGAACACTGACAGTCAATGTTCGTGAATATTCATGCAAGTAAAATAAACTAATTCATTTCAGCTGCACTTGAGACCCTTTTGTGTTCACTTTCTCTAAACATTGAAGTAACTAGTCACTGATTAATTTTTGGCTGAGAAGATTATGGATAACCTGTCTAAAACTAAATAGAGATGCATATTTACATTTCAGCATTATGCCATGTATTTTTATGTTTTCATCTGCGTTGATTATAAATTACCTATTTTGCTTTCTTATTTCAGATACATAACAGTTAATTTAGTAACTTAAATAAATAAAAAAAGTTTGTTTATTGGCCTGGGAAATACATGTGTCTTGTTTCTTTAATGTCTGTAATTAAGAAAGGAGCAGGTATTTCCCAGAACTGAAGATGACAAACACAAGTCTCTGTCTACAAAGTCTAATTCTATGATGTTATTCAAAGTTATAAATACGATTATTTTAAATACAAATTCTCTTGATCTAATGGGAAATATGTTTTGCAAAGCATTTTTAACAGTGACATGAAAATCTGTTGAACTCAGGCAAATGAACAAAACTTTGGCTTTAATTATCATCAAACTTTTTACATTGTTCTCTACTCAGTTATTAAATGTCATAGTATGCCAGTTCTCGTTACACATTTGAATTTTTCTTTTTTCATCTTAGCTATGAACAGGATATGTTTAAAGGTCACAGAAACCAGCTGATCAGCATTACCAAAGACCAATTTAATTCCTTTTGCAATCAAATGAACTTAGAAAAGGATGGTATTTAAAGCCTATAACCATTTGCGATTCTCTGTCCATCCAAAATGAGCATCGACTGCTTTCCAATCAAAAAATGCAGAAGTCTAAATCACAATTTAAAAAATCTTCATACAACATGTGATATAATGTTTTGAACAAAATATCAGAAAAATAGACAAAGTTCCAAACATATTGATGAAATCTATATGTTCTGTGTCATGTCGTTTTTGAAAATAAGAATAAATGTGTCACAAAATTTGTTTTGATTCAGAAATCATGTAGAATGGCTTAACATTGGAATGTCAAAGGCAGGTGGTGCATTCGTGACATTACTATAGAAGTAATACTGTTTTCATTGAATTAGAAGTATTTAGATACTTTTGTTTTGTTTGCCTCTTAATCTCCGTTCTGTCTGGAGAATGAAATGTAGATTAACAAACTGGAGCTAATGGTGGGTATTGTACTGCCTTGTGTTTTGGCCATTTCCTCAGAGCAAAATGTTTAATTAATTTAATTATAATTGAAAAAAAAACCCAAAACACCTCTAAAAAAAGCTTTTAGTCATAGACACAATATCCCCAAACAATGAAAAGAAGAAAGATTTAGAAAGAGGGTAGTTTTAGATTAGATCTTAGGAAAAAATTCTTTGCTGTCGGGGTGCTGAGGCACTGGAACAGGTTACCCAGAGAAGTTGTGGAGGCCCCATCCCTGGAGGTGTTCAAGGCCAGGTTGGACAGGGCTTTGAGTAACCTGGTCTGGTGGAATTTGTCCCTGCCCATGGCAGAGGGGTTGGAACTAGAGGATCTTGAAGGTCCCTTCCAATTGAAACCACTCTATGTTTCTATGATTTGGGTTACTTACTTAGATATAAATCATTTACAAGTAATCTATATAATCAATTGTATATGTCGGTGATTTAGAGTTAAGCAGTTCTTCAGTGGATATGATTGTCAGAACCCATTCTAAGTAGGTTCATGAAGTTAGGCATTAAATGTGCATTCTAATAAACCATGTATTTTTCAAGAGTAGATGAAATTCAACTTACATCACAGATGTTTAGATCTAACCCTAGAACAAAGTTCAGGAAAAGTACTTAAACTAGCAGAAATTTGGACACTACGATCCCATGTAAAAAATGGTTCCTACAAAACCAAGTTATTTTTGAAGATCCAGACTGTGCATAGTTTGTATGTTGTGCATCCATTTAACAGATACTCAAGATTCAGCAGGTCACATTTTTTCTCTACAATAGGTCAGAACCAAATAGCTCAGGTCTCCATCCAGATACTGAAAGTATCAAAACATCCATTTTGACATTGTACAATAAAAACCTGTTTTCACCCTAAAAACACACAAAAAAAACCCCAAAAAACCAAACCAAATTTCATGTTTTATAAAAAAATATTAAGAATCAGAAAGAAAGCAAGCAACATAAAAATGCAGCAAAGTACTGTCAGATCATGTTATCAGAAATCATTTGCATGATTTTTCCGAATGTTCCTTCAGATAGTAATTTGGCACATTAAAGTATTGGTCTTCATTGCAACAAGAAATGATCTTAGAGCTCTTGAGAATGGAATTTTTATTTTCCATGCAGATGTAAAAATATTGCAATAAGGGAAAGTTAAAAAAAAAAAAGAGTCTGCAAGCATCTTTTTTTCATTAACTGGTTTAGTTCAGACACATAACTTAAATAGATTCTAAAGTGTATTTTCAAACCCACTGTTATCTTTTTCAGGGAAACTATCAGTAAAAGTTCCATCCAACAGCATTCCTGAAATTTAAGTTTTTAAGATGCCAACGTAGGATTAGTTTGATTGCACTCAAAGGCCTGGATGCACTTAACTAAGTAATTTTTCAACAAATAAAGGACTAAGAAGGAACCGAAGATTACTTTGTTCCTGTCTTAAGCACCTCCCTCAGCTGCTTGAAGAATAGATAGGATAAACTTTCACCAGATGTCTCGTAGTACCTGAAATTCCTCCTCTTTAAGTCTTAGCCTTATTTAAAGTTTTGTGTTCTCCTCCTTTGATTTATCTGCCATTATATGCTGTCATTCTTAAATATATCCTTCCAATATCAGCTGCTCTATCATAGTTACACCAGGATATCTTCCCACATTTGTTCACACATACATTGCTTGAGTACTGTTTTTATAGAAAAGGAGAAGCAGAAGATCTACTAAGTGCAGTAAGACATTTATTCAATTCTTAAAATAACACAGGATATTATAAGAATAAATGTGGTGATTTGTAATCTCCATAGTACTTCTGTTTTATGCCACAGCTTTGCACAAGTCATTATAAACTTAAAGTAAGAGGAAACAGAAATTGCTCCATGGGTATTTTTATTCTTATACTAGTAGGACAGTGACAAAGTTACTGAGCAGCACCTATATGCTCGTGAGAGACAGTAAACAAAAAGTAACATCTTACACTGTCATAATGTGGACTAATATACGAATGTAAAAAAGTGTGACACAGACCCGAAATACTCAGGAAACATATAAAAAGATACCTTAATATGACTTCTTTTGGTTTGATTTTTTCCCAGTTTTCTGTTTCATTGAACTGAATGGCACCGTTCTGAGGTTTTGTCTCATTAGTGTCACCACCAATATCCAGATCACTTTCTCAAGAAGAATAATTCTCACTGTTGCCTTTTAAATTAATGCAGGACTTCTGGAATACACTTGAATGGTGTGTATGTCATCAGCAATAGATGCTTTTGGACTTCTATCTTGGATCTTTAACTACGGGAATCAGGCTAGTATTAAAAATGACACGGTGATTTATTTATGTTGCTCGATTAACTTTCTACCATCAAACTTGTGACAACTAGAAAATGTTTCAGCTTTGATGAAGATAATGATGAATCATTATGAGATGGCAGGGATCCAATAAATATGAAGCCGTGAGTTTGTATTGATTTTCTTACACTTATTGGCTTGTGCTGCTCTACTTACTAATTTCTGTACACTGGTATGTGTCAATGTCTTCTGCATTTTTATTTTCCTCCATGTTCCTATTCTACCCAGAAAAGATTTTTGTGAAATATGACTTATATAACTGAGTAGCATTCTGGTTCCTGCTGAAATTATGGTTCCTGGTTCTTTGCAGGTGCTTGTCAAATCAGTTACTTGAATTTCTCTGTAAGGCCTCCAGTCAGAAAGTGTGATATCTGGCAACAAATACCATAGCCTCATTTCACAGTAGACAACAGTAGTAATCTGGCCAGCACAATCAAGAAACTTTCAGGTGTTTTGTGCATTCAGATCTAGGATGACAATTTTTGAAACAAAAAATTGATCCTAGTCATCACTAAAAACCTTGTGGATCTTCATAATAAAAATTTCGCTGTGACGTGGTCAGACTTCTGCTCCAGAAGTCTATAAAGGGAATATAAAATATCTGGGACTATTGATAATTTTTATCATTTAACAGTGTTGTTATGCACATGCATTACAGTATCTATTTACCTGGAAATGTTCAGCTAGTAAACAATGTCCATACTGTATCCCTTATTTACTAAACCATAAGTACAGATCATAAATAAGTGAAATAACTTGTTAGTCTGTTGCTGGTTTTGTTTGTTTGTTCGCTTATTTTCCTGCAGCAAAATTTCTTGTGATATTATTGTTACAAGTATAGAGCTAAAAAGTTCTTAGGGTCTGTATTGAGGAAGCCTTGATATCCCCAGAAAGTCTGCATGTATATGTATTTCTGGTAAGAATTCAGATTTTAGATTTAAACACACAAATTAAGGTGTCTAGATATAAGTGTCTATATATGCCATAGGTATCTGGGCTTCTGTTAAAGTCAGTGGGTCTCAAAGGAGTTGCCTACACATAAGTATTCAGCATTATTTTAGACTCCCTCTTTTATCAAACACGTACACATGGGACAGTGTGATAAAATGGAAGACCTGTGCCATCCCACGGTCACAGCTGGAGGATAGACAGAGTATTCTATGGCATCTTAAATGTCACTAGATCCTGAAGGGTGAGCACCTGAAGGCAGAGCAGGAGGCCTAGTCAGCACAATCATCCTGTCAACAAGTCTGGAGATTTATTCTCTGGTGGAGACCAGTTATGAATGGCATTTCTCAGGGGTTGGTACTGGGATCAATACTATTTAACATCTTTGTTGGTGACATGGATGGTGGGATTGAGCGCACCCTCAGCAAGTTTGTCAATGACACCAAGCTCTGTGGAGTGGTTGACACGCTGGAGGGAAGCGATAACATCCAGAGGGACCTGGACAGGCTTGGGAGATGGGTCCATGCAAACCTCATGAGCTTTAACAACACCAAGTGCAAGGTCCTGCACGGGGGTCAGGGCAATCCCAAGCACAAGTACAGGCTGGGCGGGGAATGGATTGAGAGCAGCCCTGAGGAAGCGGACTTAGAGGTGTTGGTGGATGAGAAACCCAACATGAGGGGTCAATCTGCTCTCGCAGCCCAGAAAGCCAACCGTATCCTGGGCTGTATCAAAAGAAGCGTGGCCAGAAGGTTGAAGGAGGTGATTCTGCCCCTCTACTCCACTCCCATCAGACCCCACCTGGAGTACTGCATCCAGCTCTGGAGCCCCCAACATAAGAAGGATATGGACCTGGTGGAGTGAGTCCAGAGGAGGGCCATGAAGATGATCTGAGGGCTGGAGCACCTCTCCTGTGAGGACAGGCTGAGATAGTTGGGGTTGTTCATCCTAGAAAAAAGAAGACTCCAGGGAGGCCTTATAACAGCCTTCCAGTACCTGAAGGGGGCCTACAGGAAAGATATGAGGAAAAAGTTGTTTACTGTGAGGGTGGTGAGACATTGAAAGAGGTTGCCCAGAGAATTTGTGGGTGCTCCATCCCTGGAACTGTTCCAGGCCAGAATGAATGAGGTATTGAGTAACCTGGTCTAGTGGGAGGTGTCCCTGCCCATGGCAGGCGGGTTGGAACTACATGATCTTCAATGTCTCTTTCAACCCAAACCATTCAATGATTCTATGATTCTATAATTCTATGTGATTCAGCTGTGTAGCCTCTAGGTGCTTGGCTTAGTTGCTTGCATAGTGATGTTCAACACCATTTGAGCTACCCTAGACTGCCTGAGATACCATATAAGACAGTTAGATATGACACAGGGCCTGTGAGAGACTCATGCCCTTCTAAGGTTCTACCAAAGGCCAAGCAACATGCCTAAAGTGTTTCAAATGATACTAGACACCTACACATGGGCAAATGAATCCCTCTGTACTTGAGGGTCAGCTGAAATACTGTCTGGACTCCACTGAGTTTATTGACTGAATCTCTCTTCACTATGACAGTATGTTAAACACCTATGCATCTGTAATCCCCTATACAGAATTAAAAACTGCTTTATGTGTTTGTCTTTCAGACATCATCCTAGTAACATTTTAATCTGCTTGGGTTGTTTTAATAGTCTAGATAGATAGTGAATTCTTGAAAATTTAGAAAAAAGTAGGTAGTTGGCTGAAAGAGAAAGATCCTATTACTTCACTACTGAAGAAAATGCTTTTGTGTACCTTCAAATCTTATTTGACATCAGAGAATCTTCAAACTAAAACACAATTCCACAGGAAACTGAGCTTTACTGGTTGTGCTCCTCATGGTCCTACTTACTTTCCACATGGTTCTGGAAGTGCTATATTGCACCTAGTTGTGTTTTACTGCTGTGTCTGCTTTGCAATCACTTCTTTAATGCTAGCTTCCCTACCACACAGCATAATGAATGGTCTCTACAAGGCTCGCTGCCTTATTTGTAAAATGTTTGCAGCTGTTGAAACTTCTTTGAATTTCTATGGTTTCCACAATAACAGTCTCACTTCAAATAAGTAAACCAAGAGCAATCGTTATTATGCAGCATGAAGAATAACAACTGATTTTTCTGTTACAGAGAAGAGAGTGATGGATTAATACTCCTTCTTGGGTCTCTTGAAGAGTTTGTTCAAAATGATGAAATGATTTTTGCACAACTTCTAAAATATCATGCTGTGTGTATTATTGAATCCCAGAGCTAAAATACTTTGCACAATTTTCCTGTATGAAAAACACTCAAGTGTTCTTTTATCCATTGTCTCATTTTATTACTTTTCAGAGTACAAACCCCCTGCTAACTGGCTTTGTCATTTCACAGAGAATTAATAAGAAGACATTAAAAATCCTAATCAACCCACTAAAACACTAAGGATTTTGAATAATGTCCGGCATAATGCACACTGTAAGATGTGTCTAAATATTCTAAAACATGTATTGTCTGTGAGAATTTTTTTTTCATAGGTCTGGTTACAGTAGTTATTAGAGTGATTCTCATCAGTGCTGTTATAAAAGGTCAGTTTCCTGTTTCCAGCATGATGCCAGTTTTTTGAAAGTTTATGACCTGGCTTTTTTCCCCTGATTTCACACATAGTATCAGCTTCTTTCAAAACTACGTGATAATCAGTGAAATAATTCCACAGGCAAAGAATATTTAAAAAAACCTTTTTTATTGGTTTAAAATGCCTTTAAAGAGATAACATTATTATATTGAAAAGATTATTTTCAGATTTCAATAAGTTTTTCTGAACTTCTGATTTTTACGGGTGAAAAGAATTAAGATGGTTGTTATTTAGTGTTGAAAAATAGCTCCTGGGCATACCAAGCAGAAAGCTTTATTATGCTTTACCTACTGCTTTAATAGCTCTAATAAATCAGAATGGAACTGAAATAATTCCATTGACATTTGATTATCCTAAAGTCACCCACTTATTCTAAATCTCAATGGGAAACATATGTTTTCATTTTAAATTGCCATTATACAACTAGATGTACAAGAAATAATTGCCAGTTATTCTGACAATATGTGAACATCATATTGACTTTTTGGTTGAAGAGGGGTCATTATGTTAACAGTAAGAGAAATTAGTTTTTTAACTGACATGTGAACATTATTACTTCAAAGGCTTTACACTGAGACAGTTGTCTTAATTCTTTGTGTGTTTCAGACTTCGGTATCATTAAGAAAATAAATAATAAAAGTGACTGTGTAAAGTAAGGTTGGACATAATTTAGAGTGAAACAAAGAAAAACGCTCAGCATAAAACTCTCTACTTACTTTGTATACGATGGTTCCTTGCCCCAAATATACCTGTGCTCATGGGGACTGACTACTAGAAAAAAAAAACAATACTGAGGTGTTTTAACATATTACTCAAGGCGGGGTGTAGGAGTGTGTGTGTGTGTTAATTTTCAGTGTTTTCCCACCAGTCCTTTCTGTCAACTGAAAATTAAAAAAAAAACAAAAAGCTTTTTCTGATGATAGGCCATATACTATTCTCATCTCATTATAGTGCTCATCCTCCTTATCTTTTGCAGCAGAGATGTCAAACTGTGCAGATATTTTTCCTCAGCAAATGCTTTTGGCTCCCTGGCAGAATTCTCAGGCATCTGGGCTGGCAGCTTTGGTTTTGTCACTTGGACTGTCATGTAGATATGATGCTGATTAGTTCTTCTTGCTGCTGTATTCACCTTATTGTCATTGTCATTTGTCTTGTTGATGTCGTTTTTCTTTTACTATAACTTGAGCTCTTCCATTTTTTTGATGGAGGCTTCCTTGCAACTACACCTCACAAGATCTGTGTGCGAGATAATTGTTATCTCAGCTTTTTAATAGCCTCTTACCAGAAAAACATAGGTAAAAGGATCATTTGCTCACCTAGTTTCCTCAGAGTCAGGAATGCAGTCTTCCACTCTACAGTGAAATGCCTATGTCATGTAGTGTGCAAGAAAAATCCATTTTGCTGTGAGTAGAGGCCCAACTTTTAACAGATGTAATGTATTAAAATTCACATTTGGGGCTGGATGAATAGTTTAATGTGCTTCCAAGCTCCTCTGAAATTCGAAAAAAAAGTTATTTGGAATGATCATTTACAGGGAAAGACAGATAACACTGCAAGATGTAAATAATGTAAGTTTACTAGTATGGCTGATCAGTTAAGTGAAACTGTACACATCTATGTTGTACAGACATGATGGAAAGGAAAACCCTAAGGTAAATATGGCATACTGTAGGTGTTTCCTTACCATCACTTAGATGGTTCAGTCATCTTCATAGAATCATAGAATCATAGAATTGTCTAGGTTGGAA
>VZSZ01002175.1:0-10027 GCA_013398815.1 Ibidorhyncha struthersii
CTCTACAGCTTCCTGAGGAGGGGAGGTGCTGATCTCTTCTCCCTGAGATCCTGTGATAGGATGTGTGGGAACGATTGAAAGCTGCTCCAGGGGAAGTTTAAACTGGATATTAGGAAGCATTTCTTCACCAAGAAGGTGGTCAAACACTGGAACGGGTTTCCTAGAGAGGTGGTTGATGCTCCAAACCTGTCAGTGTTTAAGAGGCATTTGGACAATGCCCTTAAAAAGTTAAAGCATGTTATTATCAGCCCTGAATTGGTGAAGCGGTTGGACTAGATGATCATTGTAGGTGCCTTCCAACAGAAATATTCTATTTTCTGTTCTAAAAAAGTATTCATAATGTCATTGCAGCCAGCTGTAAAACATATCTGAAAATACACACGGTATTTTGTATTTGCCAGCCAATGCAGAATGGTATTTGTGTTATTGTAGTTATTGTATTAAGCATTTCCTGTCGCAGGTCCAGTTAGAAGTGAGAAAATACTTCCTAACTAGAAGTATACATAATGAACTGTTAAGAGATGCCTGAACATATATTACAAAGTGAAGTCTTACAAAGTTACATCTAAAGAAAAATAATCAGCTATTGAACTATAAAACACCAAGGAGAAATGGGTAAATTAAACTCTTATGTTTTTTCTGAAAGCTTAGTCAGATTTATATCTGAACTTTAAAACTACACTGCTTGTGCCTAATTGCTTGATCATCTCTTTCTATTTCAGGAACTTAATCCATTAACAAACAATTAAGGAAAGTACTTGCAAAGTTAAACGTAAGTATTTAATATCTCAAAACACTAATTAATTAGTGAAAAAATTCAGATCTGTATTAAAAAGCTGCCAAAATTTTTTTCTGTATACAGCACGCTGATATAATCTGAAGAAAGCTTTCAATGCAAGAGCAATCCATCAAGTTTCCTGAGCTAGTCTTCTTGCTTTAACTCAAAGATCTAACAAAAAACTCTTGTAAAACATTTCTTAAACCTGAATAACATTTAAATATCCTGAATAGATTCATATTTTAGAAAAAATGGTAACCCTGCAAGTAATCCTCAGTGCAATTCAGAAATACCTTGTGGATAAAAGACAAGTTCCATTCTTATTTTAAACATATTTGTGAATTAACTATTGACTAGACAAACACAAAAGTAGAATATGCGGAAACTAATCTTAAACAACTTCTGAAAGTCTTTGATTCAAAGTTCTTACTGGACTACCTTTTATCCTGTTTACGTGTCCAGCTTAGAGAAAAAGAGCTAAACAGACTGCAATATACCATAAAGCTAATCACTAATACTGAAGCAAATAGCTGACTCTCAATATTAAAACGCTTTACCACATCTGAAAAAAAAAAAAAATCTTATTATTTTATTTTACTAAGCTACACAACTGATTTAAAAACAGAATGCGTATGACACTTTGTCCAGGTTGACTGGATACCTAGAGGAAATAAAGGTTGTGTGTTAGAGATAGAAAAATAATGAAAAGGAAAATTATCTATGAATCAAACCAACTGCATATGACCATAAGTGGAAAATAAGAGTAATGGGAAATTTAATAGAGAATTAAGAACTGTTGACAAAATCTTCATATACTTTTGGTCCATATACGTCTGCTTCATATACTTTTGTTTCAAAAGTCCATATACTGTTGGAAAACAGTACAAAGAGAAGAAGCTGAAAGTTTATAACCAAAATTATAAATTAATTGGCATAAAAAGACTAAATTCAGGTGACTATGACACTAATAAAGAAGTATATAAAAGAAGTAAAAAAAAAAAGAAAAAAAAGGATATAAAAGAAGGAAAAAAGAAAAAAAATATTGCATGTTACATCAAAGTAGTATAAATCTGCTCCACCATGCAAAGTGCTGAAGGTCTCTTAATATTGAAAAAAGAAGAAAACAAAGAAAGCATTGTTGTGGCAGGGGGCTGTTCAGAATCCAAGTTCAGAAAGACCAGTGGACTAAGGCTGTCTTTGTACAACAAGCAGAATTTCCAGGATGTCTAAAATTAGGATTCACTAACTGCTCCATTAGGAAAGTATAGTAGAATACAGGTTGTCTATAAAACCATTGGAATGAATATGTGACATGTACAGCTTAAGGCAGAATGTTTTTTAAAAGACTCTTATTTTAAAGGACTGTAAAGCAACTGCCTCTTTAGAACACCAGTGGATGAAACGCTCGATTTCCCCTATCCTCCCATTTAAACAACAAACAAGCAAAACAACAAAAAGAAAACCCATTTAAAAGTAAACAAACCTTTGGTCCTTTTGGAGCATATGATGGGGAAGAAAAGAAACGAGAAATAGCAGAATTGCAATGATATCTCTTTATTAATTGTTAGATTCAGTAGGTCAATATAGACAACACATATATTGGAAATTTAATGTGAACGTGTCTGACTACAAGCAACTGTTAATTGTAGAAATATTATTTTCACACCTGGCATGCTGCTAACTAGAACACACTGTATTTTCATTTTCTAATTGGCAACCAACTGCACCCTGTGCTGTACTTCTAAGAGGAAGAGACAGTGTGCTTAGAAAGAATTTGGAAATGGCACACCATGCTTTACTTACTCGTCATTCACTGAACATAGACTAGTAGCGAATTGAGCAAGGACACTCTTATACAAGTGAGAGCTACCACATTAATTAATTAGATAAATAACCTAATTTTTATTTCTTCCTTTCTATATTTTTAATGTAAGTTGAAAATTACTCCTATTCCATCACTATTCCAAAAGCTGGTGTGTTTGGTTATTATGGGGACACTTGGTAAACTTTACAAGTGAAAACATATAAGTATTTTCTAGTCTGTAAATACAGACATACAAGATTGAACACTGATTTGTGATAAGGACACATAAATACATAAATCTTTTCAATGTATGAATGAAGGAAACTTTGCCTTTAAGTAGTTTAAACAGAATAGTTTACTGTGAGCAATAGATTCACCTTTTTTTTTTTTTCTTTACAAACCACATGAACATTGTCATGATTATCTTACCTTTACATGCTACTTACAGACTCGTTTAAGTCAGAATGCTTTCCTAGTAATCTTCACACCAAGGACTCCTTCAAGTTTGGAGCAAAACCCATATAAAACACATTCAAGGCATCTACTCCATCCATTCACTGACCTGGTATTACTGTTCTGCTGTTAGGAGACTCCTTTATGCCTGTCATAGACATGATTAAAGTGAACAGCTGCAGTAAGCATCATTCTTTCAGGTTAAGTAGACGGAATATTTAAATCTACCTTAGTGCCCTGACAGCTGAAAAGTGGAGGCTATTGCCATAGGGATGGACTACCTGGTACAGCTGATGAGTACCTAAGCCATATGAGGGAAAGTGTTTCCCTGGTAACTGATTATTAATAATATGGGGGGTTACAGAATGGATGTCTTGCAGCTGTGTATGCTTGTAAGAGTCACAGGAGAAAGCTGAGCAAGCAGTAGTCCTGGGGTGAAGCTAGGAAACAGAACTATCTTTGAGAAGAGTTTTCATTGGAAAAATATATTTGCATTTTTAAATAGGAAGCTGTCCTTTATAAATCGTTTCTTCTGAATGGAGGGAAAAAGGATTTTGTGTACACTCTTTGTAATAAACAGGATAGCATCAAACCAATACCTGCCCACCATCAGTTCTTCCCAAGAGAAATAAATCAGCAAAGGGAAGAAACCACTGTCTATTCAGATAACTAGAAGCACTTAATATGCATGAGATGTTCCTGAAAACATTATCAAGTATGTTAGGCTTAAAGGAAATGTGGATTTTGAAAATGACAGTTGCCACATAAATAAATAAGGTGAAAAACAGATGGTTATATTAATTCTTTCCTGCACCTCATCCTTATTATTAATAAATCAAAGAGAAGTTATCAAAATACCGTTACAGATGTTAACACAATTTACTTGAACAGTGACACTTTGAAAATAGTTAATCAAATTGGTTTATGCAGATATAGTCATTCATGCTATAGTAAAGCATGAAAGGACTAGAAGTGTTAACAGAAATGTTATATTTATATAATTCATTTCAGTGTGGTAGTTCAATGAGACTAGCAACAACAGAAAATATCCTTAGGAAAAACACATCAGGCTTCTTCATGATATAGTTCTGAGACCTGGAAAAAGCGTAAGTTCAAATACTCAGCTGCTCAAGTTTCACTGAAGGTTTTCTGTAATATGCTCAAAGTAAAGTAAATAATAGAATAAAGATTATGCTCAAGCATCCCTAACAGTGGGGAAGAGATGACACCTCAGAGACACCGTTTAAGAATGCCCAATAACAGTCTATCTAAAGTATTTCTTCGGCAGCCCTGGGGCAGGTTGTCACCTGAGCAAAATTCATCACTAACACAGTTACGACAGATACAGTTGGATAGAAAAGATTTAGATAAAAGGAGTACAGAAAAAGAAGCCTTAGCACTACGGGGCTTTTGACCTGTGAAATATGTGAAGGCAATAACATTTGCAAGAAGAAGTCGATGAGCCCTTCAAGCCACTGGACATAAGAATTAAAGAGGTCAGAGACGTGTGAGGAGATTTAACCCATTTTCCTTGTGCTTTTTATAAGAAAGCGCATTGTATTTTCCTGTCTATGTAGATTTCAAATGTGAGAATAACAGGATCCCTTCTATGACAGAGTGAAGGAAGATGATATGGCAGATTTTTTGACAGCATATTATTCTGTTTTCCTACCAAGTAGCTGTATGTACAGCATAAGCATAGCTGGAGCTAGTACTTTCAGCATGAACCCAACATTTGCACTTTACTATGAGATCCCTAACTGCATATACAAAAAAAAATAACACCTCTTGCTCAAAAGTATGCAGAAATCTCTACAAAAGTATAGCTGTAAACATAAATAAAACAAAAAATTGGATTTAACAAGATTTTTCCTCAAAAAATCTTTTCTATTCTTCAACATCTTTGTTTTCGAATATACCTCCTATCAATGTCCCAGTGCTTCAGTGCTTTCTGACATATATTCCACAAAAGAAACATTCTTCATTCAAGCAGAAAAATCAAGGTCCTGGATTATCTTTTTCTTTTTTTCTTTTTTTTTTCTTTTTTTTTTTTTCTTTTAACTCAGGAATATAATATAGTCATTAATGTTAATCAGTTCTGCAGCAATAGTTTCTACAGGCGTGGAACATGTGTTACTAAGCACTGCTCAAACATGCAGGAAGGCATTAAGGCCATGTCTATAGGGAACCCAGTGCATTATTTTGAGATTATCTGAGTGATAGAAAGTGGAGCATGATAAAGTGGATACAATGTGCTGCCATCCACCTGTGCCCATATTTGTGACTGTATGACAGCAAATCTTCCCTTGGGAGGCAGGACTTATAAGTGTGCTAGTAGACACCTTCAGTGAGAAATATCTTCCGAGGAAAGCAAACACACACACAAACACACCTACAGGATATACCATTTCTTTTTTATTTTTTTCTCTAAATAAGTATTGGACTGATTTTTTCTGACTAAGGAATCTGATTTACTGCCAGGTATCAGCAGCTTCCTATGGACCTGGATTTTAAATTTAATAAAAACTAAATGTATATTCATGTGAAAGAAGTGATCAACAGAAAGCACAACTGAGAATTCATGTATGTGGCATCGTTCTTTTATTTCAAGCAAAGTAAAAGCTTTTCTGAGCCATTCTGATAATCAGAGACAAAAATCAAGTTATATGGAAATCCTGAAATTAAATGCCAGATATTTTTATATAAATGTTATCTACTTCTCTTTAAATGTGTCTCTACATTCACCTGGTCACATCCAATACCTTGGACCTTTTATTACTCCTTTTATTACTTTTATTGACTAAGTCTGTAGTTAATCATATGTCTTAGTAAAGAAGCAATTTCAATAAGGTGTTGGAAAATAACCTTTGAAGATATCTATTCTTTCTGTGGTTCCTCTATTATAACTCTTACCTTATCAATTCACAGAACAGCTCTGTGTCTGCCTCTGTTAACAAGTTACCGTGAAGGCAGAAAGCTGTTTTAATGATTAGGTTTTGCCAGGTGCAAATGAGGCAAGTGACAAAATCCCATTAAGCTCAAAAAGAACAACTTTCTGTGGCTTTCATTTGCCATATTGCTTAGTGCCTTGTCACCTGTCAGATTACACGCCTTTTTGTCTTATTGATTTCTGTCTTATTGTTCGTTGTATTAATTTCTTGTATGTCCCGCATTGACTGCTGCATTTTTGGCTGTCTGAAAATTTGTCTTTAAAGTCCCACATTGATGGGTGCCTTATTACTTCAACAGTTGGAGTACTATCTGCAATATTGTTTACTGCCGTCTTTCTACAGATTTATTTGTTGCTTTGCTATTGCTCCTATCGATTAGTAGTTATCTGTCTGATTCTATGGCCTTCCCCTTTTGCCCTCCCTCTTATGTCCCATATTTTAGCTTTTTCACATTCTTCAAGTTTCCTTTAGTTTGACACAATGGATGCTGAGTTATTGATCCTTCAGGATTATCTTTACACCTCTCTCCATTGTCTCCCTAAGTGTTTCATGTATTTTGTAGTTTCTCTTTCACACTCTACGCTTCCTTATACCCCCATTTCCTCCAGTGAGGAATTCTGTTCCTTCTACTTTTCTTTTTGTCCTGTTATGGCATCTTCCTCTTAAATAGCAATGTTGGCGGGGGGGGCGGGCGCGGGGCGGGAAGGAAGTGCCTGACACTCAGTCTGTGTTATTCTCTTGTTTAAAACATTTTCCCAGCTTGGTGAGAAGGGAAAATCCTTCATGTGACTTAGGTGGCCGTTTATACACAATATATATTCATTAAATAGCAAAAATGTCAAAGGTGAGAATTCGTACTCCACCCATTGGCTGGAACATATTTGAACAAGCTGTTCAAAGAGGTACAAATAATAAATGCATTCATTAAAATCACAATTCCAGACAATTAATAAAACTGAAAAGAAAAAGGTTACATTCATCAGCTAATACGCTGTCAGAGAAAAACTGAACCAGTTACTGTCATTGTACGTGTCTCTCAGGATTCTTAGCTAAGTTTTTGAGAGTCAGGCATATATGACCACAACATCTAACACACACTGATACACCTTGGTTGTGTTTACATTTTTTTAACTCTTGGAAAGCACCTCTAGGAGCTAAGTTGGCTGCTGTCTCTTGAACAATGTTGTGTTCTTTGTGATTATGAAATACTCAGTCACCCCATCATGACAAACGTCCTTAACTAAAGAAATTAGCCAGTGTACTTTCACAGTTTGCTTCAGAAGTATTTACTTATGTTCTTGAGATCAGTTAATGTCATTTTGTTTTGTTTAAATTTTTCACTTCCTGTCTCCTCTGAAATACATCTTTCAGATTTTGGCCTGAAATGATTTAGTTTGATTTCAGCATGGAAGTTTGAAACTGTCCCTCAGAAGTTTGAACAATTTGGGATCACCCTGTGCATGGTGTAGAATGGGGTAGGAACAACTCTCTAGATTGATGCACATGGTTTGTAGACGTTGCTCTTTATCTTTTTGAATGCTGTCTCACAAGCTTGCTATACATTTACCGTTTAGTGTTTTCTGCTGCACTTCTGTACTCTAACCTGGAAACCATGGCACTGGCCACACCATGTGTTATGATTCTGCACACAAAGCCAATAAGTGGATATTAAATAAAATATTTAATTTAAAATGCTTTCAAATTTTCCCTGCTTCTTTCATCTTCTACATCCTCAACCTAGAGAAAATTTTATTCTTAGGCTATTTCTCCTCTTTGGAGCTGTGAGAATTTTTTGTGTGACACTGAATGCCTCCATTCATTTCTTCTCACATTCACTGTCAAGTTCAAAACCCCATTCTCACTATTGAAAGTCCCACTCACTTTGCTCCTTGAAATAGTTACTACCTTTTCTTCTTCCAAGCTACCCTTAACTTTTGTTGCTGCAGCCTCCCATTTTCATGTTTTTGATAGTCTTTTTAATGTTTTAAACACGATTTCATTTTTTTTTTGTGTACCAAATTTTCATTTTCTTAGTTTACCTTTTTATCAACAGTAATCAGATATACTAGTTCTCTTTTCTATACATGCAATATATTTCTTTTCATACGCTAAGGAAGATCTAGTTCAAAATACAAAAATAGTAAACTATCAGTGTAATATTGGATACTGAGTTTGTAATTATACATCTATATCTTTCTTTATATGGTACTTAATATTCTCTTTCTTTAGGAGCGTAAGTTTTCAATAATTTTATAGAAGACCAACTTTGCTTGCTGCTTCACAACTACCCACCCTATACACAGACTGTTGAAAATTACTTTAAAAAATAGGTCTTTCATTTTCAGTGTAAGGAATTATATAAGACTCATGTTGTGAGCAAAATTACTGCATTCACATATGAAGATGGTCTGAGCCTAAAAGTGTTATTCTTTTTTTAAGCTTTATATGTTCAATAATAAAAGCTATTTCATCTCTGGGTTAATCCAGGCCCTCAGCTCACTTGCAGTTTATTGTATCAGTCACATACACATAAAATAAATATCAAGTGATTTTGAATGATGCTGCTTTGCATCGTTTCAAATCATTTTATATCTTCACAAGTATTTTTTTTAATTGTTAACAAGTTTTTAATCTCGAATAACATGATTACACACATTTGCTAAAAGAACTGTTGCACAGAGTCACAGCTATGGTATATTTAATCTCCATCAGGTGGTTTCCCACTCCCGTACGCCCCATTACATGTGTTATTCTTGCTTGCTGGAAACAGCTGAAGATAAGTGAATTCTTTATCTTGTTGCAATTTTAGAATTTTTAAGAATTTGTGTCTGATAGAAATCAATTAGTCAGCTACAACATATACCATAGCTCAGTAGGCTGGTAGATGTAATCTAGGTTAAAGATGAGGAACTGTTTGGTTCAGAGCAGGTTTGCAGCTCTCTTTTACTGACTTCTCCAATGTTACACAAGGCATTGGAGGCCTGGTTCACATTTTTGGTGTATAAAATTCTTCTCGCCCACCTTTCATAACCAGGTTGAAATAACTCATCCTAAAGCATTAGTGTTGCAAGAATTAATCAGTTAATTTCTGTAAATGATCCTGAACATGAAGAATTCCTGTCTTCATACTGCAAAATATAATGGGCATAAGAAATGCGCATCCTACTTTTATGGCTTTTTTACTTTAACAATGTTTTCATGCATAGGTCTCTATTTTCTCATGCTGTGATGACTTTATTCTTATTGCCTGATAGCTTTATGTTTCACCTACAGTAATGCTCACAGGAAAGGATGATTAGAGTATTAGAGTTTAGGTTTTAAATACATTGAGTAACTTGTGCTGTCTCAGTCACCTTACTGTATGTTTGGTAGCAAACAGAAAAGAAGCAGCTCTTATGCCCTCATAGAAGTTATGTACTGAAGCCATCAAGGCGAAAGGTCATGCTCGTACAATAAAACAAATTATTTTCATGAAAGAATAAAAAAGGATTTTTACCAGTTTCGCTCACACCTTTGCTCCCATGGTACTGACAGAGCAATGATGACAGGCTAATTGGCACTGTGAGCTGGGGAAGATCAATAATTCTCTTATACTACAGAAGGTAACAGACAGACTATTGCCTTCAGATATTATACCACAGAACAATTCTATTGGTCAAACTTTTTTTATCAGAAGTATCACTGAGGACTTGAACTCCTCAAAATAAATTTGGACTTGGGAGAAAACAGTATGCAAATTCACACAAAGAAAGTACGTTTTCTTAGTTTATTCTCAGGCTGGCAGTCAGAGGCTTAACTTGAGCCTTAATCCCTTTTAGCTGAAAGCTTCTTTAGCTGGAAGCTCATCTGCCAGCACTCTGTCAGTCCAACTATTTCTCATGTCAGCTGGTGATGAACAATTACTGACACATTAATCCTGTATCACTTCCTCACGGACTGACCTTTGGCTGAGTTTCAACAGGATGAGAGAGATACAACAACTACTTTGGACTACCTGGAAATAAAAAAAAAAAAAAAAAAGAAAAAAAACATTTAAAAAAA
>VZSZ01002175.1:10050-63948 GCA_013398815.1 Ibidorhyncha struthersii
AAGACTGAAAATCTAATTTTTAAAAAGGGAGTTGCAACTAAATAGGAAGAATCATTCACAGGGGTATCATTTCAGAATTTCTTTCTGCAGTGTTACTGTCAGGTTTGCCATAGGGTTACGTTTATTCTTAACTAATTAAACATATTGTAACATTAAGAAGCATTTGTGAACCTCAGATAGATAGGAAACTCATCTGTACAGCTGGCAAAATGAAATTACCACTGAATTTTCAGCTATTCCAAATTGTTCTTTTGGTGGTGGGTGGAGGGGGGGGGAGTTAATTGAAGGTTAATGTAATAAACTGATCATCTAAAAACTGTTATGAGTGTGTAAACTTTTTTAATTTTTCATTTAATTAAAGTGATTAACCAATTATATCAGATTAATGTTGTGCTGGTTATTAAAAGGAGATTTCAAAAATTATATTGCAAAATATATTTTATAAAATAATAGTACCACATACTGCTGTGATCTTTTCAATATTCTGAGATATGATTGGTGATGTATTCTGCTCCTTCCAGTAAGGAAGAAGGAGAATAGCAGAACACTTAATATATATAACTGGGTATAAGATCAGTCAACAAAATTAATAGCTCTAGCAATACAGTTCTAAGTTCCTCTCTGACCTAAAGATAAATATGAAGAAAAAAAAAAAGTAAACCCCTATTTTCCAGAGGAAAATACTAATAAAAATGTGTTTTGAGTTATTATGATGTATGTGTAAGATAAAGTTTAAGACTTGATTTTCAGTAGCTGTAGACCCAACAGTATCAAAACAGCTACAAATACTGTCACGTCTGACTCAGTCAATGTTTAAATTATAAATGCACACTAAGTCTGTCACTGTATAGATTTTGATGTCCCATTAGTGTTTGTTATAGCTGCAGATACTTTCTTTTCTGCTGAATATTTTGTCTTATCTTTAAGAACTTTTTGATACCAAAGGGAAATATCACACGAAAATAATTTAGTTAACTATTATCAAAAACATCATTAGTAAGTGACACTGCCACAGGGTCTCTTTTCACAAGGCAAAGAAAAGATCTTTTCTTTGGCTTTAAAAAATCATATTTCTGTTTCTTGGAAAGATATGCCTGCATCTGGGTGATATTACAGAACAAGTTATAATATTATAAGAATGTTATAGTGTTATAATAATGTTATAATATTCCAATAGGTTTATTTTAAATAATTATCCACAAACTGGAAGAGGTTTTGAGACTTTTACTTCAATTGTGAAATAATTTACACGTTTATTTGACTTGTAAACACATGGCTATTGTGTTTTAGGCAGGTACTATACTTAAAGTTGAGTATCTAAGTGGATAAGTAGATGTTTTCAGTTGAAAATTTTATTTTCTCATGTACAAAACAGAACTAACAAGTTTATATCAAGCCTGAAATGGAAATCTAAGAAAAAAAAAAAAAAGTAGATTGCACTAGCAAAAAAAGAATTTTCTAGTATGAAAATGTTGTGTATATAATTCTCGAAAATTTAAATAACTGAAACAACAGTTTTCAATATTTTCTCAGCTTATCCACCCACTTATTATAGCCTCTTTAATTAGTGGATTTTATATAAAATATGCTTGTAAATCATGATGATTATTTTGGACAAATGTACAAAGATCAACACTGAAGCAGGAGGTTGAGAACTTGAAAGAGAATTCAGGTTGAACTGAGTCACACTGTCTTGTAAGCTGCCACACCACATTCTTACAGCCACTAAGTAACACTACAGTTATCTGGATTTATTTCTCTGCCTGATATGAAATTGTTTGGGGTACCTAAAGTTATTTCTTCACATATCAGGACCAGTCTCAAAATGAGCCAGAGGTACTTTTTACACAGTGTTTAGGTGTGAACTGGAGGTACCATGAACCCCCACCTGCATGGCAGGAGCAGAGAGGATGCCTAATATGTATGCAGGCACAAGACACAGCTGTATACAGTACCAAGTTTCCACACAAAGTCACATGTCTAGATTGATTGTCCAAAAAGTTAAAAACCAGGATACATTCATTAAGGCTGAGTTGTGTTTCACCACTTCTTTTGCAGTGACAAACAACTGGAGACAGGCTGAGACCACAGTTTTGCCAGGAAATAAAACTGCATCTTAGAAGAGAGCAAGTTTCTTTGTGCTGCACACTTACAACCTAAACCTGTACCTGCCCGCCTGGTGGGGAGTTTCAGTTCACTCAAGCTGCCAGTCATGAGTTTGATCCCAGAATTAGGCATGTAGAATAGATGTTTCCTATAAAAGCTATAGAAAGCAGAATATAATGATGATTCAGTAGGTAGTACCTTGGTTTTAAAGTGAGGAAATCAATTTTCAGATCATCATGCTGACTTCGAACAGGAACATTAAAGTCCCTTAAACAGCAGGACAGGATTCCAGGCACGTAGACTTTGGGAGCCCAGGGAGAGATACTCCTAGCCTGTTGGTGCTGTTTTATTTGGATGACTAATTAAGTTTCAACTGATTGAGTAACTACTGCTGACCTCTGAACTCACAGTTAATCTGCAGACTATTCTCTTTCTCTTTCTCCCCCTCTCCCCTCGTACACTTATAGTCAAATAATATTTTGGGTTTTTTTTCCAAAAAGTAAGAGCTTCAGCAGGAAAATCTTTGCAGGGCATAGTGCATAGCTTAAAGATTTCATACCCGGGTGAGCAAGAAATAATACCAGTACACCCCCAATGACTGGCTTGTAAAAAATCCCTTGTGCAGTCATCAGACTGGGCTTTGCTGACAGAAGATGTAAGCAGATGTATAGTTCCAGGCCTACTTCTCAACATCCCAAGAATACCATGTGTTAGGATGAGCTGCTTCTTGCTCCCCAGCAGAGAAACCTCTTCACCATAGGTGCAATGACATTGAAAGATACTCTGAGAACACAGTAGCTGTGATGATATACTGCTGCACAGGGGTGCTTGTGTTGTTTTCAGACACAAGCTTTTTTCCATTATTTTGTGATATTTTAAGTCACACCTTGTGTAAACGTATTAGCGTGGGTGACTGGTAGCTTGATCATCCCTCTTCCTCCCAGTCCACTCCGAGATGTAGATAAATCTCAGTCAAAGAAACAGAAGGGAACTGAGAAGTAAGTCTTGAGGAAGCTACAAGAGCTTAAATTTAACACTTAGAAAACTAAAGTGTCAATTACACACGTAAATCTAACTGTCTGATTTAACTTTTTTGTGACATCAAAACAATCTTCATGACAGTTGGGTGGGAAAACATCACCAATATGTTGTGTTTTTGTTCCGGATCAGGTACGAAGAGTGATAGTATGAGGAGAGAAAATAGTTTGTGATCCACATCTCCAAGAGGATGATTTATTCCTCTCAGAATAAACTGTTCTTTATACATCTTCCTCAACGAGGCTGCAGTTGTATATTGCCTATAACTTCACACTTCTCAAGAAATATGTAGGCTTTTAATTTGACACATGGGAGTTCTAGAATTAACAATTAAGAAACTTTGATGAAATAGCCCATGAATTTAGTCCTTTTGGTCCATTCCTTTTAATTGAACTAAATTATTGCTCTGTGCAAAATGGGGAAAATTATAAACCCCTGTTATTTTTCTGTTCTAACACAAAGTTGTCTCTTTTTAATATAAAAGAACATACAGGTTGAAACATCCTAGAGTACTACTGTTAAGGTATATTTTAGAGCAGTTTATCATATGGACTACTGTAATAGTTTAATCATGCACAAGAAGCAAGCTGTGAAATGGTAAAAGAATCAAAAAAACTGAATATGAATAAAGGTGAAAAATACATGTTTTATCCTACATGATTAAGCATAATTCAGCTAAACAGACCGTATTCTCAATTTCACATAATTTATTAGGTCAGGTATTTTCCCATCATAAATGTCTCAAAAGCATTCAGATCCTTGTATATGAACCATCTCCTGCTTCCTCACATGAAAATGACATTACACAGTGCCATAAGAATGTAGGACCAGAATTTGAACCCATCTTATGCATTGCTGAGCACCTACTCACCTTCAGGTTTTGCCTTCAAGAGGATCAGTCTGGTAAATTGCTGCTAAAGGTATCTAATATTGCATTTAATCAAATTTACTATTCCCTTTGTGTGGATAATTCAGTGGCACAGGTTTTTGTGCTTGAAAAACAAAATACTGGTATTTATGAGACAAACAAGGTATTCAGAGGCAGGACTTCTCCCATCAGCAGTATCCCCACCATTTTTGCAATTCATCTTTGAACTGGCTTAGGCATAACATGGTGGCTACGAGAAGTATTACATTGGCTGAAAACATTTCTGTGAGAGAATTATGCCATTCTGTCTCATGTGCAAAATGAAATGTGTATTTTGGGGACTTAAGTCTGCGTAATCCATTTCCCTGTGAATAAAGCCCACAGTTATTAACCTGGATATACGGCTATCTGTGTAGCTCCCTGAACACACTGTTTTTTTAACTCAGGCCAGTATTCCACAGTTTGGTGACAAGCTTTCCATTTGTTACGCAATTTAGCTTCAATGAAACACCAGTAATTTTTCACATATCTATAAAGAGAATCCTGAGGGAAACAAAAGCCTTGTGAAAAGATATTACTGTATCTCATGGGCCGGCAGCGCCGGTGAAAAGTCAGGCAGTTTAATTAAATGTACATTTGACATGTATAAAAATATCTTATAGAGGGGTGGGTCCTTTTGTAAGGTAAAGTTCTTTCTGGATTTTTATTTTTTTTATCACAAGATAAAAAAATTTGGTAGAGTTCACTGATTTTGAAGCCTACCCAGGTCTGTTTGGTCTTTTGGTTTTCAGGAAACACTGTGGGTTAACTCCAGTAGACAGTTAAGCATGACACAGCCTCTCACTTGCTTCCCCACCACCCCACTCAGAGGGGTGGGCAGAAGAAAGGAAGAGCAAAAGCAAGAAAAATGATGGGTCAAGATAAAAATAGTTCAATAAATGAAGGAGAAGCGGAAGAAGAAAGAAAAAACAAATGATGCAGAGGCTATCACTCAACACCTCCCACAGGCAGTCTGATGTTCAGCCAGTTCCTGAGCAAAAGATGGCTAACCCACCCAAATGCCTCCTATCCTCTCCATTTTATTGCTGTGCATGACATTACATGGCATAGAGTGTCTCTTTGGTCAGTTGTCCCAGCTGTGTCACCTCTCCCCCCCCCGCCCACTCACAGAGGGGCAGAGAGAGACAGGAGGCCTTGATGCTGTGGAAGCACTGCTCACCAACAGCCAAAAGTGGTGACGGTGTTATCAACAGTGNATCCCAGCCAGGCCCAGCACAGTTAACAGTGTTGTTAACACTAAAACAAAACCAGGGCAAATACAGCTTTCAAACAAAGGTTTAGCAATCTTTGTGTAGGAAATTCTCATTGCAAGAGTTGCCATAGTCTGCTGGTGACAAGAGGCTGTGAACACCAAGAGTCAGCACAAAGCATTATGAAGTTTAGACTGCAGCTCAAGAGAACATCTCTATTTGGGGCTGGGCAATGGGAAGACCTGCAAGTGCTCTTCTGACATATTCTTTTGTATTAATGTGATACGACCATCTCGTTGTGTGGTATACCATCCTTATAATACCCTTGCATGCAATTATTTTGTATGTTATTTAAAAATATTTTATAAAAAATGGGAAATTATTTCATGTACTTTGTGCTATACATGTGATCTATATATCACAGTGTTGGTATTATATAATCATGATAAAAATGTTAGGGCTGTATAATTGCATCAGAAAAGAGGTTTCCTGCACATTTCAGGAAACTGCAAACAATCAAAAGAGATTGTGTAGAAAAAATGCTATTAAAATATCAGCATTTCCAATACAACTTCTTTATCTGCTACATTTCATTCTCACTGTTTATGTAACTGTCATGAAGACAGGTATTTGAATGACAATCATGGCAGAAATTGTAGCTACAGCCCTTTAAACAGCTACAGAAATTAACAAAGCCGGAATTACTAGCTGTCCAGCCCCTCATTTATTGACTGCTTTCAAGGTGGATAGTTAAGACTGCCTGGATGTCATGTCCTACTTTACACACACAATTTGTCTCAGCAGATAGTCTCTGTGTGTGATCAAACCCACTGGGGGGAAAAAAAAGAAGAGGAAAAAGAAAACTGGGAGCCAGGAAGCCAGAAAAAGATTTTGAACTTCTCATAAAAAGACAAGTGGTTATCAGTTTTCTAGACTGTGTTTAAACCAATGGCTGCAGACCCAGTATGCAGCAACAATCCAGAAACTGCAAAGACAGGTTAACTATGATTACACCCATGGACAACAGCAGTAAAAGCGTTAAAGCCTACAAGCATTAGATTTTTCTCTCTCTTTTCTTCCTTTTTTTTTTTTTTTAAGCTAGCTCTCTATATGATCTGTGAATGTTGCGCTACAGGGATGTCCTGTTACTTCTGACCCTATTTCAAGGACTATAATTATTTAATAACATCACAGATAACATAATTAGCTCATCAGATCTGGGTTAGTTGCATGGCATATTTAACAGACAGTCCCAGAATAACTCTCCCCTGTGAGACGCTGCGCCTTAGCAAGAGGAGAAAATAATATTATCAGAACAAGAGCATGAATAACGTAATGCAATATTAATACAGCTGTTTCATAGGAAGCAACATGTTCTAGAGTTATAAAGTGTTCATGTATTGTTGTTTGTCAAATAAAGATAATTCATTAGACCAGAAATATCTATCCATTGCAATTCGTTAATGATTTACCTGTTATGCCCTAGTTACATTTATTATGCACTATTTTCCCTCTGCATTTTTTTTTCATGACTTGTTGTTATTAGGTTTATTAGTGTTTGCCATACCATTTACATTATTGACTTTTTCTTCCCTCATTAACAAAGGTGTAGGGTGAAATTTGGTTCACTGAGGTCCACCAAGGTTATGGAGGCATTACTACAGGCAGATCTGTCACTGCTGGCGTTCTGCAAGGGCTATGGGGGCTCTCCAGCAGTCAGTCAGGGAGCAGGAGAGGCAGTAGAGCAGCCAGCAGCAGCTACAATGCTCCATGTCTACACATCCATCATTGCAAAGTTAGGAAATGCCACGAAGAGATCATCAAGAGCAGGCATTTGTGCATTTTGTAGGTTGAGTGAAATGGACTGTTACAGTGCAAATAGATGCCTCAGCATAGTTCTTTACAGCACCTGTTTCACAAGGTGCAAGGCAATTGAAAAAGATCATGAGTGCAAGTGCTACACAGAAGATGAATAAATCTGCAACATGTCCATATTAACATCTGAGCTAAAATTACTTCACACAATTTTAACAGGCCACAGTGACCTGATGCAGCAAATAAAAGCAGTCACATTTCCCATAAACCACCTTTGACAAAGTTATATTTTCTCAGGCAAATGCAGGAAATGTGATAAAAAATATTTCACTTACATGTGTTATACAAAGAAATAAACATAAATGTACCAAACAAAATGCAAAAGAGGTTTGATCTCCATTATCTGTATGAAAACACAAAGTGGTCTCTGGGGTTTTAAAAAAACACAAAACCAATCTGAAAAAAGGGAAAGAGACAGAGAGAATAATCTGGAAATTACACATTTATTTGAATTTAGTTTTTAGATTAAAAAGTTCAAATTATGTTTGCAGGGATATATAGTGCTCATGGCTACAAGGAAGTAGCTGTAGAGTGCGTAATGTTTATCTAGTGCAGTTAACCAAAGCCAAAAAAAACTCTTTGAACAGCTCATATGTGAGCTTGACTAGCAGCATAGGCATTATTTCATTCCTGGTTCCTTGCCAGGTATACTAAATATTGCCAGAGAACACATTTACTACATATTCCAAATAAATGAGAATATGTAATCCAAACTACTTCCCCCTCCCCCAAACTAACCAATTTGAAAAAAGGAAAGAAAAAAACATATATCTCAAACAAACAACAATCTTCGTATTATCACAAAACCACTCATCATATTGATTTCTACCACCTAGGTGACCAAGGAAAAGGAAAAGGAAAAGGAAAAGGAAAAGGAAAAGGAAAAGGAAAAGGAAAAGGAAAAGGAAAAGGAAAAGGAAAAGGAAAAGGAAAAGGAAAAGGAAAAGGAAAAGGAAAAGGAAGTAACAGTAGAAATTTGTAGGAGGAATACGTGAAATGAGAAAAAATTATAACCTCTTGTTCCAGTCAATTTTTTATTTTAAGAAAAAGGTTTCAGATGCCCAAAAAAATCTATTTAAAGTATAGCTATTGCTGTTGATTTTATGCAGCAATTATTCAGGTGTTGTAGTAAGAAGTCAAATTTTAAAATTAATCTGTGGCTAATCACCCAAATATTTAGCCACTTAGAGAGCATAAAACCTGTGTGCTCTAAACACGTGTGGCTGTGGTTCTTGTGTAGTTAAAATTATAGTTAAAATTATTGTGTAGTGCTGAAGTACTTTGGTGTCCAGAGACATTATGTTAATAAGACAACATCTTTTGTTGCTGAGATGGTAACTTCTCCTACTAAAATTTAAGAAAAATTCAATTTTTACATGAGACAAACCAGACACACAAAGACTTAGATAGTACTGAGTTTTCTCTTGCACGTGTGTATGCAAAGGCTGGGCAGATTATCATTACAAAACATAATTTCAACAGTTTCATTATGTATATAAACATATGTCATCTGATTCCTACTTATGATATATATGGCACCTGTATTGCTCAGTTTTAGGTTAAGACAAAATAACTTCTGCCACAAGAGGAGAGAACAATGACATTTTCTTCACAAAAATTGTAATGGAATCGCTATGCAGCACAGGCTTTGAAGGGAGTGACAGCTAGTTTCCAAAAGAAAAGAGATGATTCTTGGATATCTCTTCTCACACAGAAGCCTATAGCTAAAAAGATATTTTTTCCTAACATATTGCACTACTCCTAAACAAAAATGATTTAAAATTACAATCAGTCTGAGAAACTTGTAAGAAACTAGACAGTATGTAAGACATTTTAGAAAATTAGACTTTTTTTAGTGTTCTACTCATTTTATTGAAGAATTGCCCTCCAGACATGGTGTTACAATCATAAATACCTCAGCATGTTTATTTGAAATCTCATTATCATGTTTTTCAAATCACTGCTGAAACTAAGCACAAAACGGGCCATGAATCTGATGTGTAGAAACCAGAAAAATTTGTTAAACTTCATGACAAACACAAATTAAAAAGTAAGATGTAAGCCACGATTGCAAGATAAGTCAACCCTCAGAACTGAGGTGACACCCATGAGCACAGTTATGGCTCCTGACAATAAAACCATCTGCAGACTTCAGGGTATTCAGGGTTTCAGAAAACAAAAAGCAGTTACTTCCCTTATGGACTAGATTCTAAGCAAGGAAGATGCTTTGGAATTAGAACTTGAATCTAGTTCTAGTTCTCCTCCCTCCCTCTCCTACTCTCCTCCCTCCCCCCCCCCCCCCACGAATATTTTTAGAACATAAATAGTGCAATTAGTTTAGTAAACTTTTAACATTTTTCCCGCTCCTTGCACAAATATTGCTAAAAAGACTTTTACTAGTTCAGACCAAGAGTCCATTTAATGCATTTACAGTCCAGGCTTTTGTCTTCGACAGTGGCTTTAGGTGGAAAAGGCAGAGCAGACAAGCACAAGTGATGTGCCTCTTCCAACAATTTTCCATCCAAGAGATCTCCTGAACCTGTTAGAAGTTGTCTCTGCAGTAACCCCGAACTTACTAAATAATAAGTGCTTTTTCCGTCTCCTTTTGGATGCCTCTGTATTTGTTTCACACACAACATCATTGAGCAAGGAGTTCCACTAACTCTTACTGTCTTCATTTGAAGGTCCTAGTCTCTGTACTGAAAGAGGCAGTGAACAGTCAACTCCTATACAGCTTTTTCCTTATATGGAAACTGTCCTATATTTCACATCAGACTTCTTTCCTTCTGTTATAGATGTCACTAAACTCTACCTTTCATTATTCTGAAAGGCAGAGTTTATTGACATCTGAAAACTTGAGGAATGTTATTCTGTTCAATGGCAATGTTTACAATACAGCGCAGGTACCACACTGTTCAGGTAAGTGGAATTTTTTTCCTGCCAGCATTCTTATGCAAGACCCAGGGCTAAGATTAAGAAGCCCGCTGAGTAAAAAATGATGTGCAAGAGTAATGAGATTTTATACAGAAGTGTAAGCTCTCTGTAAAACGGACGGATTTATGTTTTCTTCTGTTTAGAAAGCAAGACACTAATGTTTCAGAGTTACACAAAAAAATGTGCCCATCCCAAAGGAGATATGAAGGTACAAATGGTCACTATTATGATTCCCCTTTTGTAGTACGTTTTAACTCACAAACAAGATTTCTTTTTGCCTTTATATTCCCAGAAATCCTGCCTTCCATTCAAACTGAAGCAAACACAAGAAACACCATTTTATGGGAAATTTGTGAGATAGATAGCCACTTGTAAATGTTTGTGCGGAACGCTGTAGGAATAATGGTTGGGGAACAGGAAACCAGCTATTAGATACTGATACATGGGTGCTAAAGCCAGGGTATGCACAACCAGTGGTGAAACCACTGGGATGTGTACTCACAGCAAAACACGGACTTCGTGGCCTTACCAGCCAGGTGACTATTGGTAAGATGAGACTCAGCTTTCCCAGATCTGTTCTTCTCACACACGTATCCAGTGTAAGCTTCCATTCTGGGGAGAGAGGCAAGCACCTTTAAAAGCAATTTACCCTACCAAAACCAAAAAAAGAAAGAGCAAAATAGAAATCTGGAAGTCTGGAAGCACCAAAACAAGACCAAACTACATAAGGAGTAGATGCAGAAGCTGATGTTTAGGAAATCATAAAAATGAAGGAAGCAGTATTAAATATACCCATTCTTCCTCATTTTGTGCAAATGAGTGGTAATTAAGTCACTCATCAGACTTTACATTTAACTGTTGGTGCCAAGTAGATGCTACAATGGGCAAAACTCACAGTGCCATCTTCATTCACATTGCTGTACTTTACATTATTTTGGAGGTTCCCTTATTTTCTTTTTTGCATCAATCTCTACTACAATCAAAGGGGAAAAATACAGTGTTCCAACAAGAGTCTGAACAATGATAAAACATGGTGTGTTAGTCTGCTAGGCTGTAACAGATGACACAATGTGCTTTTTTTTTTTTTTTTGCTCAGGTTCATGACTTAATTTAGGTAATACCAACGAAGATAATGCCAACTTCAGGTGAGAACAACCTAACCCTCAACAGTATTCACAGGAAGGTGTGAGGTGGCTGCCTGCCTTAAAATGAGGGCTCTGAGCTAGTGAAGACTGGGACCTCATAGCTTTTTTCTCATGGTTAAATGCCCAGATGACTGAGAAGATCTTTCAATACCTTCTTCCTATCTGAAAGACAACTGCCCAACCTCCAATGGAATTTTTTTTATATTAAAGTTGCTAAAACTCTATTTTATTACATTTCATATATAATTAATTCTGTTAAGCATTCTGGAGCTCTGGCTAAGTACATTTGTTATGTGAAAGCTTAATGGATAAACAAGATGTGCATTTTCTCTCACTGTAAGTCTACACTAAGTATATGACTTTTATAAGATAACTTTATTTTTCTCAGTATTATAATATGAAAATACAAAAATGTAATAGGACTGTGGAAAAGAACAAAATATTGTGATATTATATGCCTGTTTGTACAGCAGAATCCATGCACTGTTTTACTCTGTGGCATCACTGAGCTAAACATATAGCTATCTGTTTCTTTGTACATATTTATTAAAATGCATGCTACAAGATATGGTACATATCATAGTTATTGGTATTTTACAAGTTCACAAAGACAATCCTTTTATGAAACAGAATAATTGTAGTTTTCCATGAACAGTGATAATTATATAGAATAAGTAACAGAATATTATTATAATCAGAAGATGTAAACCACACTCGCTCTATTTAAATCTAATTATATAATAATGATAGGGCAAAGTAATACATGAAAATTACATCATATGGTGCCCCAACCATTTAAATATTTAGGCATTCTTTGGAATAAACAGAAAGAGACAGGTACTAATACTGACTCCCAGTTATTTATGTTGCGGATGACTTTAATTATTCAGAAAGTTTTCAGGATGGGGAAAGGGAAGATTGCACTCTGTGGTGTTCAATGTGCTCCACGGGAAATCGAACACAAGGCTAAATTTCTGATAATAATTGTTTTACACTTAGATTACCCAGTGGAACATCAGCCACATGAACATAGTTTTTTATGTCATTGACATCTTTACAAATGGCCGTCCATTTGAACACAGTTATTGGAAATTTGTCAGGACACAGACCTTATAGTTGTATAATTACCTATGTATAACCCGCACACTAATCTTGTAGCTGCTTCTGTCTTGTCTTCACAGACGGATAAGTACATTTTGCAGCCATTTCAGATGAGTCAGATGAACTGAGCATTGCAAAGAAGTATTAACACTTGCAACATTAGTTGTAGTCTACAAAGGTTTATAACATTTCTGGAACACAGAGAAAGTTATTACTTTTCTAAGTAACAGTTAAAATAACTGAAAATACTTTTTTTTATTTATAAAGACAAGAATACTGGCTTTAACACCTCAGCTGATGTCAACCATGTAAATAAGGTTTCTCGGGATCAACTCAAAAATATAGGCGATTTTACATATATAACATAATCTGTTTAGCAATTTTAGCCTCAACAGAAGCAGTCAAGACAATTCCAGTTTCTCAACTATCATCTTCTTGGTTTAAAAAAAAATAAACAATCCAAAGCATAACATGGTTTGCTTTTTAATCTTTCAAGGGGCAGTATTCTAAAAGACATTTTACCATGGACCTGTCTTACAAATATAAAAACTTAAAAAATTCATAAAGCTGAGAGAATCAGAAAATGGGTCAGTGTCAGCGATACATTAATTTTTCAACACAAGAATGTGATTCTGCAGCATATTTTTTTCAGGACCCTTTGAAGTAAACAGCAGTAAAATTGGAACGCATTTGAGTTCAGAATTTGCTTATTACATTTTTTAATGTTGCTGCTTTTGAGTACAAAGAAAATTAATGAGTCCTTTAAAAATACACCACTTTGTTTTGCTTTGAACACGTGGTCACACTGAGTGGCAAGGTTTCTGAAAACTGGAGTAAACAAGAGTGTCTACGTCTCAACAGTTCAAAGGAATACCATGGGGAGTCTGCATCAAACTGCGAAGTCCCTATCCTTCATTACCATCATCTTTAAGCAGATATTTGGGGTGTGTAATTGCAAAGGGGGGATTAGCTTTTAATTTTGTTTAATTATTTTTTTCTTTTTGAAACCCTAATTGCATAAAGATTATGCAAATGTATAAAATCATGTTTAACATTAACATGAACCAATTATAAGCAGTCTGACTTTCAAAAAGTCATCCAAACATCAACAACTCAAATTATTTTGAGACTCATAAACTAAGGACCACTACTTTTAGCACTGTCATTCTTCTAAATCATTTTTAGAAGAAGGTTACTTCTGCCAAATTCCTTACAACTGCAAAAATGGTCATTCTGTTTTCAAGCACAATTTAAATAATACAGTATTATTGTCTACTCATGTTGCTTTTACAGTGCAGACCACAAAATATTCATTTGACCATATGTGGAGTTTGATAAATCAACTCATTTCTAATCTATTACATTATTTTCCTGACCTGTTCTCAGAACAGTTGATATAAAATTAGTTCAATATCCCTAGTTTATTGGAATTTGACAAATTAAAGAATCAAAACCAAATTAAATGTTAAAAGAAAGACTTTTTAAGAAAGTCTGTTGTACATGATCATGAAGCACAAAAATAACTAAGTACAGTAACATATTTAAGACTAAATAAAATAAAAATAATATCTTCTCTCAAGTTCAATAACTTTAGTTAAAAAAATGGTAATAGAAGCATCCTATCATGAAACTGAGCCATTAATAGATTAATATGTAGACCTATATTTATAATTATTTATTGCCAATAATTATATACATTTAACATTAAATTATGGTGAGACATAGAAGTTATTTTAAATGTATTTTTATTTCCTCACAAGTAAAGAAATGCAACTTCATTATATTCTGTATTTCCCTTGTCTCAAGAAGTCTTGATTTCTCTTTTATGTGAGTACTTTTTCAAAAATAACTAATCTAGTATCCACCTAGATATACTTCTTAAAAGTGGTAGGAGATCAAACTAGGACAAATAGTTTTCCCTTTCATTCTTTTTTATCCTATTTGCATAAGCACACAAGGTAAACAAAGCTTCCAAATGGGCACATGGCAATGATCTGCTTTTTCATTAGTAGTCACAGTGGGTAAAAGGATTATGGGTAGATTTTACATCTCAGCCAGAACACTGTCAAGGCAATTTTCCATACATGCATACAAACATACAAAGCAGAATTATGCTTATGCTTCACTAAAGAGTATGTTAAAAGCAATTATTAATCTCTCCTACAAGCTCATTTTGAATAGTTCAATGAATACTTAAGTATTATTTTTCAACTTCCAAGACTTTCCTTTAAAAAATATACAAAATATTTCATAGTATCTTTGCATCTAGACCTTTCCCTTAAGTCTCTGAGTATAATTGAATCCCCAAATCAATTTGCATTTTTGCTTCCCACCAGAGGCAGCTGGTCCTGATACAGTTTGGTACCAGGTTTTGCACTGACTGCCACTTTGATGATCAAATTGCCAAGTTGGAACTAGAGGATGGACTAAGAGGTTTCACAGCCATCAGCCATCACTTCTATTGATTTGAGCTCACTGTGAACATAAATCTGACTCAAAAGCTCATCTATGGACGAAGAACACCATACATCAGTGCCAATCTCCTAGCCATACTCTTTCTTTTTCACTAATGTCATTTATCAGGGTATACCTCTTCAGACTAAACTTGGAGTGAAGCTGTATCATTTGCAACAGCACTTCGTCATGGCCTAAGAGTGGTTGCATCCTTTAGATATTTAACAGCAAATAAATTACATATTACTGGAATATTTTTGCACTGTATGCAAAACTTTCTATAGAAGAAATCTCAAATTTCATTTTCTTTTTAATTGTGTTTTTAATAGCTTTACTGGAATCAATGCAATATCTTCTTTTAATACTGTTGCAAATGGAATGATCATCCAGCTCTGACCTTTTCATACTGAAAGATGGAATATATCATAATATATGAATAATACATAGCATATAAATAATACAACTAATATAGCAAGATAGTGTATAAATAAAAATATATAAACTACATATATAAAATGGCAGTGAATTTTATCTGGCAGGAGAAAAGAAAACAATATCGATTTTTGTTTTCCTTTTATTTCTTCCCTGTCTACAAAGAAAAACTTCTTACACTCAAATTTAAATACCTTTGAAGCTGGCTAATCCACTGTTATCTCCCAAAGGGCTGTACATGTTAAATTCTATAAATATATGATGATCTATAGGTTGTTAATGAAATTGGAAATAAACAGCTTTGTTTAAAAAAAAGGTAAAATAATTCATTCATAAAACACACCTTTTTAAGCAAGGGCCAAATAGCTCTCTGCCTCCTGAATGGAAACCTACAGCATACTCAGAGTTGAAGTGTAGCTCCACATCAGCAGACAAGGAAAGCCTGAGCGTGTGTGGCAGTTTTTTCAGCCTCTTTGATTGTATGAGTTAATGTTGAGCTTCACCTGGTAAACCTCTTCCCACGGTGGCAGATGAGCCTCCTCCACGGAGGCTTTGGCTGGAGCTTTGGCAGCCTGATACTCCAGTCAGTATACAAAGTATAAAAAAAACAACCCCTCCGATTTGATTACATTTAATATATACATTGAAGTATAGACAATAAAGTATAAATCAGTATCAAATCAGGCTGCGAATTCTGGTTGTTATTTACATATATCGCACCTTTACGATGCTTCTATTACTCCTTTTCTTGTGGATGATTCATCTTTTCTTTAGCTCTGTTCAAAATCCTTCATCCCTAAGGCTATGTAGTGGCTCGAGGTTACACATATGTCATATATATAGCTCCATGATATAAAATACTGTAATTTTTGTCAGATTCATTCTCTCTTATAGACCCAATAGCTGTCACAGGAACTGAGGATCTGACTGATTTGTAGCTGCCTTTAGGTGTGTCTTGTTCTTATGCCAATTAATAAATAGCTACAGATACCTGCAGCTCCTCAATTTCAATGATAACAAGAGGCAATTACAGGTTCAAAGAGTTAACTTCAGACTTTATAATATTTTATACAGTAGAAACTTCACCTTAGTATGCAATGAGATGTCTTTAAAAAAAAAACAAAACTGTTCTCTCAGTATTTAAAATCTACATCAATTCATTATCAGCAGTAGACATCCAAACCAGATGGTTTAGGTAAGGTTCTGAAAACATACTAATGGCAACAAAAACAGGGTTCTGTCTGATGTTTTTTTAAGCTTTGTTGCTACAATCTCCACAGTATTGAAAGGAATACTGGTCTCCTAGGAAGAAAATCTTGACTCAGTCAAGACTATCTTGTTCTCCCAAATGTTTTAACTGAAGAAAAATAATTAAATACATCACTGTATTAACACTCAATGAATTATGCAGCATCTTTGATAGACAGAATTTGCAAACGTCTCTCTTAAAAATATGTTATAAAGTTTTGATTCTCTTTTTATAATATGATGGTTATGAAAATAAAAGTTTTCACATTCATACAAACCAAATCTAAAAAAAATGAGGAAAAATGAGAGGACTTTTGCAAATGCCCAGCCAAACTATGAAGTGTGGGAATACAGGCTTCCGTGACCGTGTTGGACTAAGGATAGGACTGAGCTAGGGGTGAAACAAGAGCTTCATTAATCCTTTCCATGCCTAAATCATGCTTTAATACAAAGATGACTATGGATAGTCTATAGGAAGTGTTTTTACCTTTTTGGCAAAGACATTTTCCATTAATATGTTACTTTATGACTGTTGAGAATTCTGTCAGCCAGCCTGTTTTCACAGATCTGTGACTTGGCGATAAAATCTCAGTTCATAGCTGAAATTTAGTACCTGGCAAAATTCTCTTTTTAATCTAAGTATTGTGGGAAGTGGAAGTAAAATGAAAATGTTCTTTATTTTTCCTTTAGAAACACTAACAGTCTTAATAAATTATGCTTAGTTCACAATGAAAAGTTAAACAAGCTAACATACATCAGAATGATGCCACTCTATAGTCTATAAATTGTCTTTCTCTTCAACAGCCAGGTGAGATTTCATACTAATCCATAAGTCTGAAAGTTTTATTCCATAGGGTTCCTGTTTTCAGCTTTCAGAAAATCCACATATCTTCTGTTTAACTCTTGATAAGATTTACTAGGACAAAAACTCCTCTAACAATAGACATATTTAAACAGCTGTAAAAGGAAACTCTATGTGCAAGTCAGGAAAGGCACCTGACAATAGCTTCCAATATGTAGTGAAGTGCACACAGCCAAATGCAGGAATAATTTAAAATTTCAGCTACAAAACCAACTTTTAGGAAATAAAAGCTGTCATGTAAATGTGATACAACCACTATGTAAGTAAGTTCAGCCTCTGCTGTTTACTCAAGCCAGGTCAAGTATCTGGAAACAACCACCAAGATGACCTACTACGTGAACCCTCATTTGTACATTTTTTCTCCCACTATCATACTTGAGAAATCTGATGTTCAATGCCTTTCATTTTTTTTTGTACTCAGCATATTTTTAGGGTAAAGGTCAGTATTATTCCATTTCACTAACACAAAATGATGGTTCAAAAAGAGTGTATGTTTAAGGTCTGTCTATGAGGTGTAACATATTGCCAGTTTGAGCTGTTATGCTCTCTCAACCTAGGGGAGCACAGCACTGAATTCTGTTCTGCCATCTTCTCAAAATAAATGTCAGCTTAAGTTAAAATTGTAATAAAGGAATAAATATGAGTCATCTGCTTATGTGAAGAAACACAGTTATTTTCGTTGCTACAGTATCTCAGACCAATTCCTGAGTCAGTAAAGCCAGTGTGGAAATTCTCTTTAATTTCACTGGGTGCAAGATTAGTGCTTTATCATGTTTAGCTGAATGCAGTGCAGTACATGATCACACTAATTTCTAATGAGAGCAAAAATTAATTAAACAAATGTAGCAGAAGGCTAGATGAAGATCCTGTCTGACTCCACAAACGAGAAGTACATTTAAGCTATTTTGGTAGAATCCACATCTGTGAATGATGTAAAAGACACTGGATATGCTCAGAAAATTATGCACTTGGTTTTTAAGACAACCACATCTCCAGTCCATTAGATGGAACTCCTAGTCTCATATTTTATGTACTTCAGGCACTGAAAAACTACTACTACCCAGTCATTCTAAAAAGTTAGAAAGCTAGACTGATGCATTATTCTTCTGCATGCAAAAATTTGTTTAAATAGACATGGAAACAAAGAAAAAAAACATCAGAACAGACAAGTTTCTGCCAGGATTTTGTGTCTCTTTTTCCTCAGGAACACCAGTCTCAATAAACAAGGCTCTGCTTTCTTGTTCTTGTTATTAATTCCATTGAGATTCATACCACAGAAGAAATGTTATTAATTTTCAAGTAATTTTCTTTCTTATGTGTAGCAACAGGCTGAGTGCTATGCCGGGCACATACAAGCAGTGAATTTTAAGTAATGAGTGAAAAGTTAGTTTTATGATCTTCTCTGCAGAAGAGAAGAATTTCTGCTGTATGTATTTTGTATCAAAGTCTGAAAGGAAAAAGCAATGGTGATTCCAAAGATAGTGTGTGAGACTCTGCCAAATATTGTATTATCTCAAAAGTCAATTAAGATTATATCATTCTTCATACACTTTAAGAATAGATTAATAAAAACATTCATTGACAGACAACTCTAGACTTTTTTGTGTAACACATAACACACTAAATAATCCTTCTGTACAGCTCTTTTATTTTGCAACCAAATCTTTCTTATATGTCACAGAGAAGAAACAAAATTATGCCATAAAATCTAGGAAACCAGAATAGAAGGGAACCTCAGAAAGTCCAGGGAAGGATTATTGATACCTATGGCATCTCTGGCAAAGTAGTTTCCAAAAATCTCTGGTGAACAATATTCAGTTAACTGCTTGAACCAAGTATTTCAGTGCTTAAAGTCTTTACCACATGAATGATGGCTATCATATCTAAATTATTCTTGCTGTAATTTTAATTTGTTTCTTCTTGTCCTAAACTCAGTGATCATGAAGAACATTATATACTATTTGTTTTTGAAGCTACTATTTTGTCTTGGAAGACAACCCAAGCTCCTTCAACTTTTCTTCAGATGTTCTGTTTTCCATGTCCATTCTCCGGAGCCAGTTGGCCCATATCTTCTTTAAACTGCAGTTTTCAGGAAAAGGTAGAAATACCAGAAAGGCAGAATTCTTTCTCTATTACAGGTTTTGCAACAGCATGACATGTCTGAGTCATGTTCTGTGTGATTCTGTGTGATTCTGCTTGTGATTCACCTTAAACTGCAAATTTCCTGCACTGCATTTCTATTTGTGTTGCAGATTATCCAGGCTAACTTTAGAACTTTGTTTCTATTTGTATTACTCTTTTACATATTTTAGATTGATTTTGCATAGAAACTATATAATATATTTGCCAAATTATTTTGAATTCGGATCCTTTTCTACAGTCTTAGTCTTAGACCCCTTAACAGTTTGATACAATCTGCAAATACAATAAATGTACTACATATACCACTGACCATCTCTGAGTAGGGATATGGTTTATGCTCACATCGAGGTATATACTTTATTGAAGCATATATTTACACGTCTGTCCTCAGTCCAGTGCAGACTCCCGTGGAACCCTATTTACTATATCTCTCTTTTGGCAAGGAAGTGTAATCAATCTTAGATACTATCAGATTATACAAGTTTCATCTAAATAGTATTTTCCTTCAAGCTTCCCTGTGTGAAGAAAATTCCTCCCCTAAAATGGAGCAGGGTTATAAATTTCCTCAACCAAGCACACAGCTATTGAATGTGAATCAACTAAGTTGATTTTGTGAATACATTCCATGAACAGATGAAGCCTGACCTAATATAAACGGCTGCCTACTCCCAGCTGCCAAATGTGATGGAGGAGAAATTGCTAGTGAGGAAAGTGGAAGTGGCCCAAGCTCCCTTACTGTTAAATTCATGCTTATATTTTTATACGATATGTATACACCTGGCAGAGTCATCAAATACACATTTTGTAAGACATTCTTCATACCTTCTATAGTCCCTAAAATTAATATTTGGGAATTAAATACACAGATGTGGAGAGTTCACCCACAAAGATCCACAGGAGTCCAAAGTGTCTCAATATATGTATATATTTTTTGTTTATTGCCTCTTTCAAATTGTCTGGGTACCTCTAACTGGGCCAAGGCAGTTTGGAAAAGACAGGGGCACAGAAAGGACAAACTTTATTATTTTAATGAATAGCATAGCTTGACCTATGCCAGGAGCCATGCAGGCATCATTTTTGCTAGTTCTCCCAGTATTTCCACTGCTGAAGTTTAGATCTGTCTATAGGGAAATCATAATTTGTCTTAGTACAACTTCTTTCTCGGTATGATGGCCTTTTAACAGGGCCATGGGACACGCCCATGTAGACATCCATGTACAACACTCCTGAGATAGTAGATCAACTTTATTTATCTTGCAAAAGATATTCAGGTTTTAAGAAAGAAAACAAAAATGACTGGAGTCCTGAAACCTGCCTGACCATCAAGGAAAGTATGACGTATTACCATAACGAAGAGCAGAGAGCGAAAAAGAGGTCAGCTATCTATCAGACTTTACATAAATACTCTCTGAATTGCTATGTGAACAGCACCATATGATATCAAGGCACACAAGTGATGACCAGCATGGTGTTTACAATAGGACTAGATTTGTATTTCATCAGTTTTTCCCCCAGATCCACATTTTCAGTTCATTCTCAAGAAGATAGAATCTCTTTCTTGGGAAAAAATCCCAGAGAACTTTAGCAAAAATGTTTTACTGACAGTGATACACATAAACAGAATGAATGACAAAGACAGAAAATATTCCCTTTAGTCTGGAATTACAAAGTAAAATATCTTCTGATTTCAGTAAAATGACATTTTCAGCTGAGCTACAGTGGCCATCAGTTTGAGCACACTCTATTAAGAAAGAGTAGGTACTAGAAAGCAAAGACATTCTCTAGGGTCTGAAAACATATGAAATTACCGGGTAGTGGATAGAATGAGATCAGTACAAAACCACAAGCTGTCTCTGTCTTCTAAATATGTTGATTAAGGCTGTATGTTTTCCATTTTTTTCTGCCATAGACAGTGTCACTGAGCATTTCAGAAAGGTAAACATTCACACATCCTCCTTCATAAGACCAGAGAGAAGCAGCACTGCTGCTTCGAAGAACTGGTTGTTAAAGATGGCATTTAACCATCTTTAGGTTTCAAAGGTTTTAGTTTAGCAAGTTTTCAGTTCTTGTGCTCTTCCTTATTATTTTGAGAGATTAGTTACTGTAAGAAGTTAGTCAAGCTATACCATCTATACCAGCTGAATATCTGACTGTGGGTCTAAAATACATTTGATTCTGGTATTTCAGGGTTCTTTCCTGTAGAGGACCTGAGGTACATTGCTTATGTTTTCATACACAAAGATACATCAGCATTTATAAGAATAGTAACGAATCTACCCAGAGGAAGTAAAACAGCTTCCAAGCCTGTCAAATATGTATGGTTTGATATTTTTTTTCTCCGTTTGTTTTTTGTTTCTGCATTTTTAGTGGTAGCTGGTTGGTGTTTTAGAGCATAAAGATAATAAAAACATTTCATCAGTGTCAGTGTCATATCTGACATGCTGCCTAGTGGAACAGGAGGAGAGAATGCAAGCTGAATGCAAATTGAGATAGAGTTTAGTAAATAATTAGGTTTTTAATTTTGAAGATCTTCAGAATATTTCTGTAGCTTTTACGAAACTGACATTAAATAATTACTTGTTAAGAAGTAGCAAGGAGAGAAACAGGCAGTGAGGCTAGGAAGGGAGGAGAAAAATCAGAAAAAAAAACCCGACAAAATTTGTGAATATTTTACTTCTATGCACGTAAAATAAAAGTTGTTTGTGAACCCCTGAGATACATCTCATCACAGACCTGCTTGGTCATGGCAATGGAAAATATATTTTTTCTTAATGTCCTCATCATTAACACCAGAAAATCAATATTTAGCTATCTGAGAGAGAAGTCTAGAGCTGAGAAAGGACTGACAAATATGTCAATGTCTCAATAGAGTGGAGTCTTGGAAAGAAATTTGTACAGTATGTCTTATACAAAGGGTGACTACTTTAAGATAGTGATGTTAGCCTGTATCTTTTATTAAGGTTAAGCTTATTCACTTCATAAGAGAAACTTTTTGCTTACATGGAAGGTGTATCTGAAAATGTGCCTTTCTGGTATGTGAAATCACTGTGTGTGCTGAAACACACAACTTTCTTATGGCACACTTGTAGTTCAAAGTAGCATAGGTCTCCTGATTTAACTCAACAAGAACAGATTATGTACAATTGACTTAAGACCACTCATACTTTATGAACTCTAATTTACTAAATCTACCAACTAGCCTCAACACTGTGAAAGAAAATAACTTTCTAAAATTTCTAGCATGGAGCAACACATGATAAAGCTCATCAGTTCAATTTAAACATGACGCAAAAAATGGTATAAAAAGAGGAAACACCATCAAGGTGTCATTGAAAGGAAAGGACTGAAGGGTGTCAAAATATAATAAGTTATGAAAGTATTATTCTCGATAGTTCATGTTATTTGGTAATTTAATGTTTTAATGGTTATTTAATGGTTTGAATTAAAACAACCAAAGGGAAACAAGTAACTCATCCAGAAACACTCATTATGGTACACTTATTCTGTATGCAGAAGACAGCAATTTATTCATGTTTTTATAAGCAGCAAGCAGCAAAAAAAAACCTTGAGACTCTATGTCAGCCAACGATATTAGCTATCATTTTGTCAGCTCTCTGGAACTTCCCAACCATCCAGTTAAACTGCACTTCTTGAGGTGTTTCTCTAAGGTCCATGCTGTAGCCTAGGGAACTAATTCAGGCAATGTGAATTCGATAAGTAGATCAACTGAGAATGGTGTAAGTAAAGAAGCAGAGATTTCTAGTTTAAATACATGTCATATTAGCTAAACTCATATGTGAAATATTGCACTATTGACCAAGCATCCTCAATCAGTTTAGTTTCATAGTCCAACCTATGGGAATCCCAAGATGACATGTTAGCTGCAAACTGCTTTAAATATCACTGCTCTCCAGGAGGCATGTGAAGCAAGTGGTACACTATAAAGCTAAGGGATATGTTCCTTTCAAGTTGGCACACTGTTTATTTTAGTGTGGTAGCTTATCAGCATTATGTTAATCTCATGATATAAGTGGTGTTAAATTCCTGTATTCTAAAATTTTGAAGGATTTCATATGCTCAGTGTGCATACTCAGAATCATATAATAATTTTAAAGGATTTAAGGCCACTTGAAACATATATTTGTATACTATAAATATGTTTTGATCAGGAATTATTTTTCTTGGTTACTTAATTATGCGTGTCAAATCACGCTTTGCAAAAAAAAAAAAATCTTCCTTGGTATACTTATACTGATCTTCTTTCCATTCTATTTATATTGATTATATAGTATTTTGTCCCTAAATGGCAGATGATCATGATTTCTTTTGTTATCCTTGAAATTTTCACAGAATGAAAAGTAACTACATATGGTGGTTTTTATCAGCACAGAACCTGGATCGTGTTTTTTTTCAGCACAGAACTTGACTTTTATATGAATAAAACAGCAAATTGATTCACTTTCCCACATTAACAATTAATAGAATTGATGTTTTAAAATGATAAATTTGCTACAAGGCACATGTTTTTTTATATGACTTGGTGTCTTACAATTCTTTAGAGCAAACAATAAAGTGTTTGGGATTTTGGATAAGGAAACCACTTTATATGAAGTGTTAACAGGCAAAGCAGATGTCAATAGCTAAAAAAGTAAAAATTACAAGGGAAAAAGGGAACTATCTGTGAAGTCATAATTTTAAATTTTTAGTTCATGTTTTTACTAGATTTTGGTCGCAATCAACCAGGATTCTCTGATCCATAAATGGCTTGTGCCTGTATAGAGCACACAGACAACTTAATTTGTCTCATCAAAAAAATAGTGACACAAAAGCACCAAGCTACTAACAGTATTTTTATTCTCCATTACCCTTTATAATAGAGGGCTTAGAAGACATTGAGAAGACAGAATTCATAAATGATATATTAAGCAATACTAAAATCAATACGTATATCTCTACGCATGCACACAAATTGACTAACTTTTGCATTTGTGTTACTTGAAAGAATGATATTTCAACATTAAAAATGCTTTGTCATTGTTTTATATGCTTCTTCACTATTCTTGATCTTTTGAAGGGGAATGATTTCTGGTTATAGCTTGCGTTAATTTTCAAGGTAATCAGTTTACCAATTTACCATCAAATCAAAACACCTGCTCTTCATCCATTTACAATCCCTTAGGAGGAATATGTCAATTGTGTAAAAAGACAAAATCCAGCTCCACACTATCTTACAGTGGGTTTTTCTGTTTCAAACCACAAAAGCTAATTACAGAAATATATGGAACTTAGGTAACATGGAACTCAAGCTAAATAATTAAATGTAAGGTTTCCATGAATTATTTTAGCATTGCTGAAAGTAATCGATATTCAAGAAAGTTCAGGGGTCAGCCTTTGCATTGAAATGAATGTATTTGATTCTCAGACAGAAGCACCAAGCTAACCCTGGAATTCAGTAAATTAACACTCTCAAAGCAGAAACACAGTCATACTTTCCACTAATGGTATTTATCTTTTTTTATTCAGTAGCTTGCACACATAAATACACGTACACTTACACATGTCTCTCCCTTACACACAGAGAGAGTATACAGATACACGTTTGGAGAATTTTAATACTGGAATGAAAATTCATTTCTGATTGAGTGTAACACTTTTCTTTTGCTACTTTTTATTTTTTGCTTGGCAGGGAATGGAAAATTAAAACTTTTCTTCACAATACCTTGGACTCTGATAGAGATTGATAGCTTCTGCAGTGAGACATAAGGAAATCAGGCTTAGAAAATCAACAGTCAACACAAAAGAAAAGCTGCCTAGCAGCAATAAAAGCATTACACCTCATTTTCCAACTAAAAAATGCTGGGACAAGGAGATAAATTTAAATAAAAACAGTGGAAATGTTGTAATGACACACTATACAATGTAACCATTACACATGAACCTTCAAGACCCTGAATATTCTAAGATATAAAGTGAAAGTAATTGGCTATAATGAGGAGAATACAGTTAAAGCTTTTAAACATATTCAGATGCAAAAAGACCATGTTGCTTACCAAGTTCTCACTCACCTGCTCCAAAACTAGCTAGATCCCCTAGAATATTTCTGCTGATTTCTAAAGCTTCTACATCAGGGCCAAATCACCTGCCTCAGTCCTCTTGGAGTTCATGCAAGCCTTGGGAATAAATAGTTAAAAATACTGCCTAGTCCTATTGTGTATGTTCCTAGTAAAGACACTGAAGCTCCAATCAAGTCCAAAAAGTTTGCTCTTTGTGATTAGAAAGAGGGGAGTGAAGGTGCTAACTGATACCAAAAGCCATCATTTTCTAATTAATCATGTGGCTGAAGAGTATTTTTGTACAATAGGCAGAGTTTAAACTTCAGGAAAGCTTTGTTTCTTTTAGAAATGCTTGATTAATTGGTCTGTGTTTAAATTATTTTTTTTTTCTCATTTTCAGATCATTAAAGCTAGGCTAGAAGCTATTTTTTTAATAAGTTGGGGATTTTTTTAATTTTATCTCCAGAAGGTGGCTGCTACACAAGGTAAGCTGTGAAAGCAGAGGGTAAAAAGTGAAAACTTACCTCACTGGGGATTCCAGCTATATTCGTGGTTTTAAGATAGTCACCATTTTTAGTCAGAGATGCTTTGTGACAAAATATGTTCAATTTCTAAAACGTGAAGTTTCACAAAGAGCATCTGAAGGCTTTTTTTGAATTTGGAAGGAGGAAAGCATATGGAATGACTATTGTTACTTTTCAACCTACTAAAATGATAAATCAATGTTTCTGTTAAATAAAATTGCAGTTTCCATGTTCTTTTTCCTACTGCTCAAATGTTGTTGTCTCCTACTATCAACCTGATCTTTCCTGCTGATGAGCTGACACTCGCTTGTCTTCCTTTGAAATTCATCTTTCCAATATCTTTGGCCTCCATCTGCTCTCATTTGCTTTTGACTTGACATCTGAAGGGCTTCACACTCTCAGAAGTCCAATGCTATTGATGGCTGAGCCTCTGTACCTTTACGGATCTTCTGTTTCACCACTGCAAAATATTATTTTCTGTCCCTGCAAGTGACCTTTCTTGCTTTTCACATACCAACTTTGACAATATTCAAGTTTTTCATGAAAACATACTTCTTTCTAAAAATAATGCTGATTTTTACATCAAAATAAATAACCTCTACATATTTTTCCTTCTAAATTTTCATGCTATGAAATATGTGGGCTCAATACATTTGCTATCAGGTGGGCAATAAGCTAATATATGTATACAAAGCACATCCCTAAGAGCAGTTGATAATGTCCCCATGGTTAATATTTTCCTATGGATTCAGTAAATTTCTGAAAATAAAGCAAGTCTTTGGAAGCTGATGGGCAAGGATTCTACAGCTTTCTATATCAGACCACCAGTATTGGATGGGTGGTTTCAGGAACATCAGCAAAAGCTTTTACCCAGAGCTATGTTCTAGTTGAGCACTGTGTCTGAGGCTTATGTCCAGAGAACTACCGAAACACTTGAATCCCACTCTTTTGAGGTGGATCAACAAAGTGATTTCCTAGGGGGAAAAGAAAAAAATGTAGGTTCCTTAGTATGAGGTTTCTGGGGAGGATCTGGGAAGTGAACTGACTATTTCATTAGTTTCATAGTGCCCTCTTACTCTGTGACATATTCCTTAGGTTGGTGTTATTGATACTGAGGTGGAAATGACTGATCTTAGCAGGTATTCACTGAGTGATTCTAAGATCAACATGGAAACATGGATGCCTCACAGGCAGACTGTGCAAATCACCTATTTCATTTTAATTTTGTATATTGTAATAAAAATATGAGCTTTAGGCTCTCCTGTAAGCCTCATAGTCTCTGCAATTAGTTGGATTGACTGTAGTTGACAGTGGAAAAGAATCTGGTTTAGTAATAGATAGTTGAGCGGTACTGACTAAAACATTTAAGGTCACTGTCATGTAGTGGCATTCAGCTGTGGTGCAGCAATTGAGCATTATATGGGCAAGGATGCCAGCACCACCTGGTATATGAGTGACCTATAGAGCAGTAATGCTTTATGAAGTCCACTTAAATCAATATATTCTCAGAATACCTTAACAGGGCTTTATCAGCCTGATCTACCCCTCTTCCTGCAAACTCAGCAGAAGTCTACCCTGAAACTTGGCCCATTTTCTGGGTTATGCCAGTAAATAATATGTAATGGCAGGCTTACAGTTCTTTCCAATGATGGGGAGAGTGCAGTTGGCAGAATTTGAAGTTTACTAGAATGAACTCCCTAGTTCAAAACCTGCTAACAAATACACCCTGGTGAAAAGCCTCCATTTTGAAAGTGGGGCTTTTTCAAGTGTAAGTGGCACTGATGTTCTCTTCATAACATGAACTTTCCTGGTGCTGCATAAAGTCATTAGAATGGCTTTCAAAAAGCTCAAGAAAAATGGTGCTGACAGTTACAAGGCAGTGCTGATAGGGACTGGAATTAACACTGGGAAAAAATAGATGTTTGGTAGGTCTTTCAAAAATTGTGCCAGTTTGTCACGTGAACCAAAATATCAAATAAACTTCCTAAGGTGTACACTGTTCTTGGAAAACTATAAGCTCAGGTGGAGCAGAAGTGTGATGAAAAGGAAAAGAATCTGAGCAGAAAAAAAAGCAGAAAGAAAGCTGGACAAGAAGGGTATGCCTGTAAGCACGATGGAGACATGATGTATGTACAAGATCCAATGGTGAGTCTGAGGAAATGGAAAGAAATGGAAAACATAGCTCTGAGAATGTCTGATCAGCTGTGGTCACTTAGGTAAGAATGTTGATGCATTTGATATTTCATAAAAGATCTTTTCTGGATCATCTTGTGGGGTTTGCACAGCTGAGATCAGATACAGCAGGTCAATGGATGTTGAGTCTGGGTACCACGGAATCTAAATCCCTTAGTTTTCAAAAGCCTCCAGATATGTCTGCATGCACAATGCTGGTGGCTTGCTGTAATGACCCAGGGAGAGAGATCCAAGAGCTTTTGCTGGTCATTCTGCTACAAACCTTTTCTTTTTCACTAAGCATTGTCAGCACTGCAAATGAAATCTCAGCTGAAGTCCACAAATATTGATTATAGGCTTCGTTTACCAACACAAACCGAATCAGACTGTTCCAGTAGATTTAAGATTTGCTCCTTCATAGAACTCATTGCAAGTATCTGACTTAAAATGTCAAACCAGTTATTAGTTTGGAGATACACACCTACACAGATAGAGAGAGCAAGCTACCTGTACATTTTGCAGTTGTTTAGTAAATTCTTGTAGTATTACATTTGTGTCATACATTTCTGTATTTTAAATTTGGATTGGTAATGGTTTTTTGTAAGATCTTTCTTTTTGTTATAGTCAAAAACACAAGCTAGGTTTCAGTTTTAAAACTGAACTTAGAAAAGTCTATTGTATGAAGCTTGCTACAACACAATTACAGCTAACCTTGGGCCAGAATTTCTGTTGGAGTACAGTTGGAAAATAAGTATAAACTTTTCACAATTCACTTAAAAAATTATAAGGTATTCTACATGGCACAGCACAATATCTTAAGCTTTTTAAACCAGTTTTCTGTTCTATTATTTGGCCATATGTTTTGGGTCAACACTGCAACATCATGTAGTTGATTTTACTTTTTAATAAAGATAAGAATGCAGATTTTTATAGTTCCCTTGTAAATGTGCTGTACAAACAACACGTTATACGCACAACTGACCTGCAATTATTCTTTTGGAGTGGGATGTGGAACACAGTAACCCCACTACCATCATTATGCACTTCTTCATGTCACTCCAAAGCAATTCAGAAGGTCACTTCAAATGTTGTCTCCCACTGCGCCTAAAATACCTCACCAAAAAATAATCTTGGGTTCCCACCATTGTGGTGAAGTTGTCTGCTTTAGACTTTACTAAGTTACTGCATCATGGAAACATAACAGTGTGCTGTGGGATACGTAACTTATGTAGCGCTGACGTGCTAGAGAATATCTGTTTCCCTGCCTAGAGTATTTTGATACGTAAACTTCTCTGTAATAGGAGTTTGGATCCCAGCTTAACACACCAGGAGTGTTCTTACCTCCTAAACATGAACCAAGGTGACAAAAAACTATTTCTTCAATGTCACTTTAGCTTCATTCAAAAAATATTGTCCTAGAAGCAGAAATTGGCCATAGGGTGCAATCCAATCCATTGACCTCTAAGTCAATGCCAAGACTCTCATTTATACCCTGGATTCTGTACCAAATGATTAGGTTCCAACTTGGAGTAAATTGGTGAAATCTGAGTTTTGCCATGCATGAGATCTCAGTGCAATTCATTTCAATCTGGATAAGATCAAAAGATCTGATAGCATCTGAGCCATAGTTAAACATGTTGACTTGACTCAGATCTCATTCCTCTGCAAACCTGCCTAGTTTTATCCTTTATCTGTTCTCACAAGCTCCACAGCCTTCTGGTTCCTCTTGCAAAGATAAAATTGTAGCAACTCCACACAGGAAGACACAACAAGATAAATGCTTCTTTTCAGATCCTATGGACTATTAAGGTCTGCAAAGTTTAGACTTCAAAAATATAAGAGAAATTAAATAGCAAAGACTTTTGATGATTACAGGGAAGTGATAGACTGGCTTTGGTGGGCACCCTGGCATCTAGCCAGGTTCAGCCCACCACAGTTTTTCTGGTGCCCAAAATGGGGATTGAGGAATTCAAGATAAGGGTAGCAGTTGGGAGGTAAAGGGCAAAACATAGACTGAATGTTGTTGGAAAGTGGAATGATCGTGGGGAATTTTTGTTGTTGCAGTTGTGTGGAAGGGACAAGGGGTGAATTTCATTCAGTGTTGTGATTATGTTATTTTGATTTTGGTGTGAGGAATTTTATTGTTGTTGTTGATGTGAGGGAAGTTTGTGAAGATCCTGTGATGAATGTGGACTTTAATGATAATTCCTAAATATGTGATTCACACAGGTGAGGAGTGGAATGTATTGGGTTTTAGTGACCAGGTTTTGGTAGCAGGGGGCTACAGGGGTGGCTTCTGTGAGGACTTGCTAGAAGCTTCCTCCATGTCCAACAGAGCCAATGCCAGCTGACTCCAAGATGGACCCAGTGCTGGCCAATGCTGAGCCCATCAGCAATGGTGTAACACCTCTACGATAACATATTTAAGAAGAGGGGGAAAAAACTGCAGGATAATACCTGTAGCCAGAGAAAGGAATGAGAATACGTGAGAGAAACAACCCTGCAGACACCATGGTCAGTGAAGAAAGAGGGGTAGGAGGTGTTCCGGGAGCTAGAGCAGAGGTTCCCCTGCAGCCCTTGGTGAAGACCACGGTGAGGCTGGCTGTCCCCCTGCAGCCTATGGCAGTCCATGGTAAAGCAAATATCCACCTGCAGCCCATGGAGAACCCCATGCCAGAGCAGCTGGCTTCCCCAAAGGAGACAGTGATCCCATGGGAAGCCTGCACTGGAGCAGGCTCCTGACATGACCTGTGGACTCGTGGAAAGAGGAGCTCACTCTGGAGCAGGTTTGCTGGCAGGACTTGTAACGCCATGGGAGTCCCATGATGGAGCAATCTGGTCCTGAAGGACTGCACCCCATGGAAGAGACCCATGCTGGAGAAGTTCATGAAGAATCATAGCCTGTGGGAAGGACTCATGCTGGAGAAGTTCATGGAGGACTGTCTCCTGTGGGAGGGACCCTGGGGAGCAGGGGAAAAGTGTGAGGAGTCTTCCACCTGAGGAGGAAGAAGCAACAGAGGCAATGCGTGATGAACTGACAACAACCCCCATTCCCTGCACCCTTGTGCTGCTTTGCAGGGGAGAAGGTAGAGAAAACTGGGAGTGAAGTTAAGCCCGGAAAGAAGGGAAGGGTGGGAGGAAGGTGTTTGTAAGATTTTGGTTTATTTCTTATTATCCTACTTTGATTTTGATTGGTAATAAATTAAACTAATTTACCCAAGTCAAGCCTGTTTTGTCCGTGATGGTAATTGGTGAGTGATCTCTCCCCATCCTTATCTTGACCCTTGAGCATTTTGTTATATTTTCTCTCCCAAGTCCAGCTGACAAAAAAAGTTATACAGCAGCTTTGGTGGGAACCTGAGGTCCAGCGACTGTCAACTCACCACAGTACTTCAGCCATGTTATAAAAAAATAGTGTAATAAACTTATATGCTGCTTATGCTGAGCAAACATGCCTGAGAACAAGTGAGTGCCTCAATTCTTTCACTGTAGGGATATAGGTCACTGCAGTGCAGCGTGCAAAAGAACTGTTATAGCACCTAAATGTGTACCAAAAAATGTCTTCTTCTGAAAGAATTTAAAGTTTCAAAATTGTTTCATGTTTGCTTCTTGTGTCTCGCTATAGAGGTCAAAACTAGATTACTCTGATCTGATCCAGTACAGCAATCCATAAATTCCCATGTGCTATACCTTCTTATGGGCAAAACTTTTAAGTAACATGACACTCAGAAAATGCCATCTGTGAAAAAATGGATCATTCTTATTTTCTCTTTTTATTAGGTCTATAAGCCATCATAGAATCATAGAATAGTTTGGGTTGCAAGGGACCTTTAAAGGTCATCTAGTTCAAACCCCTTGCAACAAGCAGGGACATTGTCAACTGGACCAGGTTGCTCAGAGCCCCATCCAACCTGACTGTGAGCATTTCCAGGGATGAAGCATCTACCACCTCTCTGGGCAGGCTGTTCCAGTGTTTAATGGACCACATTGTAAAAAATTTATTCCTTATATCTACTCTAAATCTACCCTCTTTCAGTTTAAAACTGTTACACCTTCTCCTAGGCCACAGGCCTCGCTAAAGAGTCTGTCCCCATCTTTCTAACAAGCTTCCTTTAAGTATTGAAAGGCTGCAATGAGGTCTCCATGGAGCCTTCTCTTCTCCAGGCTGAACAACCCCAACTCTCTCAGCGTTTTTTCATAGGAGAGCTGCTCCAGCCCTCTGATACTTCTGTGGCTCTCCTCTGGACCTTCTCCAAGTCTGTGTCCTTCCTATGTTGAGGACTCCTGAGCTGGATGCAGTACTGCAGGTGGAGTCTCACCAGAGTGGAGTAAGGGGCAGAATCATGGCCCTCAACCATGGAGGTATTAATTTCATCTCACTCTCTTACATGCCAAAAATTGATCATGTGACAAACTGGAATGAAAATTTGGTAGGACAAGTACATTCCACTTCTCATGTTCACACACGCTGTAAATTTTCAGGCTGATTCAACAAGTATCTGAAAAAAAACAAAAGGTTGTAATTCAGCTAGGGTTTTAAAGCGGACTTTTTACTTTTGTAAATGTGCCTCAAAACACAACACTGCATTTCTTTTTTTGTCTGATAAAGGAACGAATATTAATAGATAACTCTGGAAGTAAAGATATTTGGGCCGTCCCTGGAGGATTTCCCTGCTAATTTTAAATTGCTTAAACTCCAGTCTCACATTTTAGGAGATAAAACAGAGGTTCTTAAGTGAAGCAGACTTTTGTGTTTAGTCCAAATTTCTAATATACATTGCTAACATTGACTCTTATAATCCAATTTTGGATTGCGTCTACAAACAATACAGAAGAATGCTTAACTGTAGGTTATTTTCTTCTGAAGAATACATTTCCAACACTTCTCTTTGTGCCGTTGTTGTTTCCCCATTTTCATGGCCAAGGGTTGGGGTTTTTTTTGCAAGTTACCTCAAGATTTCTCACAGTATTCATGTTGTTAGTTGAAAACTTTTGACATCATTGTAGAATGAAATTCCATTCAAATGTTTGAGTAGGCAAGCTTATAATGGTCCAAAACCACTTGAAGTGAAAAAGAGTATTTCTACACTAACTTCAGGCTCCATATCATCAACTATACCTAAGATCTTACATTGCCCAAAGCTTCTTTCTTATGTTTAGCACACTATACTAGACTTTGCATCAGATAAAACTCTGGTTGCCACTGCAGTTGATGTGAAATGACTACAGAATATTATTGCTTTAAATATTGATTATATTAAAAAATCCTATTCTTCCTTTACAATGCCAGTAATCAAGATACCTCTTTGTGGTGAAAAAGAAGGAAGAATACAAGTTAAATATAAGTACATTGTTAATATTTAATTATACATACAGGACACGTCTAAAGAGCAAACAATGCTGTGTAGCAAATGTTGTATTTGTTAGTACCTGTTCAGAACAACTAATAATGGCTAAAAGCTACAGGCTGGTACCAAGGGCTGTTGTTGATCCATATCTCTCAGAAACCGTAAGATGACAAACAGTGTTAAACATGCAGCAGTAAAATGCTATGCTCGTACCGATGCTTTCCTCCTAAGCAAGGCTAAGACATGTAACACCATAAAACGCTTGAAGTTTCACAAGTATTCATGATCCCTCATATCTCATTCAAAAAAAGGCCTTAGAATTACTTGATGCTCACTGGTCATCTATCACTATAAATAAATTGATTGTTATTATACAAAACTAAAACTAAAAAAAAAAAAAACTTTTATGATAAAATGACTGTATAATTCCATGACCAATAGCAAAAAAATACTGATTTCTTCACAGTCCTGAAAGGCAGCAGAGGATAAATGCAACAGGGATAAAATATTTCTGGTGTAGTCAAAATCACAATAAACCTAAAGTTAATGCAAAAAGTTCTGCACGTCAGTTCACCCTATAAACTTCAGAACATGATGAACTTCATTTATGCACACTAAATTGAAAACAATAGCTAATTAATCAATACAAACAGACTGGGATCCTAGTGTAAGACAGTATATTTAGAGGAAGGTGTCTTGTTCAGCTGTCTTCTGATTAATTAAATTGACAAAACAAAGCTGTGATGAAAGGAAAAATCTTTCCACAAAGGAATTAAAAAAAAATCAAAGGCATAAAAGAAAGTGCTTTTTGAAAGAGAAGAAAAATATAACTATATTTCTTTTCTGATTCCAATGTTTTAGAATACATACTAAGGGAATTTAATTTTACTTCTGTAAATTAGAAGGATTTAGCTTACTATTTCAATTGTAATTCATTAGCTTGCTCATTAAATAGGAATCTAGATCCAGTCTAAATCTGAACTGCAGACAGTACAAAACTAAACGATACTTGGGGTTTGGAATGTGTTTGTCTTTGCAACCATTTATGTCTTATTAGAAATTTCAAACCTGAGCAACCTCTAGCACCAGAAACCATTACCAAAAGTTCATTACCATGAACTCAAAGAATCAGATGCACACCTGTCTAGTGACATGCAAAGGACATTAAATGTCAAACAACTATTATTATAAGAAAAGTCAAACAGTGTAAGATCAAGGGTCTGCCTTATGGAGTTACTGCCCCTTTCTAAGAGTGCCCCAAGGCAGAATTTTAAGTGGTAAAGGAGTACTAGAACAGAGTGCTAGAACAGGGTGAACAGGACATGGTACTTCCCAAACATCCCCAGAGTCTCCACAACTTACAGTTAAGGAACTTGCTGAGCCAGAGCTAATTTTTCTATATATAATAAACTTATATGGATTTTTTTTTCCATAAATCTAACGTATTTCCCCTTGAGTCTATATGGAATTTTAGAATCCATAACATCCCAAGACACAGAGTCCCTCTTACAGTAAGAACAATCTTTCTCTATTGCTTTTTCTGAACTACTAGCTATGTTTATGAAGTACCTCATAGGTTTCTTTCCACCAGAAGTAGTTGTGGACAACAGATCCTTTTTCTTGTTATCTATGCTGCCCAAGAGTTTACAGATTTCTCATATGACCCCTCTTGGGCAGCAGGCTGCTTGCTTAGCTTCAGTGTTCCTTCTGGGGAAGCTACATCATACCCTTGATTACCTTCCACTGCATGTACAGCATTTTGATTCAAGCAGTATAGGCAAACCTTTGCCTTTACTGCAACTTTTTGGAGAGGTGAGCGAGATAAGAAAGGCTTTTTTTTCAGGTTTACTCATTACTACTTACAATGTTCTAATGCTACGTTATGGCTTCACACTACAATGAGGCTTTTGCTCTCAGGTACTGTGTAGCTTGTAACGTAAACTTTATGAAAGCAGATTATGAAATTTTCTTAAAATAATCAACTGTATCTTTAAAAGGATCATGTTGCATAAAGAGTAAAAACAAAACAAAGCAAAACAAACCAAAAGATAGTAAGAATAATAAGCTGCAAGAATTTTCCTTTAGCATTTGTTTTTATTTATTTATGTTGACTTGAGGGGGGGACACAACTGAGATGTAACATCTGTTTTATAGTGGGATCCTGTGAAGGTTCTCTTACAGAAGTGTGTAAAGTCTGTGAAAATGTTAATGAGTGTCTCTCTCATGCATTTTAAAATACTTACAATTCCAGTTCCTCAACCTGTCTTCCTTTATCCCACCTTTTACTAAGCATATTTTCCTAATTTTTGTTTCAGGACTTCCTCACTAACTGTTTTGTCCTTTTTTTTCATTACTTCCAGTTCTAATTCTTTCAGCAAACAACAAAATAATGCTCTACAGAAGTAATGGGTGTAGCTTGCACTCTGATGTAAGGCATAAACTTCCCCAAAGGTTGCAAGTGATCAAATTTGATGTTTTCAGAAGAGTCTTTTTCTTCACAGGTTGGACTAATTGCTTTACAACACAAATAAAAAGAAAGAGTGAGATTCAAACAAAATAACTATGTTAAAAACAACATTTTAATAAGCTGAAAGGAAGTACTCTATCAGACAAAGGTTTTCAGTCAATGTCACGCTGGATTAATACTGGGAAACTTGAGGTGTCAGCAAGATCTTACTGCTTGTATTTTAGTATTTTCACAAATGTGTTTTCTTTTGCAGTCTTTTTTTTTTATACATTCCGCAGCTACCATCCAGCTTTTTTTTTTTAATTACACTTTATTTTCCCTTTAACATCCAACTTTTACTTGCCTTTCCTCTTAGCCCAGTACATTATTTAAAAAAAAAATCAGTGTTTCACCTATATTTTTCCTAATATCAAAAGATGCTGTGAAATAATCTTTGGCCTCATATCTAAATTCCATTTTGGTCTCCACGGGAGAAAGTAGTTGTTTGCTGCAGCTCTCTTCCTTAGTTGGCAAGCTTAATTTCCACAATTGTCCACAAAAGTCTAGCTAGTAGCCAATGTGCATACTACTATTGTCCTGTTTCTGATGGAAAGAGTATTTTCATCATTCTTCATTTATAGTATTTCATACATCATTTATAAAAAAATGAACAATAGTACCTGGAGGCTAAGGTCAAAATTGGCAATATCATTGTGTTAGATGCCACAATATCAATATAGATACAGGTCTGCATAGAAGAAACTATTTTCCTCTAAGCTGTTTTTTACCCAAGGTGGAAGACAATGAGCAGTGATCTTTACAGTGCATGATTGAATCCTGCTAATCTTGTCCACATTTAGTTTTTCCCATATGCATTCCTTGCCTTTTCATTTTATGTGCTATTCGCAATAAAAAAATACAGACATGATTTTTCAGGGCTAGATGGGTTAAATAAAAATATAGCTTTGTGTTTGTCTTTTACCTTTCCAGAACAAAAATAGACATGTGACTTCTAACGTGTTGGTCCCCTTTTTTTTCTATACACTGACCCTCAGAAAACTTGTTCATTTATTAGTCCTACCTATTCCTTTTCAGCAACTTCACATTTAAAACTAACAGAAAACAAAACAAAGCAAAAAGCTGGCAAAGTACCCCAAAATGAGACAATCCTTCATTTTTCATGCATACAATATGATGTATATTAAGAGCTAGTTGGAATGAGATCCTGAAGCCATGTTCTTCCACATCCAGAACAGTGAGGCAAATAGCTGAACTCCAAAGTGTACTGTACTGACTACAAAGTGGATAGGATTTCAGCATTATTAAAAGTGTACAGCAGCTCCTCTAACAATCAGTATTTTGACATACTCCCTGCGAATGTGTCACAAAAAAAAAACCCAAATTTCTAAACCCCTCTCTTTATCCTTTGACCATCTTCCAGTTTACCACATCCCAGTTCTTCTGATCTGTTTCCTTTCTTTCTATTTTTTTGTCACATTCATTGAGTTGAGGATGACCTTTAAAGAAGCAATTCAACATGGTCTAACAATGCTAGAGAGCAACAGCAAAACAGTGAATGAATTTAATATCAAAAGCAAATATAAAAGATGCTCTTTGCATTGACTATATACCTTTCGACCTTATTGCTCCCCTCATAATGTAGAATTGATAGTGTTGCCATGGGCACCTCTATCACCAAGTTACACTTTCCTCCTTCATTAACGAACCCATCTTCATTTTGTCTCAAAAAAAGATCAGTTCTCTTTTATGCCTTTACTGTTTTCATTTCATATCCAAATTTATAAATGTATTGCGATGTAACTTTTTGTTAGCTGATTTCTAACTTTTCTCCAAACTTGGGCTTTTTTAATTATTATTTTTACTGTTAACTGTTTACTCCATATCTGTTTCAGTACACAATCTGGGGAGAAGAGGGATGGCTGAGAAGACAGAGGTGCATTGAAAATATAGCCTGCCTGTTTCTTATTGATTGTGTTTCTTTTCTGACCATGATCAAAATTACACTACAAAATCAAGAGTAAATTGAAGTGGCAGATGAAAGTGGGTGTGTTTTTAGCTTCAACTGCACTTTGGTGGGGCAGAAAATGAAGATAATGGACACCTAAATAAGGCACAGAGGAGCAGAATTAAATTCTCTGTAATGTCGTTCCAATGTTACCATGTCACTATAACAAGATTAGCCTTGACTGTGTAGCTTATCTACATGGTTTAATAGCCTTTGGTGTACAATTAATTTGTGCTAGGTACTATTTTAAAAATCATGGCCCAAATTCCTCCCTGATGCTACTTTACTGATTTCAGCAGAGTGACACAAGGGATTAATTTGATACTAGAAATTTACTTTATAAAGTTTCTATTACCTTTGATATTTTCAGGTGTAATGGCATTTTAAATGCTCCTGATACTTAGAAGATGAATATATTGTAAGTACAGGGCTACATATGTTTTTGCTGTTACATTCAGAGCAAGGATCAATAGCTGAGATACAGACAAGGAACTAGACTTTTACTCAGGTTCATGGTCTAATTATTTCCTTGCTGTGAGAGGGAAGAAATTTACTTCTTCTGTGCCTCAGTGCAGGACTTCTTTACACAATACTGAAATAAATTGAGGTAGACACTGCACAGAGCCCAGAAGCATAAAACATCTTCAAAAAGGCATAAGCCAAATTCATTAAGGACAGATCCATCTGTAGCTTTTCCAAAACAATGATTTACATGTAACATCTAGCTTACAAAATTCTTAAACCTCTGGCTGCAACAAAATACCATGAGGGAATTAGTTTCCATGATTGCCCTGTTTCTTATATTCCCTCTTTCATGCTTGACAATTAGACATATTATAGCAGAGTAGATAGGATATCTCTGCCGCCTCAGATACCACGGGTGTCTATGTGTTGCATATCTGAGCAATGCACTGTATGGTTGCATATAAATTCAAAAGCGATAATTATGCTCATTCATGCCATTTAAAGAGAGCCATTAAAGCACTTATTCCTATGTTTCACCATACCTAAACTGTTTGCAGGTTAAAAGTGAATGGCAGCAACTCTCTGGATCTTATTTTTGAGCTGGCTTCTAGATATGAGAAGTAGGAGAGCACAGCATTTTCTACACAGACCAGTTATATGTTGCTGACTAATCAAAATGCAAGGAAATGTGAAACTCAATATTGCTTCCTTATTGTTGCAGCAGGGAACATCTTGTCAATCCCACCTGCATTGCTCTTTAAATAGTTCACTGACAGTGAATTTCATCATACGTAGCAGTTTTGGTTTCCACATGATTCAGGCACTTAGATCCAAATGTTCTATTTAGTAGTATAAAAGCAAGTGGAATTATTTTCTTCCCTCCTGGTCATAATGGGCAGCTGTAGCTGGTTGAGATTTAAAAAAAAAAAAAAAAAGAAAAGATAATACAGCTGTGACCTAATAATAAGTACAAGGACATTCACTTACAAATAGGCAGGGGAAAGGAAAAGAAAGTAACTAACTTATTCTTAGTTAACTTGTAAGAAAAGCTCCAAGAGAATCCAGCATGATCTCATCAGTGCAACATTTTCAGGGAAACTTGCCCAACAATAGGGTGTTGCACTGTTCAGCCTCCCTGTGCTTGATGTAGCAGTGGCAGTGGCACAGAGGGGGCAAAACAAAGGGTCAACCAGGATGCCCACTTGCAAAAACAAAGTACTAATCTATTTCTAGACTCTCTGGCCATTTTAACGTACATAAATGTGTCATCTTCCCCATAACAGCTCAAACATAGCACAAGCAGATGCGGCCTTTGGGATTAAACTGAAGCTGATCCACTGATCGATCAGCTGATCACTCTGATTCAGCACCATCCTTACTTGTTTTATCATTTGCTTCAGCCAGACACACTTGCCCATTAAATCAAACAAAGGATTTTTATTTTAACTATCATAGTAGACACAACCATCACTCACCATCAACTCAACATCAACCAAGTAATAAGTCTCAGGTATTCTGCATGTAATTAATTAGCATAAGGGTTTTTTTTTCTAAATCCTTAAAGGTTTGTGGGAGCAGAAGTTTTAATTTTATTGTCTATATCAGGGATGGCTGGGCACCAGAACAGTAATGATTATCAAGCAACATGTCAAATTTTACCCATAACATGATTTACAATGAAAAACAATGCAACCAAAGCCAAAGAATTTCCTATTTTTTTCCTATCCTCCGTGAAGAGGAACAATTTATACTCGGATTACTTTGTGATGTTGCTATGCTATGTAAACAATACATAGCTTTAACCAAAAAGAGCTATATTTAATATTCCAGGATTCCCACTGAAGTTTGCATTGTATTTTGTGTTGCTGAAAATAAAATATTTTACACAACGTAATGTACAGAAGTGCTCATGTTGCTACAGTCTCTAGCAGAGATGGAAACTGAGCTGCTTGAATGTGTGTGTTCCTGTTGCTTGAGATCGAAAGCATGGGTCATTAATGTTTTATTGGTGCCTTTCATACAGTATCTTTTATACAAACAGTTTTCAAAGAAGCTGATTACAAAAGCTGGCTGGCCTCATGATTTAACCGTACTAAGTGGGTGTTTCCTGCATAAAAATGGATAACTGCTGCACAGACAATAGGATGTTAAATTCCAGACAGTGTGAGACAGTTGAAGAAACAAAATCCCAGGGCTATTATAGATGAAAATGACATAATGAAAAAGGTACCTTCACAGCAGGACCTTGTCCTGTTGAATTTAATCGCTGTTTTGCTCTTTGAAAGAATCATTTCAGATTTTTCTAAGCACAAATCCATAAATCTTTGCAACAATGAAAAAAAAAAAAAAAGAGATATTTTTTCTTGACTCCTTTGTTTAGCCTTATCTGAACACACTTTGCCACTGAGGTAACAGTGCAGAGACCTGTTAAAGACCAGTACTTGAGCAAGCATCTAATGAGACAATTTCAGAGCATTTGCTTGGTACTAGGGCTTTAAACTATGCTCTCTGGTGTTGAGCAGGAGCAGTAGGAGGGCCCTACTCACAGCTCCATTTGAAAAGATAAAAGTGGTTACTATCTCCCCATGCCTTCCTCTACTGGCTAGCAGGGCTGTGGAGAAGTAGGATTTTGCGTATTTCTCATTACTTAGAGTTTGTACCAAAGTGTGCAAGTGGTCCAAGGCTGCTTATATTGCACAAACTGCCTTGTACCTTCATCTTGTGCACAATTCTCTTCTATTCTCCATCTGTAAAACCATTAATACCACTCTTAACAAGATGCACTGCATTACATAAAATTATGATAGAGACGTCCTGTATGGCATTAGTCAAAAGGAATTCAGAAAGTGAGATTAGTTACCTATAACAGTTAGAATATTTCTAAAGAATAATTAAGGTCTATAATAATGTTTAAAATGTGTTCCAAAGACTCTAACTTATGTTTGTTCAATTTATGTATATAAATAAGAGACAGTGTTAGTCTTTTGGTGTAGGAAGAGAATGTGTGCAATGAGAAAGCAAACATGAACATAGTTCATAATTTGCTTTCATATTCATTATTTATTGAACAATTTCAAGTCTTTCAAGTGCTTCAGATAAAAAAGTTTCTGATGAATAAAGGAGCAAAATAGTTGTGAAAAAGCTTTACTCCACCTTATTAGTTCTGGTATAAAGCAGATCTACCTGTTTCTTCTCGGCAATATTTGCTAGGCTGTTCTAAAACTACAAGGACTACAATCAAATCTAACAGAAGCTACTAGTTATCTGATTTTTGGTTAAATTCCTCTATTTTTCACAGACAACCTAATGTCAAAAAGTCTCTGCCCCACATTTTCTTTTCATTTGAAACAGCATTTGAATTTATTCGCTTGAAAACTTGGGACTTAACCGCAAATAGAGTTAGATACTTGACTGTCGGAGCAGAATCCATGACTGCAAGTTAAACGCTACACTGCACCAAAGGGGATCCGAGCGTAGCCAAGTGGTACTCACAAAGCTAGAGTGTTTGCACAGACCAGTTTAAATATGTCTCCCTGAACTCAGAACTTCTTGTGTTAAACTGTAAAAAATACATAGGTCAGCTATGCAAATCAAACTTCATTCTTTTTGGTGACTCAGGTACCTCATTCACTGTAACTGGAAAGCACAGCTTGCACGCAGGATTCACAACTCTGTTTTCTCTCCAAAAATAGACCAGCCATGACCCTTCTAGGAAAATACAGTTGTTGTTCCTCCAGCCTTCACCCTACATTTCAGTACCAAAGTACTCGCTACCAGACAATGTTGAGTACTATAGACATGAAATTAAAAACTGCTCATTTTTCCTGGTATGTCAATCCTTTGTGCCTTTCTTAAAACATAACCAATAATCTGAAGGCTAATTTATGTGAAAGAAAGTGCTTTCAACCCATTCTCCTGGGGCTGGAACTTCTATTTAGCACAGACTGGTCAAGCATTCTCTGGTTGAACAAGAGGGGGAATACAACAGACATTTGGTTCCCTTGGCATTCGTCTGGCAGTGATATGACCTGCTCTGAGTACTGTTTCAGCATTTTACATTATTGTGTAATGTAAAATGTAAGCAATCTCCAACACCACCTTTGAACAAGTGTTCCAGCTATTGAGCTACTGTAAAAGTGGAGCATTATTTACTCCTCTGGCTGTGTTTTGTTGTTTTTGTTTGTTTGTTTGGTTTTTTTTTTAAGTAGGGGTCAAAAAATTCAAAACCTGATTGCTGGTTTTTGAGGTTTCCATAATGAATTTTAGAGTAACAGGGCAGCATCCTGTAAAAACTTTATCTATCTTTAATTCCATTGCCTGGAATAAGAGCCATGAACACTTAGTATGAAGAGATTAGTCTCAAAATTAGCTACACTTATTTACATAAACATTACTAGGTCAAGCTGATATGCTATGATAAGCAGATAAAAGCTCTATGTGCACTTTACTGGAATAATCTCCAGAATGTTTGAATATTTCCTAAATAATCAAAAAAGCTAAATATTTATCCCTATTAGATTCAAAAAATAAGCGATGGACTTGAATTCCACCTAAAGGTCTAAGGAGGGGAGACCTCATAGCACAAACCTGGTAGAGTGAGTCTGGATTTTTTTTTCCTTTTCTCATTTGGCTTCTAGAACATTACCATTTCTGGCATGCACACCAGACGGGCAGTAGGAAATAAATGGATAAATAAAATCTTAAATGTCTGGAGCCTTTACATTTATTACTATGTTAGCTAAATACCAAATGACTAATTCACATGTGCACATTTCAACTAAGCAGAATTTATTTTATTTAAAGGTCTGACATATAATCGAGTTTTGTTTGTCATACCCTTTCACGCCCAGCTCTTTACACACAACCTAGCTTTAAATAACACATGCAGCTGGTAAAAACAAGTCTGTGGTAATAACATGGTTACCTTATATTCCTTTTCAAGTCAGAAATAGATCACACTGCCTGCATGACTAACAAGTTTTCTGGGATATTAGATATCACAAGGAAAAATATCTGCTCTGCTAACATTCATAATAGAATTAGTTCTAGATCATTTCCTCCTATGTAGCATAGCACAAGTTAGGCAGATCTGCCTGGGGAATATGTGTGTAGGAGGATGTGCTAAAGCCTCGGCACCCTGAAAAACAGGCCCTCTCCCTGTTAATGTCTTTTTATTTCTGAAAAACTTCTGAGTTTAGAACTGTTTTCTCCATCGCATGGATATACACCTCCACTTCTTGCACAGAGAGAAAAGCAGGTTCTACTGCATCCACTGTCACACCTGGCTAGCTGCAACCATGCAACAAGCACTGTGTTTCATGGTTGATTTCCTGTTCAGAGGAGCAAGAATACAGTGACTCAGCCTAGTACTGCACTGTTGTAAAAGCAGAGTGACACGCCATCCCTCAGTTTAGCTCTGCACAATACCTGACCAGGGCAAACACTACTTAATCTACTACGGTCCTGGAAAAGGCACTACTGACGTGTTTTCCATATTCTGGTGGTACACTGCTGGGTGACTGTGTCCTTGCAGCACCCACGCTGGCAGCAGTCACGGACCTGCTGAAGAACCCATGCAAACCTGTTTCTGCATCCTCCAGTGCACATCTACCTCAGCAGCATGCTCTCCACTAACACTGAGGTTCACAGTGGATCATCATAGGTCCCTTCCAACTTCCTATCCTATTCTGTTCTGTTCTGTTCTGTTCTACTTCAGACTCTCAGGGCATGCAGCCCATTAACACCATTATTTCATTTTTCTGGAGATATGGTGGTGAGCTGTGTTTATATTCTACAAGCAATAAGGAGATAAACTCTGTGGTGAGAGACACTATACAAGCCTGTTTGAAGAGCTGGCCTCAGCCTCCAAAACAATTTTCTCATTAGTCCTGGTTTTCATGTAGGTTCCTGCACTTGGCGTGAGCACTGTAAGGGGATTCTCAAAGAGACTATATTAAACAGTGATTTTACACTTGCGTTAAGGACCTGTTTCACTCAGGAACAGTGTAGATGAGAGTGAAGCCAAATATATTCTCTATTGTATGGGTGATCTCTTCCATGGTTTACCTCCTTTTTCTCACTCTTTTCAGTCAAAATAGAAAATAAGTGCTTTACTTTATTTCTAGTTCTTAAGTTGCCGCTGCTATTTTTCTCTCTTTTTCTTTCCGAATACATTGTTCTCATTTATTCAGCATCTTTCACCTCCTATTATCTTGTGTTTGCACTAGAGAGAAAATTCACAGTTTGATACTGTATGGCCATTTAGATGCCCATGTAATTTTGCTACCATGCAGCTATATCCCACTCATTTCAAATAAAATGCAGAACCAAAACCATTAGCCTGAAAGTCTACAAAGATACATTTGCTTTGCCAGTTATTTACAATTTTTTCAAAATGACAGATATTCAGCTATGAATACTTGAGTTTGGTTGCACATTAATCTCAGTAAGAATAAATCTTCCCATTTGACAATCCAGGAGGAAAAAAATGTGAAAGTACTGAAGCTCTAAAATTCAAGGTTTATTTTAGCCAGAGTAAGTGCATCATGATTCATCTGTCTTGACAAAGTACTGGGAGAGAGGAAGAAGCAGCTCATAGCAGGAAGGTTTAAAAGTTTTGTAGCAGGGTAAGATCATTCTGGTTTTGAAGATTTTCTGCCTTACACAAATTTGTATTACAGACAATCTTGCTTCTTTTCCACAAGACCACTCTTATCTCTGCCTGCCTCATTTTTTATCCACAGAATTGGTAGGTATCCCTGCTTATATTTGTTGAATTTTCTTGGCTGCTTTATGTTTTTCACTGGCTGCTTTCTCATGATCATTACTTAGAACATACTTTCCTTCTAGTCTGTGCATAGATGCATGTTTTTAATTGGGATTCTGGCTTCCCTAGTTTTTGGGCAATCTCCATAAAATCATCAAAGGTCTGGAAGCTCTGCAGATGGCAAAATCTGTTGTGTGTGCTTTGGTTCGTTATGGGTTTCCGCCCTTTTATAACAGGCAGGGAAATTGCCAGAGCCAATTTTCATTGCCCACTCCTGACATATTTAAACAGAACCACAGGAAGGATACAAAGACTGTCAGTTTCTGAGCTATGGATATGCTCTGCTGCCTATAACTTTGGAAAATGGTTTGCTTAATTTCAGTTAACATAATACTTAAGCCTCAGAAGAGCTCAGGAAAACTCAAAGGTGGGAGAGGAGAGGACAGAAGAGGAGAGGATTACTTTAAGACACCTTTTTCCTCTCTTTGGCTGAACAAGCAGAAGTGAGAACAGCTTATAACCTGACTATGAGCATCATTAGCCCAGATAGTGTCTAAGCTCTGCCAGCAGCACAAAGACCTCACCTCCAATCAAAGCCAAACACAAGGATCCTATTCACCACAGCTTGCCTGTGGTGCTTCCCGCTTCTGCCTACAGTGAGCTTGGTGAGCTTATTACTGCTCTGGGCTGCACAGAGGAGTGTTTACCCCTTAAAAGAGCACCTTTTGGAGCTTCAGCAGACCAGCCAGATCAGACGGAACAGTCAAGAGTATGATGAACAGGCCCGAAATAGTTTCCTTTGCTGTGACTTTCATCCTTGTGGTTCTTATTCCCTCTATTTAACTCTGAGATTAACTAAATGAGTTAACAAGCTAAATGAATTTGCCATTTTTCTCTTTTTTTTTAATGGAACGGGGGGTTTTCCTTCAATTTTTTTTTATTTTGGTGTGACTTCAGGTAAGTATATCTTAAGCAAATAAGAACATATAGAGTACTATCACTAAACATGTAGAACCATCCTGCATTGGAGGCTTACTGATATATGGAATTCTTCATTGTCAGAAAAGAATAATACACATTTGACCTATCAAATAATAAACATATTTTTTTATGGAGGGTGGAGATTTCTGAAGTGTATAAATGCTTGGAGATATCATCTTGTGAAGTACTCAAAAATATTGAAGTATATTAAGTCTAGTACATTTTTTTGAGAATCTGTCTCAAAGTCTCTACTTTTGAAAGAAAAAAAAGTGCAAATTTTGATACACAAGATACAGAAAGAAAAAAAAAAGATATTTGTAGTTAATTTTATAAATGTCTAACTCCAGAAAAACACCCGAAGCACATGTTTAATTTCAGTGAGATTTCTCTCCTATAGTTAATCGCGTACTTGAAAATGATACTGCATGTTTTACTTGCAGTAAGCAGTACCTCTCTATGATGAATAATCCCATTTAAATAAGTTCTTTGAAGAATTCTTTGGACTGACCAAAACAATAAGAAGTTGGGGAGTTTTCTTTTCAAAAGCAATAATCAACCCCATTCAAGAGATCTCATTTTCGATTTTACTCATTTTAACCTGATTCAGCAAAGGAATATGTAAAAGTAGTAGCCTTGTAATTGGTAAAAGGAGTAATGAAAAAAATTAGAAAGAAACAAGAAAGCAAGGATAGTCTCTGAGCAGAGAATTACAACAGAAAGAATAGCTAAAGTGTAACAGCATTTCATGAAACGTGGTAAATCTGGAAAATATTCTAATTGATTTAGTATGATTTTATGAGACCATACTGATAAATTCAATTTAATTTATTTTACTGCAGTTCCATGTAGGACAAGAAACTGGGGAGAGCTGAGAATTTCTAGTTTACAAAAGTTAAGAAACTGAGCTATCCCAATGGCAGTAGTACACATATTACAAAAATTTCCTACTTTGGCAGAGTGCACGTTCTTCACTAGTTTTTTTAATTCAAGTGAAGACTAAAAAATCATCCCATTTGACATAGCAAAGCAGATGTCCTATCACTTTCACTAGACATTAAGAATTATGAGCAGCTCCTTCAGCTGGGCTTTTCAGAGTTAGTGCAGAAACTAGGGGGAAAAAGTGAATAGAAAGATTCTAGAGAAACCCACCTTTTACATTAGTAAGCTTTCAGGAAATTTTCTTAATTAGGCAAACTTCAAAGGCATTTTTGGCATCCAATTTTCTTGGTTTAAAAATGTCCTTTTAATAGTAATAAATAACCTGCCACCAGTACTAGCCACCACTTAACTATATTGTATTTTATGTGAGATGTTCAAGGTATTTTGGCAAAAGGAAGAGAATATATGAAATGTGCTTCTGCTCCTCCCTGCCACACATAATTGTGCCATCACTGCTTGAACTCCTTTTGTATCACATTCCACAATACGAACAGTGAGATTATATAAATGTTCTTTTTAGTCTTATTACATATTCAAACACAAAATACACCCCCAAAATAGGCAAAGCTATGTTTTTGCATTGAAATGACTCCTAGTCAGTTGAGTATGATGTAATAAAGGATTACCAGATGAGAGACAGGAGACTAGAAAGAATATCTGTAACCAAATAAGATCAAAAAACTTCACAAAAAGAGCATTCAGAATTTAACTTCCAATTGCAAGTTCAACAATTGAACTTAACTGGCAAGTACCAGAGTTTAGACTATTACAATTAAACGAATAGCCATTGCCCAAAATCTTTCTTGTGGGATCCTCTAAAAGGACAGAATTTTGGACATGACTTTTTTTAATATTTAACATATAAAATACCCAGGCTGTGTTAATAAGCTGATTGGAGGGGAAAAAAAAAAAAAAAAGAATGTTACACCTCACAGACTACCAAGATACACCTCACAGAATATCAAGATTGACAATTAATGTTATTTTCATATGTATTCAGCAAATAAACCAAAGCAAATTCATCAATAAGCTATGAAATGCAGCATCCAAACTACCAAAATTAAAAGAAGGAAAAAAACCTGTAGGCACCACACTAAAGGACAGAATTAATAGATGTCTAGATAATACAGTTCACTTCAGAAGAGTTAACATTACTTTTCTAAACAAAGATCCAGCTTTACAAATGTTTCAGAATTTTCTAAAGTGATCAACAAACATATTCGTAAAATTGACTATTTGTTACAGTCTGCCTGGATTTCCTGAGGGCTTTTGACAAAGCCTCTCCCAAATTTCTTGACAAAGGGCCTTGTGAATAAAAGAAGTTCAAGTGGTTTCAAGGGAGGATTTGCTAAGTACTTGGAAGACAGATCCACCGAGGTTTATTAAGTAGACAAATCATGCTAGGGCCAGGAAATGCCCAGTGCTGGATAAAGTTGGAGGCTACACAGTTATCTGGATGAAGTATCAGACACATTTGCACTGGTTTTAGCCTGTTTTTTGTACTTTACCGACACCTCTGATCACGTGGCATCATAGTGCTCTCAACAAGAAGCGACAGTGGTATGATGTTAACAATTTCACAATACTAGCACACTTTCCCCTTTAGGACAGACTAATCGCAGTAATACTAATGCAGACTGTGTTTATGAGAGGGAACAAGTAGGCGTTTTGGTTTGCATCTCAGTTCAGTACATACCCAGGTCTGTGAATCAAGGAGTTCAAGATGAGTTCAAGATTTTTTTCAAAAAATGCAGTTGGGTATCTGCACCTGAAAAGTGACAGTAAGAAAAAGGCAGGGATCCTGAGATCTCAAATAGTTCACATATAGCCCAGGATTTTTTTTCTCCACACTAAAAATCAAGATGCAAAAGGGTTGCCAAGCAAGCACTGCAAATCTCACTCAAATTTGGGATAAATTACATTTTTCTTGGAGAAAGTACACTATTTCTTAACATAATGGTTTTGGCTTTATGTTGCTTCATATTATAATGTCATTATGTATCCATGCAACAAAAAGTCTGAAGTCAATCAAAAGAGACTTTAGAGCCCTGGGAAGAATGCTAAAAAATTTTGGAGCACAGGTAGTATTTTCTTCAGTCTTCCCAGTAATGAGGGGAGACTTCAGAAGAAACAGACAAGCCCAGCATATCAATACCTGGTTCCAGGACTGGTCCGTCTACCGAACCTTTGGGTTTTTAAACCATAGAAAAAACTTCCAGGGACAAGGTATGTTGGAGCCTGACAGGATCCACCTGTCCAGATGGGGGAAACGGGTCTTTGGGCGTAAGCTGGCGGGACTGTCAAGAGAGCTTTAAACTAAAATTGCTGGGGAAAGCAGATACCAACAGGATTGCAGTAGTTAAGCCAAGGGTTGGCATGGTATTGCCAGAGGGCAGCAATGCTAGTGGGAATATTTACACTGCTCCTGGGAGCACGGAGGGCTCAGGAGCACATCTGAAAATTTTTTACACAACACACACAGTATGAGAAACAAAAAAGACGAACTAGAAGCATCAGTCAGCTCCCAGAGATGCCATATCATTTGTATTAGTGAGACTTGGTGGAATAAGTCTTACGATTGGAGTGCAGGGATGGAGGGCTACAGGTTGTTCAGCAGGGACAGTCAGGGCACATGAGGTGGAGGTGTCGCACTATAAGTAAGGCCCTTACAGCTAGTAATGATGTGGTTGAGGGCCTCTTGGTAAGGATTTGGGGGATGGAAAACAAAGGAGATATTGTAGTGGGTGCCTACCACCAATTGCCCAGCCAGGATGTAAGGACCAATGAGTTATTCTATAGGCAATTACAATAAATTTCTGGATTGGTAGCCCATGACCTTATGGGATTCAACTTCCCAGACATCAACTGGCAGTACTGTATTGCAGTGATGAGCAGGTCTTGGAAAGTCTTGAAATTTATGGAAGGTAACTTCTTGTCACAAGTACTCGGAGAGCCAACTAGGAAAGATGCCCTCCTAGACTTGCTGTTTGTGACTAGCGAAGGACTTCTGGGGGATGTAAGATAGATGGCTGTAACGATAGGTGGCTGTCACAGTGATCATGAAATGGTTGAGTTAAAAATTTTCAGTGTAATGAGAAAACTGGGTAGCAGAGTTGCTACCCTGGACTTCAGGAGAGCAAACTTCAGTTATTCAGGGACCTATTTAGCAGAGTACCCTAGGAATCTGTTTTTGAGAACTTAGGAGTCCACAAGTGCTGGTTAGTCTTTAAGAACCGGTTTTTCGAAGCACAGGAGCAGGCAGTCCCACTGTGCCATAAGTCAAACAAGCAGGGCAGAAGACCACCTTGGGTGAACAGGAAACTCCTTATGGAGCTCAAAAGGAAAGAGAAACTGTATGGTTTCTGGAAGTAAGGTAAGGCTTCACAGGAAGAGTACAAGACACAAAAGGCCAAAGCTCGATTACAGTTGAAAATGGACAGTGTTGTTTCAGATAACAAGAAGGGCTTTTTAAAGTATGCTAATTGCAAGAGGAGGTCCAAAGAAAACATTGGACTGATACATGTTGAAGATGGATGAAGAAAAAGTGGAAGCATTCAATGCTTTTTTTGCCTCAGTCTTTAACAATACTGATAGACCTTGGGCTACCTGGTCCCCTGAGTCAGAGGACCACGAGTGTGGGAATAGAATCATAGAATCATAGAATTGTTATGGCTGGAAAAGAACTTTAAGATCATCAAGTCCAACCATTACCTAACTCTACCAGGTCCACTTCTAAACCATGTCCCTGGATTAGTGATTTTCCATTTGTGAACACTGAAATTGTAAGGGACCAGCTGTATCAGCTAAGTGTTCATAAATTCATAGGGCCTGATAGGATTCATCCCAGAGTACTCAAGGAGCTAGTGGATGTTATGACAGGAGCCCTCTTGATCATCTACCAAAGGTCTCGGGAGTCTGGGGAGGCTGCTGCTGACTGGAAGGTAGCCAACATTATAACAATCTACAAAAAGGGCATGAGGGAAGACGCAGGGAACTACAGACCTGTTTGTCTAAACTCAGTTCCTGGAAAAATTATGAAGATTATATTGGATACTACTAAAACACATTTAAAGAATAATGCAATCATCAGGCACAGTCAACATGGCTTAACAAAGGGCATGTCCTGATTAACTAATTTGATATCCTTCTACAATAAGGTCACCTGACTAGCAGATGAAGGGAAGGTAGTGGATGCATTTTTTCTGGATTTTTGTAAGGTTTTTGGTACTGTCCCTTGCAGCATCCTTCTGGGCAAGTTGTCCAGATGTGGGATGAGCAGGTTTATGGTGTGCTGGGTGAAGAACTGGCTGAAGGGCAGAGCTCAGTGGGTTGTAGTGAATGGGGCTACATCTGGCTGGTGACTGGTCACCAGCAGTGTTCTTCAGGGTTCAGTTGTAGGACAAGTGCTGTTCAATATATTTATTGATGATCTGGATGCAGAAGTTGAATGCACCATTAGCAAGTTTGCTAGTGATACCAAACTGGGAGGTGTTGTTGACTCTCCTGAGGGACAGGAGGCCTTGCAGAGGGATCTAGATAGACTGAAGAACAGGGCTATGATTAATGGGGTGAAATTCAACAAGTCCAAATGCTGGATTCTACTCCTGGAGTGGAGTAACACCAGGCGCAAGCAAATGTTGGGAGAAAAGTGTCTGAAGAGCAGCCCTGCAGAAAGGGATCCAGGGCTGCTGGTCAACAGCAAGCTCAATATCAGTCAGCAGTGACCCCTGGAAGCCAAGAGGGCAAACCACACCCTGTGTTGCATCAAACATAGCGCAGCCAGCCGGTCAAAAGAGGTGATTATCCCACTGTATACAGCGTTGGTGCGGCCTCACCTCAAATACTGTGTGCAGTTCTGGGCCCCACAACTTGAGGATGTGAAGGTCCTTGACTGTGTGCAGCAGAGGGCAACAAGGCTGGTGAAAGGGTTGGAAGAAATGTTCTATGAGGAGCATCTAGGGGCTTTGGGCTTGTCTAATGTGGAGAAAAGGAGGCTGAGGGGCAACCTTATTACTCTCTACAGCTTGTTACTTTCTGCATTGCATGTTTAGCCTCTATGTGCAATACGCTGTTGCTGGAGCTTGTAATTACCTATAAGACTGATGGTATATTGTTCTACCTAATGAAATGTAAAATTGGCTTTTGAAAAAAAAAAACAAAAGAGAAAAGTTAATTCATAAAAAAGAAGGATGTTGACTGTAGGCCTCTGTATTTCAGACTATGAGAAAAGTGTACCCTTCATGATGACTTCTTTCATTACAATGGTTACCTGGTGGCAACTTCAATAGTAAAAGTATCTAGATACTTTTGAGGTGCAAACACAAAAGAGGAAAAAAAAAATTCTCTAAACTGAAACTTTCTCAAACTAGTCTCTCTTATTGATGTCTTTATCTGATAGTGAGGATAATTGTTTCTGTCATGAAAGTTTCAAGACTTTTTCACTGAACAACTTTAGCCAAAAAACTTTTGAAGTTCAGCAGATATTGCCTAGAGTAAAATCACCAAAATCACATAAAAAAACATATTAAGGATCAAGACATTCAGCTAGTTTAAATCAGCTAGTGCCCATGACAAGTTTTCATTAACTAAAGATAAGGTTGCACATATAGATGTTATACATGTGTTACTTCTACCTTTAGCTTCTACTTCCTCCTTCAGGTTGAGACCTTAGTTCACAGGCTAAGACTGAAGTATTATATATCCTATTTTATAAATGGAACACTTCAGCAAAGCAATAGAAAGGTTTCATCACTGAGACTCTGAAGACATAGAATTAGCTGTTTAATAAACACCACTTAAATTCAAAGAACACCACCTCATTTTTTCTCCCACCTCTCTTACTGACATTATTTCTCTGCCTTCCTAGTAGCTTTCTAAATACTTTTAAAACAAAAATCTTTTGTTCCTAAATATGTGGGTAAGGACAGATAAGGGCTGCAGAATTTGCAGCAGTGTTCAGACACCTAAATCCTTTCATTTTGATGCCTCAGAGCCAAAGAAAATCCCACCAGATGTCTGTCTGTATCATTAGGTGTGTAAACAATATTGAAAGGCAGGCCCCGAGAGACCAACTAGGCTTTCTTTCATAGCTTCTTTACGCGCAGAAATATCATGAGATTAATCTGTAAGATTCAATTCGTGGGCAGCTTAAACAAACCCATTTTGTCATGCAATGAGTTGCTGCTTTTCACCAGGCAGACAATAATAGAATCTGAAGTCACGTTCCAACTCTGGCTTGCAACCATGTGAACAAATCCAGACGAGGCAGATAAATGAGCAGGAGTAAGAAAGCAGTTAAAACTGCATGATAAATTAATAAGATCGCTCATCCTGCAATTCAAGAGTTTATCACTTAAGTACTACCTGCACTTATACACCTTCATAAATACATGTCTCTCGTCCATACCTCTTTGCATTGACTTTATGCCAACCAACATTTGTCAGCTTAAGTTTCAGCTAAGTTGCGAAGCGGGTGTTAATCTGAACTGTTTGCTTATGTATTTTTCAGCATTTTCACCTATGTCAATTGCTTTTTCTTACATGCTTTTTCTTACAGATTGCGACAGAGACCAGCTCCATTGCGACAGAGAGCGGCTCCAGGGCAGGTAAGACTGCACTGGGAGAAGGGATCTGTAGCGAAAAACGCCGACAGAAAGCTCTTTTGGGGGCTTTTTTGACGCCAGGCGAAGCCTCCTCCTCGTGCTGGGGGCTGACAGCCGGCGG
>VZSZ01002176.1:0-19245 GCA_013398815.1 Ibidorhyncha struthersii
TTCTGGTTTGCCCCATAAGAAGCTATGAAAGGAAATACAATTATATATGTAATTAAATTGGATACTTCTGCACCTGGACATTTATTTATCAAAGAAGAACTAGCTTTTAAGCATTTTTAAAAATATGACTGTATAGATGAGCATTGAATACTAAAATTAAAATTACCACTTATCCATTACTGACTCACCCAGCTTGAGAGCTTAGAGATGTCAGTATAAAATGCTTAAATAAAAAGCCTTTAAGGATGTTTCAATTTAACTCCATATTTAGTTAGCTCCATTTACTGTGTTAATTAGCTACATTTACTGTGTTGTGCTGAAATTACCTGTTCTGTACAAAACCTGAAATTTTGCTTGCTTCAGAATGTGAAAGAAGAGATTTTTTTTTTTTTTTTTTAAACAGGGTGCTTTTGGCGCTCTTCAGAAGATATGTGAAGATTCTGCTGAAATTTTAGATAGTGATGTATTGGACCGACCACTCAATATCATGATACCTAAGTTCTTGCAGTTCTTCAAGCACAGCAGTCCAAAAATAAGGTAGGTTTAGGTAGTGTATTATAGTCACCTATTAAAATTTTATTTACAGGAGCAGCAAGGTTGCTATTTTGTAGATCTGTTTAAAACATGCTTAGTTTTTTTAAATGATCCTGCAGAGATCCACAGAGGTTCCATGCATCAGTAATTTCCGTGTTTATCTGCTTAGTTAATACAACAATCTCACCTCTCTAGACATCTTCCAAATGTCCAATCAGCCTATGATTTTGAAAATCAAACTGTTTAAGTTTTTGTGTATTTTTATGAAAAATGCAATTATGTGGCTAGAACTTAATATTCTGATTAGAAAGAACAATTTTGCATTCATTTTGTAATGACTTCAGCAATAAGAGAGTCAAAATTCTTTTGCTGACAATAGTTTCTGAGTTCTTGCAGAAAAATAGTTCTGCTTTAGCTGCACCAAAAGCTTAAAAAGCTTTCAGCTGAATCAAATTAAATTGGTTCATCATGCTTTCACTGTAAAACTGTATTAATCTCTCCAAAGTAATAGACACATAGGATAGAAGAAAAATTCCAAAATTAAATTGTTATTGCTAATACTAATTACAAAGAACAATAGCTTTTACCCTGAAATGGGCCCACAGTGTGCCCCTGCCACAAAGAAGGCTAATGGTATCTGGGGCTGGCCTTCTACCAGCTGGTTAAGGGAGGTGATTGTTCCCCTCATCTTTCAGGTAAGGCCACAGCTGGAGTACTGCTTCCAGTTCTGGTCTGTCCAGTGCAAGAGAGACATGGACATACTGGAGAGAGTCCAGTAAAGGGCCATCACGATTATGAAGGGACTGGAGTATCTCTGCAATGAGAAAAGGCTGAGAGAGCTGGAACTGGGGGAGCGTGTCAATGTATGTAAATAACCTGAAAGAAGGCAGCAAAAAAAGACATGGCCAGGCTTTTTCCAGTGGTGCCCAGTGACAGAACCAGAGGCAATGGGCACAAATGGAAACACAGAAGGTTCCATCTGAACATCAGGAAACACACTTTTACTGTGAGAGTGAACAAACACTGGCACAGGTTGCCCACAGAGATGACAGAGTTTCCATCCTTTGAGATATTCAAAAGCCATCAGGACATCATCCTGGGCAATGAGCTGCAGGTGGCCCTGCTTGAGCAGAGCAGCTGGACCAGATGACCTCCAGAGGTGTCTTCCAAACTTCAACCATTCCATGATTCTGTATGATCCTAGAAAATGAATTTTTTAACTCCTGTTTGAAAATTATATTGAAAGATTCTACAAATTGGAGGTGGCAATTCTTTATTGACAACAGTAGTAGATGGTGAAGACTAAGAGGAAGAGTATAACTTGGAATAATTCATGATAAGATTCAAATAAGATTTAGAAACTTACCTAAAATAGATGCACACTAAGAAAAATATATAACAAAACCTGAACTTGCTCTTTTGGAAAGAAACTTAATGCTTCTCTGAAGCTGGGAAATGGAGAAAAACATGCTTTTTTCCTTACCACATTATATATTCTTTCACTTTTTTCCTATGCTGTGATGTTTATGGCTTTGAGACTGTTAAACCAGTTGCAAGTTGAAAGCAGGCTGCCTGCTGACCTGCAGTCTGGTTTCAGTACATTGTGCTGAAGTATGAAAACTATTAGTAGTGTCAGTAAAATACTTCAGATTTAAATCTGTCAAGAGACAACTTTTGAACAATGTTTTATGAGACAGTCTTCCAGGAAATGTCTGAACAGAATAGAAGTTTGGAGTTACATTAATACAAATACTTTATGGATCTTCAAAGACTTTTACAGGTAGTTTTGTCTTTGCCTTGGCTTATGGAATTTGAATTTTGTATCTCTGGGAATGAAAAAGACCTATCAGTAATGGCTTTGCATGACTTGGAATAGAAGAACAAATGCTTTATTTTTTAGTATGTTTCTACCACAAGTGTTTTAGTATGTATCCTACTACAAAAGTGTGTTTGTTCTAAGCTACAGTTATATTATTGACACATATTGGTCTCATTAAATACTAAAAATATTGCAAAGGCAGTTGGATACTTAACAACTAAGAAGGACATGCTAAAATTTCACCATGTTGACTTGCACAGAATTCTTAATATCTAAGAAGATCAATAATAATAATATAATCAAAAAAGAACATCCCTTCATACTGTTTGGAACAAATATGCCAGGTATAGTCATCCTACTCTAGTTTTTATTTACTGAATACTTTATTCTTAAATATTTATTAGGTATATCAGAGGATAAGATGGTACTTTAAATGTAGTATAGTAATTTTACTTGGTAGTACTGTAGACATGCAGATTTGTTCCCTCTTGCCTCTAGAAGATGATTGAACAGTGTAATTTTTGATGCCTATGTACAGTTTAGAAAATGTTTTTAACCCATGAAAAATGTATATTTTAACTGTTCCATTTGTAGGTCTCATGCTGTTGCATGCGTCAATCAGTTTATCATCAGCAGAACTCAAGCTCTTATGTTGCACATAGATTCTTTTATTGAGGTGGGTTTGCATTCTTGGTTGGGGGTTAAGTCAAATTACATATCTTGTTTATCGAGAGATTTGAATTACATTTTACAATCACCTCTACTCCCAAACTCCCCATTTCTGGTTACCCGTTCTTAGCTTCAGTCCCCATTGACTGAAGTTTATTCTGTATGCTTGTGCTCAGAGTTGATTAGTCTAAGCACTCTTGCAAGCCCAAAACAGTATTTTGAAAGATGCTTCCTCTTCATAAGTAGAGGAAACTCTTGTTGCATAAGAGTGTGAAAGTAATGGCAGCAGTCTGTCACTTACCTGTAATGGAAAGTGCAGGATAAGGATCATCATGTCACTGAGTCCCTCTGGGTCTCTCTGAATACTGCTACTTACTGACCATGGAGTAGAAGGGTGGTATTTTGGGTTATCTAGGGTGTTTGATTTGCTGCTCTTATGTACTGATGGAGTTTTCTGGCTTCAGAACTTTTTTTATGCTTAGGAGGAAAAAAAATTCAGAAAATACTGTTCTTGTGACAGTGCTACTATTAGGCAGTGTTTTTGTTATGTGTATATTACACATTGAGAGTCTGAAGGTTCATTTGCTAAACCATATGTCTCTAAGAAATAAAATGGTATTCTGAGGTGTGGGGTGGGAGAGTACAGAAGTACATAACTGCATATTTTAGTTTCCCAGTAGTGTCAATTTAAATACAAGTTGAACTAGATGAACTGAGGCTGTTCAACTCATACTACTTTTCAACAGAATCTTTTTGCACTGGCTACTGATGAGGAGCCTGAAGTACGCAAAAACGTGTGCCGTGCTCTGGTAATGTTGCTGGAAGTTCGAATGGATCGCCTTCTTCCTCATATGATTAGTATAGTTGAGGTGAGTCTCATTTCCCAGATTGCATGCTGAAAAAACTGTTTGTTGTTGCAAAAATAATAACAAAATAAATAAAAACATCAGAACAGGTATGTTACTCTTGTACTTGCCTACTCTTCATTTTCCTTCAAGACTGAGATTGCAAAACTTTCTTCTTAGCTAATTGCGAACTTGACATTGTGCTTGACAGGCAATGCGTATGCCAGTTGTTTATTCTTCATTAACTTAATTGATCCTGAAATGGGTGGGATCAGCTATACTGTGGAGCATATACAGGCATTGCTTGACCCCAATTGAGAAGATCATGTTAAAAGTCTAGTGCTAGCGCTGATAGTGCTACAGTTCACACATTGAAGCTGTCACTTTTTTTATATTTATTGACCATAACAAGGATAAAGCATGTTATTTTATGCAGCTGAAATGCTCTTTGAGATGTTAACAACGTTGCCTCCCATTGCATTCAGTTGTAGAGGTTAATGTCATTTGATAGTTCTTTTACCATTCTGGATTAGTGCAGACTTGTCTACCAGAGGACCAGTCAGCTCTGTTTTTTTGTCTGCTCAGCTGTTTGAGCTGTGAGTAATTTCCACATTTCCGGGAAATACTGGTAGTTTCTAGGTGGCCTTTACTTATGCCACTTACCAGACTGGAAATATAGGTAAGATCATAATGTTTCTCATGCAGATTTCATGCAGACAGGTGGGTCATAACCCAGTGTCAAATTCCATAAGGACTATGTCCAGAGAACTCAAAGAAGGTGTTAATTTTTTTTTTTGCTCCTGTACACAGGCATGAGAGATGCATAAAGGTGACCCTTGACAGCCTTCGCGTGTTATCTTCCTATATGTTGTCTGGAATTCCATGACACCAGTCTTGGCAGACATGTTCTCATATAACATAAGACAAGAAAGGATTGTTGGTACTTGATGGGGGCGGGGCATGTTTGTTCAGTTGGTTGAGAGATATTTTTTTCTTGAGACAGAATAAAGCTTTGGAGATGGAGTTGTCAAGAAGTGGTAACTTCTCTGGCTCTTCGCCCTCCTAAGATTAGTAAGGAATTTCTGGACTTTGTAGGCAGAAATGATGTCACCCACCAGAAAAAGATCCAAGATTGTATTCTCATTGTATCTGGTATTTTGCTGTTGGAAAAACTATTACTAGGCTCCCTCTCTACAAAAGACAGTAGTAGTGATTTTCTGTTGTGTAACAGAAAGTTTAGGGTTTTTTAGGAGGGGGACAACGACGGACGACTGCTGTTACTGATTTCCCCAGTTCTGTATACATCCTGGTACATGCACATGTAATATCCCAGAACTGACTGTTCAGCATTCAAAAGAGTCAGATTTTGCACCTTTGAGGTATTAATGCCTCCAAGCTGAATGCTGCCGCTGGTGGCTGCTCCAGGTGAAGAAAGTCTTAAAAGAGAAACACATATCTACATGATGTTCTTTACGCTTATGGAGAATAACTTTTGAAGTAGTTAATATTAATGATCCAGTAGTAATTCTAAGAAGGTCTTGGAGGGCATCATGCTTTTGAAGCAGACCGGTTTAAACTTTCTTGCCAAATCCCTGGAGCATACAGGAATTGGCTGAGTTTGGATTTCATTGGGTTTTTTGAGCACACACTTCCAGGTGAGCAGAAGCAGATGTTTGTGTCTTTTTTTTTTTGTCTGAGAACTTGATAACAGGATATGTCAGTAGACCAACCTAACATCTCAATTATTAGATTGTATTTGTATGCTCACAGAGCATATTTATCCAAACACATGGCTCCTAAGATCCTGACGTTTGCATCCTGTTGCTTTCTTCAGATAAAGACATGTCTGTTACTGCTCAAAGAATATGTTCTTCTTAACACTTTGTGTATCCCACTATTCTTTTCTTCATGGTTTGACTTAACAAGACTTAACATTGTTTACAGAGTACAGAAAACTGTACTGAATAATCTTCTTATACTATTTTGTAATTTATTGTGACAAAGCAACTATTTGCATTGCCTAAAGTCAATAGAGTTTTATAGCTTATCATTAAAAGTACTTATAAAAATTTGGCATGATAATATTAAAAAAAAAAAAAAGACTTCAAATACCCTTCCCACATTTTGCTTTGTTATTACAGTCACTGTTGTTGCTATGATTTCCAGGCTGTGTACATGGCTATCTTATACCACTGAGTGTAAGTAGCCTTTTCAATCTACTACTATCTAACTTCATGGAGCATATAGTATAATACTTTTACTTGAAGAGGAAATGATGGTGTGAGGAGCATCTTCAAACAAATTACTTTTTGTGACTGTTTTTTCTGACAAATAACAAATCCATGACAAAATAGTGGCTTTTCAAGCCCTCTGAGGAAAAATACCTGATCTCTTAAGTTAAGGTTCATTAAGGAAGCCTTGCTTGCAATGAGTAGGACATTATTCAACTTTTCCAAGCTGCAATCTGTTGACAGTTTGGAATAATGCAATATTTTTGTTACTGCAAGTTCTTAATCATAATAGTAAACTGTTAGGAAAAGCTTGCAAGTTAGTGCAATTCTGTAGGAAGGAGTGCCACTCATGGCATCCCTGAAATGCATAAGGATAACAAAATTTCATCTATTCTATTTAATTTTGAGAATAAAATGGTATTATGAAGCAACTGAAGAGGGATTTCTTTTGTTCTAAATCCATGTATCAGGAAAGGTAGCTGCATGGACTTGCATGAGGTTTTCTAAATTGGATGGAAGAACCAACTTTTTCGGAAATAAGGGCTGGCAGGGAAGAATGCAGAAATTAGTATTTTGGAAGTTGCAGGAGTCTTCCCTAAATTGTTTTGGCAGTTGTGTATAAGAAACTGATGTAGCAATAGTCTACTTAAGCTATTTGTTTATGCAGGTATTTGATTATTTTTGGTTGAAGGAGGATTAAATTTCAATAGCAAGCTTAAAGGTTTGATACTGAATCTCTGAATTACTATTCATGTTAGAAAAATTAGACTCTTTTTTTTTTTCCCTCCTGTTATGGATTCTACTTAATTACATCCTGTCAGATAATCAAGATTTGGAAGGGAAGCTTTTTTATGGTACTGGAAATAAAAAGTATTTCGATCTTATTAATGGTATAGTTGTAACTTTTTGTGCAAAATATAAAAAAAAATCTATTCACAGGAAAATTTTGTTTGTCTTTGGTCTCTGCAGTTTCTTGGTGTCTGAATCATCTAGCATTAAGAAAGAAATCTTGTAGCTTGTTCTCACAATAGCCTTAAGTTGTCTCTTTTGTCTGTTTCTTCCCCTCACCCCAAAGAAACCAAATTGCTATGGTAGCATACTCTGGTTTTGTGAACACACTTTGCAATGTCAGTAGCTTCTTCTGGATACTTAAAACTTCTATCTTATACAAGTAATTTATTTTTACATTGTGTAGTACATGCTTCAAAGGACCCAGGACCAAGATGAAAATGTGGCTTTGGAGGCTTGTGAGTTTTGGCTGACTTTGGCTGAGCAACCAATTTGTAAAGATGTATTATGCCGGCATCTTACTAAGTAAGTATTAAGAATTGCAACTCCTATTTCTTTTGAAATAGTCGTCTTTATAGTTCAGTTGACTTTATCCTGGTTACTCTTATAGAGACTGTAGCTAGCTTGCAGTATGCTTAGAAGAATTTTCCTGTAGTTAGTTCTTGTATGTAGTAAAAATGGCTGTAGCACAGAGTTCATTGAAAAGAATTCTGAGGATTTCAGACCCAGTGGCCTCCAGAAGCAACCTAAATTGTGTCACTGTGGTGCTTTACCTCAAGCGTAACAGGCTGTTATGGTTCACACGGATGCAAAGATGTGCTAATGTGCACTTATGCTCAAACAAACATTGCCCCATGATATTAGCTGTAATATCTGGTGTACTATGAACACTGTCTTGACTACTGCTGATGTAGGCATCTCTGTGCAATGCTTTTATGTGCATAGTCATGCAAAGGGTTCCCCATTTTATAAAGAAGGTAACAAAACAGCATGACATCACTTACATTTAGGAGTTCATTTTATAATTAATTGCTATTGCCATTTAAACTTGAAGAAAGCATGTACAATGTGTTCCTTCGTACTTCTGCAGCCTGATAGTAGTTTTAAGTTTCAAAAACTATTTTTTGTAAGTTTCAAAAATTATCCTATACCTCAAAATATATGGGAATTGAATAGGAATGAATATTGGTGTTTGAGACAAACATCTGCATGTCTGCTTGTAACTTTTTTCCAGACTAATCTGAAGTTTTTTGCGATAGGAAATGAATTCTTCAGTGTTCCTAGTAAATGGATACTATTTGTTTTTACATATATGTGGAAGGTTTTTGAAATTACTAGGGCAGTTCTCTCAAGATCTTGAGTGGAAGAACAGTATCACAGACAGAAGAGACACATTCTTCTCAGCATTATAAATGTCAAACAATTTTTTAAAAATCAGCAAAATTTCAGTTTGCATAAGGAATTAGAAAGTAGAGAATTGAGATTAAAACACCTACTGTAGCAGTGGAGGAATAGGAGTTGAAAACAGAACTAGTGTTATGAGAAATAATTTTTTTTAATTCCTACTCTTGTAGCTCAAAAGACAAAACACAATAGCACAATTATTGAGTCTGTTTATACTGAGAACAACAGTAGTTATTAACTACTAGTATTAAACCTTTTTTGGCCTACATGAACATTGACACTGCAACAGTGTCATTTTTTTTAAAAAAAAAAAGCGCTTTTAAATGGCTAGAAAAATACATAAATAACATTACATTTCTCTCAGGGTCTTTCAATGTCATGTTTGTTGGAAGAAACTTATTTGATGGCGAGTCCTGTTTGACTAGGGAACTATATAAGTTTTTCAATATTTGATTATAATCTTAAAATATTTTATATTAAATTGAAAGTGGGACAAGATATTCTAAAAACCTGTTCATGTGGTATCTAACACCGTGTTCCATTTTGGTCCTGTAGGCTTTCTTATAAAATACATAGCTTGTGCATACTTCATGAAGTATGCGGCAGAAAGGCCAATGAATTGGTGATAAAGTGTATTAATAATAATACATATAATGTGTATTAATAATATGTAGTGTGTTTAAATATATGTAATGTGTATTAATGTATAATATATATTAATATATAATATGTTTTTATATGAAGTATTTGACTATTTTACCCTGGTACTTTTTTTAGCTATACATCTGTACAGTTGGAGTCCCATAGCCATAACCAGTTTAATAACTAAGTAAATCGTAATACAGATTATTCAAGATGTCTGCAATGTTGGGGACTTGCCTTATTGAGGTAATAATGAAAGGATAGGAGGGCTTAATGTAGTTAGGCTCCCGTCATTAAGAGTAGCGAGGTAGAGTCCAGCCACGAGTAAATAAAGTGCAAGTACTATTGGTGAGAGCGAATTTGTTTATCATGTGTATTATGGGAGTTTGAGTTATACCTGAAAACCTCCAGACTTAATTTCTGAAAGGTGCTTCAGAATAAATTCATCATATGGAAGAATATCTGTTTTTTAAAGTTTAAAATTCAGTTGTGCCATCTGGCTACCTCTAGTTAAGAATTTGTAATTTGAAATGTACACTGTTTCAGATTACAAAGTATTGATGAACTTTATGACACGAAGCTTGGTTTGGGTACTAGCTTTTGTTATCAGGCTAAGGGTTCTTTTCTTTTGGGTTTTGGGGGGTGACATTTACAACTGAAATCATGGGCCAGGTAACTGAACACTGGCTTGCTTTTTTTTTTTTGTTATTTTGACATGTATCTATTTCTTTGTAGGCTGATACCTGTGCTGGTAAATGGTATGAAATATTCAGAGATTGATATTATTCTGTTGAAGGTGAGCATCAATTTTTTTTAGTCTGCAAGAATATCTGGTTAGCTTCTGACCTATAAATCAGAATGATGCAGATCAGAATGGTGTGCTGTTGCAAATACTAAATGCAACTGCTGCCATGTTTGGAAAACGATCTTTGGGCTTTCCTGCTTTGCCCCTGCCCCCTCCCACCCAACTTAGGCAATTTACTACTACCCATGAACTACTGCAACAATTCAGCTTTAAAAAGAATGTTCTGAACTAGTTGTAATGCCTCCCACCCAGCTTAGGCCAGCTTACTAGTACCCATGAACTACTGCAACAATTCAGCTTAAAAAAAAAGTTCTGAACTAGTTATAATGCCTTCTAGATCGAATACATGGCTTTGTCCATCACTACATTTTAGAATATGTCTGTGTACAAGAATTTCTCTATCACTTCTTTCTATTTCATGCCCATTAAGAGTAATTTCTTAACAAGAAGGATACTTTGTGCATCTTACCTCTCTTGCTTCTGTCTTTCTGTCATTTTTGTGGTAAATACAGCAACAGAATGCAGAAGCAATGGCATTTTTATTAGCAGCACAAGTAGAATGTGAATCTTTTATTTGCTTATAAAACCTTGAACTAAAACTACATTCTTAATTTCCTTGAGCAATATAATAGGACTAGTTTATCTGATAAAACATTTTGATGACAGGGGGATGTTGAGGAAGATGAAGCTATTCCAGATAGTGAACAGGACATAAGACCTCGTTTTCATCGTTCACGGACGGTGGCTCAGCAACATGAAGAAGATGGTATTNACTGAGGCTTTGCTTTTGAATAGAAGAATAACTATGTGCTGACATAATTGGTAGATGGGGTGGTGGAGAGAGTCTTTCAGATGATGCTTTGACTACGTAAGTGTATTGGCAAAAACTAGTCGTCCGTAAGCTTATTTCTTATTTTTAATATGGCAGATTGAGCTACAAACATTAACTGGATGCAATTCAATAGAACTTTTGACTCAGAATTTTAATTCTACAAGATAATAAAAATCATCTATCACCTGTTTAACTTCAGTTTAAAAAAAAAAAACTCTTCCACATTGATAGCTGGAGGAAGCTTAATAATGCTTTCTTTTGCTTCAGTCTTCCCTCTAAAATTGATTTGTGTGTTTTGTTTTGGTTGGAGTTTTTTTCCATGTGAATATGCTACTACTAATGGCCATTACCGATAGTTCTTTTCTATGTGAGGAATTTTCCTTCTGAACAGTTAATTATGAAGAGAGGAGATAGCTGTGAGGAAACCACAGTTCTGATGGCCTGTGTATGGGTCATAGGACCTTTAGGCCAGTAGGCTATGTGGTAAGGAAATAAAACACCACAAGCTGATTTTTAAGTTCAGTGATAGAAAATAGCTACTGAAATTCCGATAAATCTGACTTAAATACACTTTGCAAGCAGTGTTGTTTTGGAATAATGTTATGAGATTCAGACACATCCACATAAATTTTTTTCTTCTAAGGCCCCAAGTTTTCACAAAAGGTGAATGTACCTTGAAGCTTATGGTCAAACAATTCTGAGACTTATCTGATTTTAAAAATAATAGTAATAGTTGTTATTGAAGAAAATATGAGCGCGAATATGCTTGTTTCTGTAAAACCTCTTTTTTTTTAAAAAAAAAAGTATAGTTTTAGATTCATAATGCTGTTCTTGTCACTCCTGTGTGTAGAGGTTGCAGAATTAAATATATATTTTCTGAAAAAGATAGCTGAAATGACAGAGGGCGCCCTGTGGTCCACAGTTTTGATTAAGATGATGTGGAGGATAAAGTTGTCCAGGAATGGTGGCTAGAAAGAGAAAGAGCAGAACGGTTAAGAAATCTGTATTGACAAAAGTTATCTGGACTTGAGAGAATTTGGATTATCTGAAAATCAGAATTGTGTGCCCTATTTCTTATCTAGCATTCTATATTTGACTTGCAATTTGAACAGAGAGGAAGGATCAGCGCAGCCTGACAATTAGCAGCATTGCTTCCTAATGAGACCAGTTGGATCATTTTGACAGATAAAAAATGAACTGAGATCATAATAAGCAAAAAGTGCAATATAAATTCTCTAATATGAACATTCTTTCTAAAACAACTTTAGCATTATTTTTTCTGGACATGACAACACCACAGCAGAAAAGCAGAGTAAGGATTACTGAATCATGTTTTGAAGTTGTTCCTGATTTTTCTTTTATGAGCTTTTGTTTGCTAAAAACATGGGATTAAAACTTTCAAACAAACTTTGAGGCATTCCTCTTCATATTGTTGCATCACAGAATAGGAGTAAGGTATAAAAGCTCAGAGCAGAGGCCAGCAAGTTCCTTTCAGTCTATAGAGTTGGCTGATTTTGCCTTTTATTACTTTGAGACATGGATCATGTTTGACTATTTTGTTTAGAATCAAATGCTATTATTTTTAGGCCATTTCTCCTTTCTTCGTAGTTTATCTAATATATTACATTCAGGTCACAGATCTTCCCTATTCCTTAGTGTTACGCCAACCTGGAATCATGTAGTGTGTATAATGTTGCAATTTAATGGTGTGGTTCCTGTCAGTGAGTGTTTTAATATCCCCAGTGTATAAATCCTTCTAGTGGCTATTTAAGTGCTGCAAAACTGGCTTTCTAAGAGCTGTGGCTTTACACCAGAGCACAGTGGATCACTGTGTATTGTAATGAAATGGAAGTATCTTTCCTCCTAATGCCCTGAGACTCTACTGGCAGCTCAAAGTTAAAATGAGGATTATATTGCCTAACTACAACTACTTGTTTAATAAGCAGAGATTAACACTGTTAATTCCCCTCAGGGAAATGTTCTGCTGCTGCTCTAGATGTGCTAGCCAATGTATTTCGTGATGAACTTCTGCCACACATCTTGCCCCTTTTGAAGGAATTGCTCTTCCATCCTGAATGGGTAGTCAAAGAATCTGGTATCCTTGTTCTTGGAGCAATTGCTGAAGGTAAGGCAATGGTGCATATCAAGTTGCTGATTTTTTGATTCGTTCTAAAGCAGCTCTGTGATTCCTTCCAGGTGAACTTACTTATGCAAACAAGTATATTTCCTTAGCTGTTTTGGCTTTGGCCATTAATCTTTCCATCTACTACTTGGTGGCTGCAGTTACTTAATTTTTAGTTTTCAAATCTAAGCATGTTTGGAGACTAAATAGCTTAGATAATGTCTTTCTCCCTTTCTTCACTCTGCAGCATATATTTATTGGTCTTTTATGAAATACTACCTTAATTTCAAGAGGAATATTTAATAAATTTGAGTCTTATGTTTCATTCAAGTGTTTTCGGAAATGGAGAAGACCACTCCTCTTGACTCCAGTGCTCTGAGCTGCTTTTTGTGGATGGTTCTCCAAATATGAGAACTTCCATTCCGCTGTACTTACTCAGTCTTGCTTGGCTTTTTGCCTGCATTTCCAGCATCTCTGTCCCTTTTGCAAGCTGAAGGAATATATTTGTGTCCGTGCGTGGATTATCTTTCATTTTCCACAGTGCCTTGTGGACATACTTTTTTCTTTGTTGCTAAAAACCATTTTTGTTACTTTCAATTTCAAGTCAAGCAAGGTGAAAGTACTTCTGGCACATCTCAGTGTATTACTGCCCTTGCTGACCTGAAACATGTAGCTTTTATTGCTGGTCAGTATTTGTATGGTATTAGGAGAAAACTAGAAGAAATTTAAATTTCTTAAGGAATCCTTTTTAATGATGTGATGATTTGTTGTCCTCTGAGTAGACTGACATAGGACGTCCAAGCTTTACAAGCTGATTTTATTTGGATGTACTTGCCATACTCCATTTATTAAAGCAGAATTTCTGGACATGGGGGAAGCACTGAAGTAGAAATGTAGTTAAAATGGATGTAAGTTTAATTGGAGATTTTAATCATTGTTCATGTAAGGTTTCTTTTTAGGACTTAATATAAATTAGGTAGACTTGCTTTGTGTATTGTTAAAATGTATTCCTACATGATAGAGAATGAAAATATATCCCTTCTAGGAAATAGAAAACAATGGAACTTTTTGTGAATTCTGGTACTGGAGTAGCTATATTTTTCCTTCTAGGTTGCATGCAGGGTATGATTCCATATCTTCCTGAGCTGATCCCTCACCTTATTCAGTGCCTCTCTGACAAAAAGGCTCTTGTGCGCTCCATTACATGCTGGACTCTTAGTCGCTATGCACACTGGGTAGTTAGTCAACCCCCAGACACATACTTGAAGCCATTAATGACTGAGTTGCTAAAGCGTATCCTGGATAGCAACAAGAGAGTACAAGAAGCTGCCTGCAGGTAAGCCAAAGCTTAAGCAAAAAGCAGTCTCCATGACAATGCTTTTTAATGGGAAACTAGTTTAATGCCTTTATCACTGAACGTATGACTCTATTTCTAGCTCTTAATGTATTTCTTTCTCTTGTAAATTGGAGTAGATGCAGCTTCTTCTGGAGTAGTCACAAATTACTCCAAGTTGTAATAACGTGAAAAAACTTAATTTGTATTTCTCTTGTCCAGTTTATTTTCAGAGTGTATGAATAACCAAACTAAATAATTTCCCGTGGTAAAATAAATTATCTGTTTGTGACATCATGTAGTTTCAATATATGATGTTTCATTGACTAGTAGTACGTTTGTGGGTTTTTTTTTGTTTTTAAATATGCCTATGAACAAGATCAATACTGGTTGCAATGGAAAATTGTCCTATCATTGCATCACTAATGTTTTTCATATTTAGCTCATTATTACCAAAACATTTGGGTTATGATTATTTCAAGGGAGGTTCTCTCCTTGAAAGGAGATCCTGGGAGATAAGATTCCCTTGTCCCCCTTGTCTGTTGATGTTTTCTTTAAATAAATAAATAAATAAATGGCTCCATTAATGGACGCACCAGTAACAGAATGGGAATGGGTGCACCTCTTGTGCAGGAACCTCATCAAATGAAGCTTTTACATGTCAGTTTGTGTGGGGCAGGAGTGTACACAGCAGAGTGCCAAGAAGGTTTCTTCATAAAGCAGAGTTAAATCTGCATCTGATTGTATTCTTAACACTTGAAACATGCAATAATAATAGCATTAGTGCTATTGTTGTTATTACACCCCACCCCCAAATATCATTAGTGCCTAAGGACAACGCTGAGATCAGAGTTCCTGTGCTAAGCTTTGCACAGAAGGAGTAGATGTATCATTGCCTGCCAACAGATACAATGAATTTAATGACATTTACTTAGTAAGATTTGAGTATTAAACACTATTTCCTTTTTGTCTCTAAACCTTGTCAAACATAGGGCTAGTGAACTTGTTGGGCTTTAATGTCTACTCCGTTCTGTCTTTTCATAGTGATAGTCTTCTGTTCCTTCCTGAATGAGCAGGAACATGGTGATAAAAGACTACTTGCTTCATGTATTTTCTGATCCAAGGAATCAGATTGCATACAGATTCTATTAAAAAAACAAAAACAACAACAAAATAAACTGAACAACAACAAACAAAACCCCCACACTTCTGTTCATAGTCTTCTTGCCCAAAATATGGTTGAAACGTGTACATGTAGTTGAACACAGCTGTGTTGCAGTTGTTAAATAACCTCATGTAGTGCTTATGAAGGAAGTGCCGTGGGCAGTGGAAGCTGTTAAAGTAATAACAAAGAGATAAAATAGAAATATTAAAAATAACACACCTGATTTTTTTATTTGAAGTTCAATATCAGATTTATAGTGTGTGTTGAAATGCTTTCTTTAGAGCAGAGATTCATTAAAATTACTCTTGCAGCTAAAAAATAAACTGTCTGGAAAAGTCTGTTTTAAGGAGAATGTAAAGCTGTAACAAGTCAAAACATACTTAGTAGCTTTCCAAATTGCAAGAAAATACAATGATCCTTCTTGGGGAAGGAGCAAAAAGCTGCATCCCTACAGTGAGAAGCTGCACAGATAGTTAATGTCTACCAAATTGAAAATTGGTCATAGGATACTGTATGTTTTCTTCACTAATTTCTGTATCATAGCAGATGTCTAACATTTCTGTACTACTGAGCAACTGCTCCTTTAGTTGGCGACACCCGAAAATATATTTTACTAAAACATGTTTTCCTGCTCATGTGGTATGACTTTCTGAAAAATATACTTCATAATAATATAATAAAATAATAAGTAAAATAAGAATGCCAGCAACTTAGTGTTCACAGTTGCGTTGTGTTAAGAAAAAGGCATTTCTGTACTTGGTAGCACACTAGTAGGGGATTGTTCACCTCATACAGTGATGCATGCATTTTTAGTGCAGGGACAGGCTAATAATAATCTTGTTGACACAAGCTAGGCCAGTAAATCTTCAATAGCTCATACTTTTTTCTTTTCCTTAGTGTTTCTCTGAAGCAGCATATCTGGTTTGTGGCAGGGTGTGTGTGTGTGTGTGTGTTTGATTTGGGTGTGTTTTTTTAATGGTATTGTTCACAAACACTTGACAGACAACCTGAAAAGTTTCCATGATGCCATCATATGTGCTTTGACCGAGGCTGGCTGAAGTTCTTCATCCTCTATCTTTGCTTTCTGTTTTCCATGTCTTTCTGTATGTTTTTCTATGTAGTGAACTGCTGAGAGTACAGGCTGATGTTGGCGTTGTCTGGCACAACAGTACCAGGGCTTCTTAGTGCAGCTACAGCATACATTAAATACAGTGGGCCATTTTTAACTTAAGTAAACAGCTTTTGTTATGGTTCCTACCATTTCAGTTATTATATTGTAACTTGTGTACAGTAATGCTTTTCTTGGTGGGGGCTTCCTGCATATACATCACAGGTTTTACAGCAATATTTTTAGATTTTGTTCATCATGATGTAAGAGCTGCATCCTTATGTGTTCAATAAAAATAAATCAAAGTCATCTCAGTAATATCATTTTGAAAACATATCTCAGATGAATTTGAGGACTAAATATAGCTTTATTTTTAAACAGAAATGGGTAGTGTGGGGCTTTTTGAGGTCATCTTGGTTTTTCTGCGATACTAACTGATGTGGTGTTTTGTCCTTCAGTGCCTTTGCTACTCTAGAAGAGGAGGCTTGTACAGAGCTTGTTCCTTACCTTGCATATATACTTGACACTTTGGTCTTCGCATTTAGTAAATACCAGCATAAAAACCTGCTCATTCTTTATGATGCTATAGGAACTCTAGCAGATTCTGTAGGACATCATCTAAATAAACCAGTGAGTATACCTTATGTTCTGTAGAGGCACTCATCACAATTGAAAAACTGATTCAGTGTTTTTTGTAATGTGCCTTACATGTTATAAAACAGAAATGCTGATATTTCTGCGTAGGTTTCAATAATACTAAATATTTATGGGTAAAATACATAGACTGCATGTAATATTCCCACTACACAAGTATTCACTGTTTTGAATAAACGATTGTGTGTGGTGGCTTATGAAAGCTGCTTCTCATTGTGATTTTTTTTTCTCATACTCAGAAGTTGTCATCTCAGAGGATATACATAGATCAATTTAGATATGAAAGGGGACTTTAGAGAAGTTGTTGGAATGTGTGTTTTAAATTCTAATGACCACACTTTTTTTTGTAACCACTTTAAGTATAGCTAAGCTGCTCTGTGTGTCTCTTTCCAGTGTATTGGAGCACACCATCACTGGAAATTGCTTTATCAGAGACTAAGATATGCATTCATTTTATATATAAAACACAGAATCCTTTGCACACAGCACAGATAACACACAGGCAAATATACTGGTTTTTTTTCTAGTGCATGTATATTAATAATAGAATATGCATACATGTTGCATGCGTGCATCTTCTTAAGATGGTTATTGAAATTTGGTTTATTTGTAGATAGTGCTTCACGTGACATAGACACATTAGAATGAAACAATGTGAGTTTTTTCCATGGCATTTTATTTGCCATCTGAGACCTCACACCATCAAAGGACCTCTTTTTCAGTCTCTCTCTGGCCCTGGCCACCTTGAGATTTGACAGTACTACAAAGGAGCTAAATGCGAGCTCCTGGTGATGGTGGGACTTTCTTCAGTCTCTTGGAATTTTGTATCTTTGGACACAGCATTAGCTGTCAGCATCTGTTAGCTCTTTAGAGACCTTCTGGGAGCAACAACACTACGGGGATGCCCTGCTCAATGTCCTTGTGACTGTGGCTGTGCAGTGGCAGGGAAGATGCAATGCCTTTATCCAGAAGGGGTAAATGTGTGCTTCTGGAGGGATAGAAAAATACTTTATTCATGGATGATTAGTTGCTTGAGGAAGAAGTTTCAGGAAGTTGGGGGGATAGGGTTGGCATCAGGTCATGGGAAATGGTTGAGAAAAGCAGGTGGCAGGTGTACATCTGGATTGCATTGGTAGTAAAAACGTTTTCCATAGGCCCTGAGGTAATCATATAGATTTGTAATAACCCAGGCATCTAGACTGAAATGAAACTTGGAGGAAAAGATTCACTCTGCAAAGGTACTTAATGTGCTTCAGCAAAAAATCTTAAGACACAAATTGTAAATTCTAATCTTAAACTATTTCTGTGTATTGCAACAATGATTGAATTACAGTACATCAGGAGTTTTTTTCTGAAAAAGTAGAATATTTATCAATTTTCAGTACATCAATTTTCTAGCTTTGAAATAAAATAGTACGTAGTGAAGTGTTTCAGCAACTGATGGATTTTTATACTAAACAGGAATATATTCAGATGCTAATGCCTCCATTAATCCAGAAGTGGAACATGTTGAAGGATGAAGATAAAGATCTCTTCCCTTTATTAGAGGTAAGTGTTAAAATTTCAATATTTTTAATCAACTTATTTTAGGAATTACGCTTTCTACTAACGATGTTCCTACTAGGAAGTATGGCTATAAAAGCTGTCAGTGTTGGGTATTTCCCATTACGGAGAAATTATTCTGACAGTAGTAGGAAAATTTTGAGACTGAGGAAATGTCACTAGGTTTAGCGGAAATTCCTTTAGATATTTTTTTTTTTTCTGCCATTCTTGACTGTTTTCTTTCATGGGATTCTTTCAGAAGAAAAAATAAAAATGTTCCATCCTCTTTTATTCTTGTCTTCTCTCTCCTTGGTCTCCCTTCATCTCTGTTGCCAGACAAGCTGAAGGTATGAACCAGACCATGTAGTCTATTCTCTGTACTTTCCGACTGTGAAGCAGGAAAGCACCTCTAGAAAAAATTTTTTCATAACTTAGGTAATGTTAGGGCTTGGACATGGTCAACATACTGAAGCTTAGTGTAAATGGTGGCTGAATTATCATAACTGTTTTTGTATGCACTTTCTTGGCTACCTCTAAGAAGATGCTGTCGCTGAAAAACTTTCTCAACTAGCTTGTGTAGGAGAGAGTAACAACTGGCTGATAGTTGCCTTGGTTCAGTTAAGGGTTCTGCCTTTCTAGGTTGTGTTTACTTAATCATGTGGGTACACTTAAATTGCTAATATCTTTTCATTTACCTCTCCCAAGTAAAAGGCACTTCAGGGATCTGAGGAAAGGTGGTGACTGTTTTCTC
>VZSZ01002176.1:19295-46073 GCA_013398815.1 Ibidorhyncha struthersii
TCTCTCTAATTCCAGTGCCTGTCGTCAGTTGCTACTGCCTTGCAATCTGGCTTTCTTCCATACTGTGAACCTGTGTACCAGCGTTGTGTAAATCTGGTGCAGAAGACCCTTGCACAAGCCATGGTATTTTTCTATTTCTATTCCAATGTTTTCAGGATATCTCCTTAAACCAATGTATTAACTATGTAAAGTTACAGGTTTGCAGGGACACTTAGAGTATAACCATTGAATATCTAAATGAAGCTGCAGTTCTAAAACTTTTTTTAATGCATACCCCTAAGAAAATCTAATACTCATTTTGAAAATGTGTATATGTTGCAGTTGCATAATGCTCAGCCAGACCAATATGAGGCTCCAGACAAAGATTTCATGATTGTGGCTCTTGATTTACTCAGTGGTTTAGCTGAAGGACTTGGAGGCAACATTGAACAGCTAGTGGCTCGCAGCAATATCCTGACACTAATGTACCAGTGCATGCAGGTGAGATGAGTAACCTGTTTGATTCAAGGATTTTCTTTCCTAAGAGGATCAGAAACACGTCTAGAATTGTCATTTTTTTTCTTCCTCTCTTTAGGATAAAATGCCTGAGGTACGGCAGAGTTCTTTTGCATTGTTAGGTGATCTGACTAAGGCGTGTTTTCAGCATGTTAAGCCTTGCATCGGTATGTTTCTTTTATGTATTAAACAATTAACTTGTTTTACAAACTGGTAAGAGGCTCTTTTGGCTGTTGTTAAGCTATCTCTGTGGGTTGCCTTTTCATGGTGGCATAAGTTTTCGTTTTCCTTTATAAGCAAGGGTCTATAGTCTTTTCTCCTTCTAATCCTGTGTTTAAAAGATGTATCCTTATTTTTGTAGACAGTGCAAAAATTCATTTTTTCCTTGATTTTTACGATGTAAAATGGTACCTGTTGTGCTGGAATACAGCAAAACAGGTGTACTTGGACTTCAATTAGAATAGTTGCTTGCTTTAGTAAATTCTTGAATTTATAGCTTTTTTTTGTTTTACTAGAATCTATTGTTACATAAAATTTGATATATATCGCTCTCAGAAAACTTGGGTTTGGGGTTGGGTTTTTGCTTTGTTTTTAATTTCAGTAGGGAAGTAGCATAAGTTATGCTGATATTTGCTGTCTTTTCCCACAGATAGTCTTGACGTACACTTAACTTGCCAACTGAATGTTTGGATAGGCTTGGAATTTAAAATTTATTTGGCAGATGTTATAGTCTATGTTTGTGACTGACTGATTTTTTTGGTCAAAATTTAATCAACAATGTGATTGCCTTCTAGGCTTCTTTTGTTTTTTTTTTAAGCATAGCTGAATACATAGCTATCCAGGTGATTTGAGGGTTGTTCTACTATGTTATAAAACTACAAGTACTTGTAGCTGCATTTTTCTTTCTTCTCCCCTCTTCCTTGCGCCTCAGTGAGGGAACGGGAAAAAAGGGTTTCTAGAGCTACATAAAGATAAAGCCCATTAGAAACATTTTAAAACCATAATTTGAAAAGATTTGCATTGATCTGCTTAGGTTGTAAAATCCAGGTTAATCTGATATATAGCTCTTGTTAATTCATGTGTAACACTTTCCAAGCATTTAAATAGGCTTACATTATTTTTTAAAAAAAACTTCTTTTTTTTTTGTCCCTGTGATTTTTACAGTAATGGGACAAAATGGTTGTATTGTGTGATGGGATTTTAAAATGTTTTTCTTTCTAGCTGATTTCATGCCAATTTTGGGAACCAACCTAAACCCTGAATTCATTTCTGTGTGTAACAATGCCACCTGGGCAATTGGAGAAATCTCCATCCAGATGGGTAAGACTTATTTTTTTCTATGAATCTCTGTATGTTTAGCATGGTTTATTTGGGTGTTTGGGTGTGGTTTTTTTACTGATAATTTCATTTTAAAATTTAAATTAAATTAGAGATTCTTGTCCTTGTTAGTAAATTCAGTGTACCTGATCTATTTAGATTATGCATACTAATGGTCATCTTCTTCTGAATCTTTTTCTTTTTTTGGCTGTTTCAGGTATAGAGATGCAGCCTTATATTCCAATGGTGTTGCACCAGCTTGTAGAAATAATTAACAGACCCAACACACCAAAGACGTTGTTAGAGAACACAGGTACCCAAAAATTGAACCATACATGGTGAAGGGAATTAAAAGGGTTTTTTTGTAATGATTTAAAAAAATGCATAGGGGAACCACACCAGAACTGATTTCATTGCTATGTATTTGGCTTTTATAAGCAAAAGTAACTGTTTTGCAGAAGCTCTGACAAGTCTCAGTCTTGCAGCAAACCATCTATCATATATCTAGATTCTTAAAGTTATTGCTTTCTCACTTCTATAATATTTATTGTATTTATTTATCATCTGTTTAAGTATTCTTTCAGTTTTATTTATGTATTGAATATGACAAATGTATGCAGTAACACTTAAAGACTTAGTTTATACTGATTTTAGTATATGCACGTCCTTACACATGTGTACTGTATATATATGTCTAGTGTTTGAAACAAATGTAATTGGCATATGCAAAACAAATAATAAGCTCTTTGAATTTACAAAAAATGCACTGTTTATTTAAAAAAACTTGTAATATCACACACAAAAATCTAGATCTGTGATGGTGGTTTTACCACAACAAAACTGAAATTATGTATAACTTCTATTACCTGGTCACTTGATAACAAATTTCTGAAAAGAATTTTAATAATGGCATGCATGTTTTATGTTCTGGCCCACAGCTTTGCCTTCCAAATTGGGAGCAATCCCCAAATGCCTTACTGAGTCAGAATTTCTGAGGCTTGTTTCTTTTGCATTTATAGAGGGCATGTTCTGGTATGAAGAGCACCTTCCATACTTCAGCAAAACTATATTAATAATTTATCAGGTTTCTAGTTTACTATTTTACTAACTGAAAATGTTTTTTCATGTTTTCTTTTCCTGTTTGAAAACTGTCTTGTGAGAAAACAACGGTTTAGTCATTATACCTGACGTGTTTGATGCAAATTCAGTGGTACAGTTATATTTTTTTTTTTTTTAACTAAGCAAGAGATAAATTGAAGAGATATTTTCAATGCATATCTTTTTGTCCGGTATTCTCTAAACTTAAAAGCTGCGCTTTCTCTCCCCCCACACCCCGTGTTTAGTATGGAAGGTGAACTTGAAGGAAAAATTACCTATTTGTCTGGCATATTATAGGTATTACTTTTTGAAAAGATAATTTTGGACCAAATACCTACTTGTTGTAAAATACACCATGGAATAGTATAGCAATGTAAATTTTCTTTCCCTCTGCCCCTGCCCTGACCCCCTTCCTGAGCACTGATGAATGTGTAATACCTGTAAATGAGAGGCATCCAGTACTTAAATGTTTGCTTCCATCATTGTTAGAGAATTTTTGGAAGCATCCAAACACTGACTTTTTTTTTTTTATTCTCTCAATAGTTACTTTAAATGTGGATGCATAACTGCAAATAAATGTTGAGTGTGGTGTACTTATTATAAGTTTGTTGTGGGATATTGTGCTGCAGGCCACTAGTATGTGCAAGAGTATTACTGTTTTCTGCTTTAGCTTGCTATGTAATGAACTATGAAAACACTTCTATAGAAACATGAGAACATGTTAAGTAAAAGTAATTGCATGGCAAATAACCAGTACATACCAAAAAGTTGAGCTTTGACAGATTACTATTCCTTGTACAGACTGTGGATGACAGACTTTACAGATAAAACTTAAAAAAGTGTGTTTTCATTTGAAAGCAGCACTTCAAATGCAGTTTTGTAAGTTAGATCTGCCGAAAATTTTAGACACTTCATATTGAAATTAACATCGGGGCAAAACAGTACATTACCAGTGAGCTGCAGCTTTCATGGAATGAGTATGTTTCAAACTGCTAGTATATCCTACACCAAACTTTTATTGGAGAAAGCATCATCTGCTTTATTGCATGTTTCATGAAACTGTTCACAAATGCCTGTTAATTAGAGTGTTGCATAGTATGTCCCTTGAACATAGGTTTCCTTTCTCTGCTTCATATAAATCTGCTGGATTTTAGTATTATTCATGTATTTTGCTTCAAGTAATCCTGATACATTATTCCCCACCCTCTCCTTTTTCTAAAGATTAATCTTTCGTGAGTTGAGCAAACACCACTAAAACACATTTGCATTATGATATTTTCTTCAGTCTGTCCCTCGGAACAAAGGACCAAACTACCTAATCATGGGATGAAGTAATTTTGCTTTTTACGTGTCCTTATGCCTTGGTATCAGAAGTCAGATTCTTGTACAACTTCTATGAGGAAGCCTTTTGTGAACTGGAGAAATATTGGGATTAAAGAATTAACTTTCTGCAGTCAGTTGCTGTGAGTTAGCAACCGCTTTAAATTAAATTTGCTACGAGATTATGAAGAAGACAAATATTTGGTGCTCTTTGAGAAGTGTTTCATCTGTTTAGCATTTTTAGATAGACCACATTATTTTCCATGTAAAAGTATTAATAAATGTATTTTTATTTATAGAGTAGATCTATTAAAATCTTGAATTCTAAATATTGGAGAAAAAAATGTTTGGAATACTTGATACTAAAACTGAAAATGGTTAATTCCTTTTTATCAAGAGTATCCATAACAGTACATTTGAATAAAAACTTCAAAATGTATGGTAGGTAAATTTACTGTAAGAGATTACTCTGAAGAGGGCGGAATGACTGCTTACATCAGAAAGCCTTTGGATTTTAAATTGTGTTTTTGGTGTTCTCTCATTTACTTCTTTAATTTTTCTTTTACCCTGGAGAGTATACCATGTATGTTGCTGCCTCTTATTTAGGGGGTGGTAATAAACAGCACTGGTGAAATCTTATGTTTATTATCATACACAGATTCTGTTGGTTTCTGTTTCTGAGTTATTTGTTGTTTTTTCTTTATTTTTTCTCCTCCCTCCTCCTCATTTGCTCATGTCTTGGTTGGCGTTTGGTGGTGTATAACCGTGATTGCGTTACCTTAGCAATAACAATTGGTCGTCTTGGTTACGTTTGTCCTCAAGAGGTGGCCCCCATGCTACAGCAGTTTATAAGACCCTGGTGTGTATTATTCAATCTTTTTTTTTTAATTCATTTTTCTTCACTCTCTTTCTTTCTTTCTTCTCTCTATCTCACTTTTAGATATATTTTCAGTTGGTTACAAAATCTCAATCCTTAATCATTGCCAACCATGTGACTAATCTTGTCCTATCAGGTTTGTGCGTTTCCAGTAGCACCGTCATGTATTCTTTATGTTGTGGCTAACGACTAATTTATGCATGGGATAAGATTGTCACATGCTTGCTGTGTTAAAGCTTGACTATGAAAGAGCATTTTAAAATCCACCAGAATGATAATACAATGCATGCAAGTACTGTAAAATTTAAACCGTGCATTACTTTCTTAAAATTCAGTCTGAGGCTTGAATTGCTGTAAGGAATATATGTTTATAGATTTGTTATGTATAAAATAGCTTGCTTGCTGCTGTAAAGTTAAATAACTGTTCTGTAAGTGGTATCTGACATAATTCATACTGTGATAGTATTACATGTTCTGCTTCTAATAATGATAGTTTCTATAAATATTTCAGATACATGTTTCTTTTGTATTTAATGGAATACAGGTCACACTTTCTAACTGTATATAGTGCAACAGAAGAACAAGGTTCTGGAGATGATGCCTAGTGGGAATATGCTAGTAAAGACTCTGTGCAACAAGTGTTTTTCTAAGCATTCAAAATAGTGTTTCAGATCATCTAATCAGTGTGACTTATTCCATCAAATACTGTCATCTAGTTCTGACTTGATTGAAGAAAAAGTTATAGAGTTAGCTAAGTTTTGCTCTCCAACTTGCTAGGTGCACCTCTCTGCGAAACATAAGAGACAATGAGGAAAAGGACTCAGCATTCCGTGGGATATGTACCATGATCTCGGTCAACCCCAGTGGAGTAGTCCAAGTAAGATACATGAATAGATCTTAACTGCTTTTCATTACTCATGTGAAATTTAGTGAAAGCTGTATATGGAGTATGAAAAAGTTTTTAGCTTGACATGATTCACTGCAGTACATGATGTAGCTTTATTTTGAGGTCAAGGAGGCCAAAAAGTTTATGTTGTGAATGATACATATCATGATGCTTCGGTAATTATCACCTAGCAAAGGAAAGGAGAAGAGTATTGTTAAATTTAGGTTTTGTCTTTTAATTGTGAAGAATATATAAATAATGAAGTTCTATTAAAATCACTATTTGGATACTTCTGTCAGGTTGTGGTCAGGATCTGTATGAAAATATAAGGCAAAAGTTGGCATACTTAAATGTATTTTCCAGATGTAATCTAGGCTTTTAAGAAACAGAACAAAAGCAATAACCACCCTTTCATTCTTAAAACTTGGGTAGGGAAGATTTGGTTTCAGCTTTGGATATATTGCTTAAATAGTCAATGTGACAAGGAATGTACATCTCTTCAAAATAAATGGTACACCTGAAGAATAGAATATGACTTGCTCTTTAGTCTCCGCACCTCCCAAGTAAAGCTGTACCAATGTAATATTTTCTAAGAGGAAAATGAAGGTGATTTTTCTCTCTCCTGTGCCAGGACTTATTCTTCCTGAAACATAATAATTGAACCTCTACCTTGATTTGAAATTTGCAGTTAACTTCATTATGCCTTATTCTGTACTTAGCATTTCCCTCTTCTGCTGTCCATTTGTTCTTTCACATAGCTTAAGGCAAGGGGATGCTTAAGGTCTCTTTTCATTATCCCATCTTTCCTTCTCTGTAGTTTTTATCCTCTGTTTCTCCCCAAAAGCATGTGCATTATCAACTTAATGATTAAAGGCTGGTGTTTCAATGGTGTAGTAGGAGGTAATGCATGGCAGCAGATGAACTAAGTGTAGGGATTTTGGGGTGGCTTTAGTTTTGAACCTGTATGATAAATATTCTGTGTGTTCCAGAAAAAAAAATTCTGACTCTGCTTAAAGAACTACAACAGCTTTTTTCCCTAACTGGAAATGTGTGTGAGAGTGTGGCGGCTGTGGTCTTGAGTTTGTTGCTTGTTGTTAAGGTGATTGGTTCCTGAACTTGATATGTGTAATGAAAGAATTAACATTAGACAAGTGTGGTGTGGGAGGGGACAGTTGCTATTTATTTTAACTGTAGTTTTATTTAATCGAAAACCTGATTAAACAAAGCTATTCCTACAGTCAGCTACTTCTATTTCTGAACACTTAGGCATACAATAACTTACCATTATTGTCTGGATTAACTGGAAAATAAACACACAAAACCAAAACCAGTTGTGAATTAGGATAAAAGACCCTGCAGAGTTCAGAATGGAATACAGGTCACACTTTCTAACTGTATATAGCGCAACAGAAGAACAAGGTTCTGGAGATGACGCCTAGTGGGAATATGCTAGTAAAGACTGCAGAATTAACATCAAGTGTTGTTTTCAGACCTATAAATTGAGGTTTCTAACCTATGTGATTGTTTAATCTTATAGGACTTTATTTTTTTTTGTGATGCTGTTGCATCGTGGATTAGCCCAAAAGATGATCTCCGAGACATGTTCTGTAAGGTAAGCTTTCTAATATAACACTATATCCTAACAATGGTTGTTTTGGATCCTGTTTTTTCCTTGCTTTCTATTTTGACTGTTAAAACTTACTGTGTTTGTGGTCACGGAGGCTTCTTTGCAAGGTCACAGATTTTCAGACAAAACAACATAAAAGTCTTGACTTCTTTTTTTTTTTTTTTTTAACCTATATTTTCCTATATGCATTTGGGTTATTCCAAAATTTTTGTAACAGTAGTGAAAAGTTCACTTGAGATCTTACTTGAAAGGGATAATCATCCTCAAAGAGCTTTGCATAATGTCCATCCTACTATGTTTTACCTGTATTTGGAAAAATGGGTGAGTTTATACCACATTTAAGACTTTTTTCTAGAAAATGGGATTTGTGTGGTTCAAGACTCTTTATGCCACAAAGATGTCTACTTCATTTTTGAGAAATATTTAGAAAATTACGAATAAAAAATATTCCAGTGGTATCCTGGTCTGTTTCTCTTACTCCTCCTGAAAATAAATTTTTGGGGATTGCTTAATCCTGTTTAGAGTCCCTCTTGAATGAGCAAGTTTCAAGAAACTAATGTACAGTTATACCCAAGAATGCATCCCTGGACAAAGTGTCAATAGAATTTCAGCGAAAGGACTGTTTGCCTTGTGTAAAATTAGCAAAAAACCTCCACCCAGAATGCGATACATCGTGTTTTGGCACTAGCGTCTTAGATTAAAAAAAAAAAAAAGACAAACTTATTTCAGTTTAATGAACAGATGCCATTACTGTTCAGTAGTGTGGTGTCCCTCATAAGCTGTAAAGTGAAATCACTGGTTTTAGGAAGGATGTATGTCAAAAGTTAACAATATTCCTCTTAAAGCAAAAATGGAGCATGTTCCTGAGCACTTACTAGGATCGTGGGTCAGTATTGGCACTTTTTCTTCAAGTAATGCCATGTGGGAGCATCAGAACAGAAGCTAGAACTTTGTATCCCATCTTTAAGAGCAAAGACAAATTTCACTGTCCTGGTTAGCCTCTCAGATAACTGGTATCCTTTGAAGGAACATCCAGTCCCGGAAATGCACAGCTGTGAGTATTCTCGCATCAGCAGAAGGAAACAGCAAATCCTTACAAACCTGAGAGAAATTTCAGGATGCTGACTGTGGTGATTGTCCAAAGCAGTCTCTGTGTGTTTCTGCACTGGTCCTTCAGCACTGAATACTTACTTTAGTAAGTTAGACTCCTCTTTTTCAAATTCTTTCCAAGTTATCCATGTGGTATCTAATGCATTCAAAGTAGACACAATCATTCTTGGTCACTTCGCATAAGGATGTCCTTGCTTTTTGAAGTGTATTCTTTTGTCCTTTTTGCCATACAAGAAAGGAGACAAGGCTTTCTTCAAGTGATGGCATGCACAGTTTTTAGATTAATTCCTCATGAATACATGATTGCTATAGTTCAGTTAGATGTTTTTCCAATAATAATTATGCCTTTCAGGAACAACAGGGAAAAAATGGATTGTCCAGGGCTTGTTTTTTTGTTTTGGTTTGATTTTTAGCACCAGAGCTGAGAGAGAAAATAACCACTTCCAAAAACACGGGTAGATGAACTGCCAGTGTTGAAATCTGACACATATCCTAAGAATTTTATCACTTTTTATAAAAGCAAGGTATCTGAAGACTTTAGCTGAGGCTCACTTGCTAAAACTCTACTGGAAGATGATTTAAAAAGTGTTCCTTTTGTCGTACCTGAACATTCTTAGATTTTCAGTAGTTTCTTGGTAGCTGGCTAATCTGACTCTTTGGAATAGAAAAAGTGTGTGCGTCTCTGTGAGCCCGCTTATGGAAGGTCTCTTTCCGGGAGAAAAGCAGTAAGTTAACTGGTCACATTGTATTGTCCTTATCACTACATCCTGTTTCAGAATGGCTCTTCTGGAGAATGTTGTATTGAGGGTGAACTTGGTACCATGATAGACTGTTCCACAACTCAGTATCATTGAATTTAAAAATGAAAAATAAAACTTTAGACTCCCTTGGCATAATTTTGCATGAGGATTTTGCATCTGCTTTTGTTCTTGCTAACATTTGCCTTTTAACCTGCTGTTTTCAGAGCTAACATACTGAGACCTTTTTGATAGTGTAATTTAATTTTTGTAGTTTTTACTTAACTTATTACATTGGTACATCCAGACTGAAACCTGTAGTTTGTGTTTTTTTTCTCTTTCACTGTTTTGACTGCCACTGACTGTGGATCCCTGTTCTTTCAAAACACGAAAGATGCTTCCTTTTTAGTGACAGTTGTCTTACAGGTTCAAGGGGAAAAAAGAGCTCTCACAGGATGCTTTAGTATTTGTGCTAGGAAATGCAAGGTATTCATTCTGTCAGATGACAGCTGCAGTTTTGGCTCAGCTTTCTTCCCACAACACATTACACATTTAGAAAACAAATGTTAACACAGTCATCTTAAGATATATAAAGTGTGTCAATTGATAAAATGTTTAGCATTCTGAACTGCCCTAACCCTAGGTTGTAAGTCACCTTACTTATTAAAATACATATAGATATGTATACGCACACTAATTTGTGTGGGTAGCTATATTCTATATGTCACTTAAAATATTTCAGATAAATCATTACTAGACTTTCTTTACTTCGTAGTAGTATTTCAGTACTAAATTGGAGAATTCAAATGGACAGACATACAATCCAGCAGTTTGTGGCTTACTGCATATGTTGCTAGTAAATAATGTATCCTCTGTTTGGTAATTATCTTGACTTCTCCACTCTCATTTGTAGATTCTTCATGGATTTAAAAATCAAGTTGGGGATGAGAATTGGAGGCGTTTCTCTGACCAGTTTCCTCTTCCCTTAAAAGAGCGCCTTGCAGCTTATTATGGAGTTTAACCTCATGCACTGTAGCTGCAGTCCCATAATTAGAGGTAAGCACACAAATCTTCCTTGCTAAACAGAGCTGTATAACAGACTTCCTCGCTGTTTGCATTACATGAAACATAATTAATTCATCAGACTAGAATTTTTCAGATATGCTGGATGAGATATCTTTCCTTCCTATAAGAAGGCATAAAAAGGGATGAAGGTATACCTAAATGATGGTAGCTGTAGCAAAAGCAGTTGTCTGACACTGTTATTTTACTTTTGGAGAGAGAGAGAGAGAGAAAGATAGAAAAAGTGAGCGCATGATATGCACGGTAGTGTATCCAGATGAGGGTGCAAGTGTAGGTATAACAAAGTGCCAGTTCAGGTTTAATAAGCAAAGTGATGAATATGATCCTGAAGCCATCACACTAAAGACACAGGCTCCCTTATGTCTTATGAATGAGTAGATGGCAGATGTGGTCTAGGCAGGAATATTCCGCTAGGATAGGAAAGCAAGTTTGTTAACACACTTCAGTCATGAGAAGTCCAATATACTCCTAACCATGTACTAGATGATCTTTGCACTGAATAAAGGATGTTATGCTAATCTGTAACCGTACTGTAAGTATAGAGCTTGATGTTTTTATTATGTGTTTATTATTGTCATGTTCCATCTTCTGCACCAATTCAGAATTGTTACACTTCTGTGTGGAGAATGATTCAATTTCAGCCAAGAACAGTGATAGTGCATTCTAGAATAGTTATACTATTACACTACCTTGCTTTGTATGCTATCTGTGCACACTGTATAAAGCAAATTTCCCATGTGTAAAGTAGTGTGATGCTGTGAAAAAGATTATTGCACTGCCCCAAAAAGAGGGTGAATTAAATTTATGCATTCAGTCTTTATTTGATACTTGCTGTAGAATTTTTGTACTGGAATTATGGGAGTGAATCATATAAATCTCTTATTACTGAATGGACAACTATTTAAAAGTCAGCCTAAGATTTTGTCAGTCAGTGACATAAGAAATCCTGTTTGAATTAATACATGTTTGATGTGAACACTGGATTAAAAATATACCAATTTCAAATATTTAAATATATATCAATGAGAGCATTTTATTTCTGACATAAGGGTGTTTCTCTCCTCCTAATGAAGAGGAATCCAGAGTGATAAAATTTGCTATAATTCTCAGTTTGAACTGAGGAGACACTATGGCTGTCTTGTTTAATCCACCTAAAATGAAGTTGTTACATCCATAGCAGATATGTTTAATACCTTTTCCCAATGTCGTTAACTACCTCATTATTTTGTGCTAAAAATAGAAAAGCTTGTCAGAATATATAGGACTGCTTTTATCTTAAATCTAAGCTTAGCCACAGTAGTGGAACTGTCAATGTAGCTTTAAAGCATACATTGTTGTTTCATGAATAATAATCCACCTGGTATAAATGGGCTCTTTGCTTAACAGACTTAAAAGCGAAAATCTAGGCATAAATTTGTTTCTAAGGTTGGCACCTACTGCTTAAAAAAGGCAAAAAAATCTCTTTGTTTATGCACAGACCTGTCAGTTAAGGTTCAAGGTAAGATTTAATTACACCTTTATCTTTTCCTTTTACAGGTCCTTCAGTCTGGGAGACTATGAGGGAGCCTCTGCACCCAGGGAAAATGTTACCCTTTACTGGGGGGAAGGGTAAACCAGTAGGGAATACAGTACAATCCCAACCCTACTGGGAGGGGNCATCCTGCTTGATGGGATTCCTAGGTATTTGCATGTTAATGAAGAACTACACAAATGAAGTTAGTACAGTTAAAATGCAGCTTGTGTCTCTAATAACAGCAGGCACTTGCAGTGTACAACATAAAAAAAAAATCATAAATTAATAAAGGTTAACTTGGACAAAATGAAGCAACCTGCAAGCTGCCAAATGAGTCACTCCTTTCATTTTTGGGGTAAAGGGAGGGANGATACATAAAGAGGAAAACTATTTTGCGCACAATAAAGGAAACCTAAGAATGGGGGTCACAACAGTAAAAGGCTTTCTCTTTTCTTTTATGTTTTTTTTTAAGTAAGGGTTTTCTACATTATTTCATCCTGCTTGATGGGATTCCTAGGTATTTGCATGTTAATGAAGAACTACACAAATGAAGTTAGTACAGTTAAAATGCAGCTTGTGTCTCTAATAACAGCAGGCACTTGCAGTGTACAACATAAAAAAAAAATCATAAATTAATAAAGGTTAACTTGGACAAAATGAAGCAACCTGCAAGCTGCCAAATGAGTCACTCCTTTCATTTTTGGGGTAAAGGGAGGGACACTTTAAAGGAAAGATTGACATCTTAATTTTAACATTAAAAAATTAAAGTAGTGGATATGATTTGATTATTGTACTTCATTAGATTTAATTTCTAGAGTAAGGCATTATTCTTAACGTGCAGTTTAAGGTTCAGGCATGCGTTCTGGCTCATAGTGATCAGAAGTAATTTAAATTAGTGGGAAAGTAGCATGCTTGCATCACATAGAGTGAAATTGGTATACATTTNGTTTCTGTGGATTTTTAAGAATATAGATATAAAGTACTGTAGTTAACAATTAGGCCTTGAAATACCTTTTTAGGATCTTTTAAGAATAAGATTGATATTGTATTGTGTGTAACCTGCACAATGTGGAAAGCTGATATAGCTGTGCAAAATACTTGCCTCTGTGCTGTNAAATTGGTATACATTTACCTATGTTGCGCCAGTTTTGTGTTGCAGTTTACCAATTCAATATAGCCCTGCATTTAAAATTCCTTTTTAAGTTTCTGTGGATTTTTAAGAATATAGATATAAAGTACTGTAGTTAACAATTAGGCCTTGAAATACCTTTTTAGGATCTTTTAAGAATAAGATTGATATTGTATTGTGTGTAACCTGCACAATGTGGAAAGCTGATATAGCTGTGCAAAATACTTGCCTCTGTGCTGTCAGTGTGATGTGCTTTCTGCATGGTTATATACTAGTGATTTTATCAGAATCTCTAAAAATGAGTTACATGGTAAGACCCGTTAAAGGCTGCATAAATGTTAGTTGGCACGTAAAGACAATTGTAGAAGTTGATGACATGATTGCTATATTTGTGTTTATTCCCACTCAACATATTACCTTCTACGCTTTCTTTTTGTTCGAAGCATGATCTTAAAGAGATGTTTAAGTTAATGGGTGTAATGCAGGGTATCTACACTGTATCGGCGCATGTTGGTGGCCCTTTGATGTAGTTAAATGCACAAGGGTGCAAGTTTAAAGCTACAGAATGAAAGCTGGTTTGGATCCTCTTCATTTCATTTGTTTAGCTTTTCTGTTGTGTTTTTTTTCTCTACTTACATGTATTCCTGTGAATAAATCCTTGTTAAGTTAACCCTTTACTTTTCCTTTCATGTGTATTTTCTTATGTACTGTGAATGTGAAATCCTAACTGGTACACTTGATCTTGTGTCCATCTGAAAGTGGCAAGTCTTTAATAATTTAGAGTATCCCATGATGATAAAGGAAAATGGAGAGATTTTTAACTCTGCTGGTCAGAGGTGAAGCCACACCTTTCCATTTTTCAAGTGCTGCATAATTAATCTGCAAAACAAAATTAAGCCATAACAGCCTTTTTGTAGATTTAGTTTCTCACCTTTGCATTGCAGAATGGATACTGGATAACAGTTTTGGGGTGTTTTTTTGTTTGGTTGTTGTTTTTTGTTATTTTTTTTTTAAGAACTTGCTCTTCTTTGCATGGATCTGTTCTTTGACTGTTGAATGATTTAGCCGTTGCACTGAAGTTTGAGCTGTGTGAGTGTGAACTTATAAATGCTGTTAAAAGAATTTTTATTTTTAATGCATGATAGCATGCGTGTTTTACATGCTCACTCCCCCCTTTTTTTGGGCTTTTCAAATTTTAATGGATTATACTGAAGAACAGTTTAGACACATACTATATGAAGTACACTCAGTAATGCTAGTACATAGTATTTATTCATTGGGGTCAAAATTGCATGTAAGAACTTGCTTTCAAATTACATTGCTTTGGTAGCAAATACAAAATTCCTTCTTAACTAATAACTCAAGTAAATTAGTAATAGTCACTAAGAACACTTTAAAACCAAATGCTGGAAGGAAAAAAAAACCCAAACCTTTAAAATTTAGCAAGGTGGGATATTATTTTAGACCCAAAATTGCTCTAATTTTGAGCGTGTTTGTCTCAACATTAGGGAAGAGTTTCAGAGAAATAACATTAAAAAATTTGTAGAATAGAAAACCTACCCAAATAATACTGTAGCATAACAGCTAGAATCTGAGTTTAATTGAACTTGTTAAGTTTCAGAAAGCCCCTTTAACCAAATAAAACCACTCCACCTCACCTCGGATTAGCTTAGGATGCCACTTATGTACATATGTATTTTAATAGGTATTTGTACAGATGTGAACTGATCTGGTATAACAGCAAGGAAAATAAGGTAAAGCAGAAATAAACAGTACTGACAAAATAGTCTTTTGTATCAGTAAGTTTTCTCATGGTATATTTCAAAGCAAATAAACCATATTCTTAAGACATAATATAGTGCAGAGATTTGCAGAAGCTATTTAGGGGATAATGTGAGGTAAGAAAAGTTCTGAATCAGCATTAACATTTATAATTCAATTATTGCATCATGGGATATATAAAAAGCATCTTAATTCTTGTGGTGTAGTCTTGACAGTTCTTGAATGTTGACTGAATGTTTTTACTGGTAGAATTGTGAGTTTGTCTTTGTTACATTCCAGTGTTTCTGCCTCTTGGCATGCTAAAAGCACGGCTTACTTCATTTGCTCCTTACACACTGAATAAAGTGCTGTTAGTGTGCTAAACTACAGAAATAGCCGCTGCTAAGTAATGGTGTAGATTTTCTACTTGAATATTTTTGTTGTAGGAACCTCAGGAGGTCAGTGTTTACTGTTTTTATATATGCCTTTTTCCTGTTTTGAGTTTCCCTTTTTGAAGGATTCTGAGAGTGAACAAAAGCTGCTGATCAACCTAAGTTGGTAACAGAAAGTATATTTAAAACCCTTATAAATGCATCTTTTTGGCAGTTCTAAATTGCTGTTAAATTAGTCTTAAGTGAAGTTCAGTACTAAATTATTTTTCATTACACATTCAGGAAACAGCTCATTTCATTTAGGGAAAAAGTTCATTATTTTAACCAGTGCAAGCAAAAATAATGAATTTTGTAAATTTTTTCCAAAGCTTGATTATTTTCTAAATCAGTGAATATGTATATATTTAAATTGTAATAAGCTGATTCTTATGCTTTAGTTTATTGCTCCTTAAAGCTTGTACTCAAAAGATCACTTTTAGAAGAATGGGTTTAAAATTTATAATCATTATAATTTTTAAAAGTTATGAAGTAGCATAAATTTTGTAACTAACAATATTGATACACACTGTGATTTATTTTTTTGTTAAGACTTTCATGTTAGCATCAATCTTAATTACTTAAACTGCATATATTGTATAATAGTAAAATGTATATTTTAAAACTTCAAGTGGCTTTCCTCAAGTGAAACTCATTGCTACTTAGAAATATTCAAATACTAGCTTTATCTCAGGTGAATACTCTTGTACCCTTTTTGTTCAGAACACATGCTAATAAAAATGTGTCTTTCTTATATCAGTTCATGTATTTTATTTAGGCAGCTCCTCTGTCTTAAACTTACTCTAAATTAACCTACTGTGGGACAATAATGACTTTTGCTTCATCTATTTTATTCATATTGAATGTATTAACAGATAAGGTGCAAAACCATTCTTCCCTTGAGGAGAATGCATCCATGTTCAAACAACTGAAATATTTCTTGGAAAAAATGCTTTAAATGCAACATTATATTGAAAATCTTTTGTTTCCTATTTTGTCAAGGAAAGAAGTTGCAACTTAACACTAATTGCTTCAATACTATCTCTTTCAAGAGGGCGATAGACGCATAAAACTTCTATATAGGGTCTGAAGAGTAACTTTTTATCTTAGATAAAGGTTAAGCTCTACAGTGAAATGGCAAAACATCCTGCAGTTTTCTCAGATAGACGCTGATGTAGTTTGCATACGTATTTGTTATATATTACATAAATATTTCCAGTAACCTCATCTTGAATAAATAACGCTTGATCAGTAGCTGTATTTCAGTCACCTATGTATTCCCCAGAATAACTTGCATCCATCAGTCTTCTAAGTATTCTTCTCCAATAGAAACTGGTTTTTGTCTGCCACTGTTTGCTCTTTGCACTTAATGGTTGGAGCAGGCCAGTTTTAGATTATTATTTTAAATGGGAAACTGAGGCGAGTGTTCTTGTTGCTTGCCTTGTAGAGTATATTCTACTAAAATAATACTTTCTCACTTGAATGTACTTATATGAGGGAAATTTAAAGTGGCTCTATAAGATGAATCCCTGTGTGGTGTTACAGTATACTTTAAGGAAGCCAAATCTACATCTTGAAGAATTCAGTGCTTACAGTATAGTATGATGTTTTTTCTATAAGGTGGTTCTATTGTGCTACTTTCACCTTAGGTATCTATTTCCTTACTTTGGGTGAGCAACAAAATTGAGAAGGTCTGGGTGTTTTTTTGTGAGGACAGCAATTAGATAAAAACATTTGTATAAGCAGATTCATTTGGTTGTTGAAATCTCCAGTGGAATATTACTGTTTTTCATGGGAAGAGATAAGTAGTTATGTTGTACATTGTCTGACTTACTAATACTAGACACTTAAATTTTAAATTGGATGCAGTAGACAAAATAGTTTAAAATGAAAGATGACTGGATCTTTCTGCTGACAACTTAGGTTGTATGAGTTTTGCTTGAAAGCTTTAAATCTGATGCTTCTGTATCTGCCACAACGTTGGAATGTTTCCTTCAAACATATCCTCCTGCAACCTCTCAAACTGTATTAAATTGAGTGATATTTCTTGAAGTCTGCCTATGTGCTAACAGAACTTCATTTTAAATAGAATATGGTTTTAATTTTTGATAAGCTGCTGAATTTTAAAGAGTTTTTGGGGCCACCAAATATTTTGGATCATGCAGAGAATATATATTGTACTGTAGTAATTTTGTATTTACATTTGTATGATGTGACATAATAGATGTGAATGTTAATCACTGCTTGACTATGTTAATAAAGTTGTTTAAATATAGATGTTGCATTCCAATTTTTAATGAAAGATTAAAATTTCATGTTCAATTTATGTTTTGCCTGACCCAGTAGTGCACTCTTCTGGTTCACACATGTAAATTCTGGAGTCTCTTGAATAAGGATCTTAATTTTATCTGAAAGAAAATGATTTTTGCATAAGTTAAGGTCAGTTCAGTTTAGATGCTTCATGCTGCTTGAGGGCAGATCAATGTAGAAATAAGAGGTTTATGTCAACTGAAATTAATGCCTGTTGGGTGATAACTGATAACTGCTGTACTGCTGAGAAATGGTACGTTGACTATTTTTGTTTGAAATAGCTGATGCTTGCTAAGTCTGACCAAATGGGAAAGGGGAAAAAAAAAAATGTTTTCATCTTGTGCTATCAATAATGTGAATAAAAAAGGAGTAAACTAGAAATAAATTATTCAAGACCTTGAACGAAAATTTGCACTGGTCTTGGTCTAATTTTATCTAGCTTTTATGGGGCCATGATAATACAACCTATTTAAAGATCTGTCCTTCCATGTATATAACTTCCTCATACAGGAGCCTCCAAAATGAAAGTACAAAACTAACAGTAGTAGCTCTGGACAAAATCCACCCATGATGATATGAACATTTTATGTTCACATCAATATTTAACAGTTGGTCAATAGCATGTAGACAATTTAGATGTTTACATATATCTAGCACAGGTAGCTTCTATACTGTATTGAATAAATTCAATAAAATGCACTGTTATGATATAACTACTTTAATAAAGTTTATGCTAGAAATTAATTTCTGCATACTCATTTGAAAGTCTGCTTAATGAAGGACTTCGATTTCTGCCTCCAGAAAGAGGAGGTGGCCATGGCATAGCTGTTAAAAGCAGTGCAGGTGTGTAGAGACCAAGTGGATTAGCAGAGATCAGTTCCTGTTGGCTGAGCGCACCAGTGGCTCTGTGGGAGGGGATGGGGGGGAAGTTTTGTTTTCTTTCAAATAGCCCTCACCAATCCCCTTATGTTGTGGGGCACCTATGATAAAATATCTTGCTGTCAGTCGAATGTTTTGTTCAAGCCTTCTGCTATCAGCTTAGAGCCTGATCCTAAGCTGCGGCCTCTAATTTTGAGTCTGAGGTTACTTACCACCTGTATATGCAAAAAAGAGATGAGTAGAGTAAGTAATAGCATCTTGAATAAGTGAAATAAATGTTATGAATAAGTTTGTGGTCAGATTGCAACAGTGCAAAGGATTGTATTTTCAACACAGGTCGTGCTAATTCTTTTTAAAAAATATAAACTCCATCTACTTAAAGATGTACTTGAATGAAAAGGCACTTCAGTAGGAATATTGTGTGTGTAAAACAACTTACGTATGTTAAGTGCACAGAGTAGGTGTTGGTAGCTTTTGTTATCCCAGAATGACTCTCAATGAACCATACTGTTTATACAGAGTATTAATATGTAAAGCACATTTCTTTCAGAGGCATTTACCCTTGTTTTGCATTAAATGAGCAGTATATACCATTGAAAGCTCCCAAAAGACATGCAAATGTTATAATGAATAACAGCAGACTTAAACTGAGGTTGTTTCCAATAATCAGTCCACTTCGTAAGAAAAATAGATGCAAGTATTCTGCACATCTATTAATGCATATATGTGCAAGTCATAGCATATAAGGAATTATTTTTGAATCGTAGTCTTTCGGGGGTTTTTTGTGACACCAGTTCTTTTTGCCAGACTTCCCTTTGAATCATGAAAGTGAGGAATGAGGTATTTATTCTGTAACTTCAGGTATCAATAGTTTTTGTAAAGTCTTAATTTATTTTTAAAACATGGAAATAAAACATGTCAAACTTATGCTGACAGTTTACCCATTTTAGCTTTTCCTATTGCCCCTTTGCAAAATGGATAGCTATAAATTTCCTCTTAAATATACAGGGGAACTTAAAGTCTTCTCCTGTGTTTACAGCATACACCTTAATTTGGATGCATAACTACTGCAGTATTCCTATCACGGATACCAGTATTTTTTAATTTACCATTATTTCTCTGTGCACCCCCAGTGGTTAATACAAATGCCAAATAGAATTTTGTTTCTCTGATAAAGTACTGTACACAATGAGAAGTGATGTTAATTTGCCAGTCCTTTTACCTTGAAATGATTGCCAAGGAATGTCCTTATGTGTAAGGCATATTTAATTTGCAGTTTTCTCAAGCTGTCTTTTAGCTTTATATTCATGTTGGCTTGTTGAGGGGATTCTGTGGCTTGCAGATGTAGAAACATAAAGGGTTCCATAGTTTGCAAACTCAAACATAGTGAATGAGACCATAAAAAAAAAAAAAAATATGGAAAAGAGGGATTTGCTTTAACACAACAACAACAACAAAAAAAGCAAACTGTTTTACAACTAAATTCTGAGGAGGTATTTTTCTTCCCAGAACTACATCTTGACACAAGACCTCTTGCAATGTCTTCCTTTAAATTAATCATTATCTCAAAAGGAAATTTTGAGTCGTCTTACATGGTGGGGTTTTTTTCTTCTTTAACACATGGATGGTCATTGTCTTCCATATACATTTTTCATTCTGAAATACACATGATCAAATAAACATTTTGGAACCATGTCCAAAACAATGCCAGGTGTGTGAATATGTGCACCTTTTCCTTCTAGCTTTGGAAATACTTCAGAAGAACAGATGAACCACATGATGAAGTAAGAATTTGAGTATTCATCTTCTTTAATTCATTACATACCTCAGTAGAAGGGACTAAGATAGTTGCATCTTTTTCTCCAGTACTCTGCTATAGGAAGATGTAGCTAATTTTAGTTTTGCTTGTTCCCATCCTCCTTATTTTGAAAGCCTTACACACCAAAACTGTTGTCTTTAGGCCAAAACCTAGATGGAAGCTAGCCGGAACCTTAGACCACAGCTCTTGTTTGTTGCAAGCATCGCTCATCTGTGTAACTGTTTCACAGTCCATAAGATGGCAGTGTTTAACAGAGGGTTGTTGGGCAAATAATTGCCCAGTGTTACAACTCAGAGTTTAGTTTGTCTAAGAATTGGAGGCATCATGGTTACTTTTTAAAAAAAAAAAAAAAAAAAAAAAAAAAAAACAGACCTCAGTATCTTAATTTCAAATTTGGCAGAAATAACAGGCTGTTACTCCATGTGTGTGGAGACAGGAGGCCCTCTAAATCATTACTAATACAAGTCTGCAGTTCTTCATAAGCACTTAGGCTTTAAGAGTTTTATGAAGGTGATAAGGACACTGTAAAGTTCACATCTTTCTTCCAGCTGCTCAAGCTGGTGGCTGACATTAGTATGCACAAGTATGTATATCTATGGATGTTGTGAAGAATGAAATGTTAAGAATTATTTTCATATACCATGACTTCTCTCCAAATGGAAACCACTCACTGCCCATCCTGTTCATACTGCCGTTCTGATTTTTAACATGCAATCCTAATTAAGTACCTGTACAGCCAAATCATTTTACCTCTTTCACAATATTTCAAATAGGTGCTTCTTACCTAGACAGCTAAAAAAATCTTTCTAGACTAATATCTTTCTTTTTCATTATTTCATTTACTGTCTTTCACAAACTCATTACCAAACCTTTGCACTTCCTCTTTGTTAGTATTGTAATAATTATAAGCTGTATTTGGTTTAATTAAGAACACAAACACCATTTATTCCACTATGCTGTACTAAGAATATTTGCCTGAGATACCATGTAATCTGATTAGTTTAGCTTCAGACCCTTCTACCACCAGTTACCTTTTCTATTTCTATCTTATTGTGTAACCAGAGTGGAGAAGATATTCGGACACCACATCTTGCTTGTGTGGTAGGTACTATGGAGCACTTTAGTACTAAGTGAAGTTATATGATCAGACACTTCAGGTTTGTTTGCTTTTCATTGAATTCAAATGCTTTAAATACTTCAGTCTTTTTTTGTTTAAGTTATTTTTACTAGTTGATTGCAAATAAGCTGCTTCAAGTTCATTGATAGACATATTTGCTGGTAAGTGCCTCAAATGTGTATGCAATGTCAAATATATTGGTACATCAACAGTATAAATTCAGCTAAACATTGAATGTATTCTTGACAGTGTTACAGTGTAACAACTTACCATGTTATTTCCCCATCTTGCATAGAATATAGATGAAAAAACTCAGTATAGCAGTTCTGTAGCAATGTACCTCCTGAATATATTAGAAATCTCACAGAATTTTTCATGCAAGGCTGAAGTGTGACTAGAAGTTGTCAAAATGGAATCTACAACCATTAAACAATTGCAGTTTGTTCCTAATGTTCACTAATGCTTTCTAATCCTTCCATTTGATTGAAGGTTGATTTGATGAAACATGCTTTTGGCAGCAACAGAGCAGAAGAGTAATAAAGGTGGAGTACTGGCACCAAGTGACTCACTGTGAAACAATGATGTTGGGCTCATAATTTAAGTAATTGAAGTAATGAGTGGGATGCGATCAAGCTTGGTGGCTAGATCAATAGAAGTGTGCATTTAAGTATACGGTGAGTCAGATGATGCAGCCTAATGGAATACATCATTCCAGGGATGTTGAAAACAACATCATTAAACTCGCTGTAAATCTTCAACAGAACACAGAAATCATTACTAGCTTTGAAAAAACTTTGATGAGATATTGCACCAAGTTGAAAAAAATTTAGTTGATCTCTTACTGTAATAAATGCGGCTATCTATAACTCTGTGCAGAAGTATCTTTATCTTAGAAAAGATGTTAGAAACATCCATCCTATCCAGAAGTGTAATGGAGGCCATAATCTCACCAGTGATCTCTCATCAGACCACAATTTGAGTTTGTGCGTATATTTCAGAAAAGGGCCTAACCTGTTTTAAGATTGTGTTGGAGAATTCCCAATACTCTTTAAATAAATTCTTTCAAATTAGCTGTATTTGCTGCTAACTTTACAATCTCTTCCTCCTAGTCAGACTTTTTTTCTTAAGCTTTTCTAGCTTTACCTTCTGTCTATGGGATTTCATTACACTTTTTGTACAAAAAGGCTGCAATAAATGCCTAGTCATGAGGGTAATGTGTAGCTCATAAGCAAGTGAATTATTAAACTTCTGGGTAATGTCCGCAGGTATTCAGGTGCAATTGCTTGGTTAGAACATAATCCTGACAGTCCTTACCAAAGTTAAAGGACTCTTGAAAGGGACTTAGCTAACAATTCAATCTGTCTTCCTTTTCTCCATCTTTTGTTCTCCACCACAGTGGTAAACAACTCTGGCTTTTTATATCTCCTTCTGGTGCTCGTAGTCTTCAGAACATATCTCACTTGGCAGTATAAATTCCTATCAAGATTCTTTGTGTCATTCTTTTAACAAGGACAGTAAAGAAAGAACATGCATTTTTCAAGGAATATCCTCAATCTGGTATACGAAATATATGTCTGGATATTAAATGGCTCTACCTCCATCTGCTTCTTCAGGTTCTCTTTAAATATAAAGTCCAATGTTAGATTATGTATTTTACCTGAATCAGTTTCTTACTCATTTTCAATTTATAAAGAGCTTTAAATATCAGCTGGCTCTTTGGCAGTTCATTATGACATGAAGTAATGTAATAATCTGAATTATTTTTGGCAATTATTTGGATTCTTTATTCTTTTTCATCTTAAAATATTAGCGTTCAGTTGTAGGTTCATGCATCAAGGGTTTTACTCATAACTGAGTGCAGTTATTTTTACCTAGAGTTCATAATCCATTTTCAAATGGCTTAAACGCAAGGTAAATTAACTTAGCTACTATAGGTAAAAATACAATATACGATCTTTATTTTCAGTCAGATTAATGTCTGTAGCCCAGATGCACTGTACCTTTAGTATCATATTTGACAAGTTCTTTCAGGGAACAACTTGCTGTATATAGTGCCACATCTCAGATGGTCTACACCCTTTAAAAGATCTAATTGTTGAAAATAAGTTAATATTAACACTTATAAAACCAGAAGCTGGAAATATGGAAAGATGGGTAAATTGAGATGCAGAGAGCAAACTGCAGAATCAGGGATGCTTTTCTGAGAGGGGAACTCTGAGCTAAATACCTCCTTTCACATGTGTGCAACCCACATTAATGCCAAATGGCATCATTTTTTGAAAATCAGAATTATATTCATGAAATATAACTGTTAACTAGCATAGCGAAGAAGTCTTTTTAGTTCTTCATGCTCTTCCTGTGAGCCAACTGTTGTTGCAGTTCTTTAACCTTACACTCATGTCAATGGCAAAAATGGGAGAGGGATTGCTTTTTTTAACTCTCTACTAAAAGATTAGTAATCTAGAAAACTTGGATCTTCAGTGAAAGCTGCTGAAAATATACAATAGGAATATTTGTTTTATTATACAGGACTCAATGCGTAGTCATGGCTATCAAAATAATGTTCCTTTCTTCCACCCCCATTACGCCAGGAGAACAAAAGAACAATTGTACTGGGACAAACAAAGAGTCTACCTAACCCAGTATCCTGTCCTTGGCAGGCAAGACCTAGACAAGAGGATAAGATTAAAGTCCTATAAATGATACTATTGCAAAATATTCTCACAAGCTACACTAACTTGCAAATCAGGGACTTCCAGAATAAGTGATACTGTCTTTGTATTTAGTAATTCATTATGGGTTTCTCTAGATAGAGAAGCCTAGAAACTTTGTCCAATTTCCCTTACCTTCTAGCTTGACTGAATTCTGTGCTTGTTCTTTTGTTAAGATGTATTTATCATTTTTAATTCATCTCCTCTGTTCCTACTGATGAGTTCTGTATATTGTATTTCTTTCCCAGTCATCTCTTTCCCAGCCTGAAGAATTCTAGTTTACTTGGTGGATGTTAGTTCCCTTATACCTTGGATTCTTTTTTGTTGCTTTTATCTCAGTTTTCTGAAACGTTGGTTTTTTTTTTTTGCTTGTGCTGTTTTTTTTGGTTTGGGTTTTTATTGGGGGTGGGTAAGATATGGGGTACCAGTACTGTGCACAGCATTCCTGGTGCAGGTGCCCACAAACATAGCTTTACACACTGGATGGGCCTCTCCGTTCCCTAATATGTCTAACAGTTTGTTTTGAACATGATTGAGCATCAATCTCTGCCTTTAAGTACTGTATTTAGCTGGTCTTATAACCTCAAAGTCTCATGTGAGTGTAGCTCAGAGTCTGTCACCTTCTAAAATGACCTTAATAAACTGGCGGGATATTGACCCAGCACATAAAACCGCCTCCCCGTCACACCTCCATGTGCTTCTTTACACTGAAGTTTAAATTCCAATGGAAGATACTGAGCACCAATATTCGCTAATACCTGCTGCTGGGTATTATGCAAGAAGCATGACTGAAAAACTGTAGAAACACCGACTGGATGGCACTGGCACAGTACATGGACTGATTCTTCAGGCATGCTCACTACATAATATCCAGCAGCACTTAAAGCAAGGTAATCAGTAATCTAGGATTTTCTCATCCAGGCCAGTCTCCAAAGAAGCAGCATGCGTAATAGGACTGTCCTCAGTACAGATTTTTCAGTATGTCCTACTTTAAAAGATAAGTGGCAAGACAGTGGCACGCAGCACGTAGGATGGCAAAGTTTAACAACAGCCCTTTGTTGCTGGTAGAGCTCATTTTATGACGGTGTATGGAGTTCAAGAGAAAGTTCACTCCTAAGAAATTTTATTGTGGGGAATTCCAGTGTGCCTTAAAAATGTAACTATTGATCCTGATCATCATCCCTATCAAAGTGGTTTTCTATATAACTGTGCCTATGCTGCAGGATTCCTTAAAGTTCAGGTCTAAGATTTTGCATTTCACTTGAACTTTCATGGAAAACTGTTGTTGAAAACCTGAGAGTGAGGTTGATATTTGTGTGATGGTAGATGGCTGCAGCACTGCAGCAGTTCCTTCACATCTAGACGTAGCAGTAAATAAGGGATTACTATATATCTTTGAAAAGGTGGAAGATGGGAACTTCTCTGTGAAATGTAAAAGTGAACCTGACTCTCCTCCCATCATAGCATAGTATCTGTCCCTGTGAAAGGTATTTTTCTCTTTTATGGAATAAAAACCTTCAGCTCTGATCATGCATTTTTTATCTCACCGTTTGCCCTGCTGTTCATCCTTAGAGACAGCAACGCACACTGCAAAAAGTACAATGTTCGTATCTTTCTTCAGATGATAAAGCAGACTGCTTACTATATTAAGTAAACAGATACGTAAAGTAGTTTTTCTTAAATGTAGTCCCTGTAGTGTGTTGTCACTGTTCAGAGTTATGGTACACATGCTTACTACTGTTATCAAAAGAAAAAGATCCAAATCTAAAAGTCTTGGGACTTTCGAAGAAATTTTGACCATGAAAGGGTCCAGAAGTTTTCTCTGTCTTGGCATCAGCAACTTAGCAAGCTCTGCATATGCTGGAACTTTGAGAGAACTGCTAGAAAGGAACTCCTAAATTTACCATGGAGCTAAAGCAAGTGATGAACTAAAGCTATAGTCAGTTACCAATGACTGTAATATCAGTTCAAAATGATATTGCTCATCTTCCATGAAAGTATCTTTAGTAAAGGTAATTGAAATTTTGTAATGGATCACACTGACATACATTGATATGCATAATACAGATTTGGCTGTCTTGTTTGCCTTAACTAGTCTATTTTTTTTTTTCCTAGTGAAATTCTGTAGCTCTGCAAACTTCTGAACTACCTATTTCCTAACCATTTGGCTTTCATGGAAGTCTTTAATCAGCATAAACTTGACATAAGTTGATGAATTCATCAGGTTCCTAGGGCTGACTTGAACATTCTGCTCTGCGCCTTACCTAATATCTCACAGAATGAAGGCCGAAGGACATGAGTATGAAGATGGAGGCAGGTAAGATTTTTTCAAACCAGAACTGATAGAGTTTCCATGAGGGGGAAGGGAGGACTTTGAACACCCAGCAGAGAATATCAGCTTCTTACTTTTTGCATCTTGGAAAAAGCTTTGTGCTGGCAAAGCCATAGATGAAGTTTGGATAAAGTGCTTACCACACCCTTGCAGAGGACAACGAGCTGCAGCCCCTCGCATCACCGTCCCTCTATTTTTAGTCAATAATGAAAACCTAACTGCTGTCTTG
>VZSZ01002176.1:47359-60240 GCA_013398815.1 Ibidorhyncha struthersii
GGCTTGGGCTGCGGTCCGGTCTCTCCAGACAATGCAGTTGTTTGGAGGGAAGAAAGAGGACGGAGGGAGACAACTTAACAGTTGTCTCACGCAAAGCTGCGCCCCTCGGAGCTCTGCGCGGTCTGTGGCGATAGCTTGCCGCTGCCCGCGCGTCAGAAGGTCCAGCCTGAGCAGCAGCCAGCTGGGGCAACAACAGGCTTCCCAGTCTGCTGTAGAAACAATTTATCAGTCATCTCTGCGCAGATGTGTATGTTTTTTAAATGGGTGGGCACAGACGGAGGGAAAATTAAACTACGGATTTGGGTTTTTATGGAGCCTCGCGTGAAATGAAACTTGCTTTCATTGTGACCATAGCTGGTCTGAAACATTAAAGAAAGTGTTGTTGTAATCATTGGGCTGTTTACAATGTTGCTACTTGTTTGCTGCATGTTTAGTTGTTAATGTGTATCTCTGCTAACTAATAAGGGAAACGTTAAAAAGGTTATTTGTTGAGACTGAAACAAAACAAAACAAAATATATTTTAGAAGTCTGCTTTTTCTGTGTAAACAGCAGTTATCCTTAGCGCTTAGGGAAAACTGGTTTCACAAATACAATGTACTATTCTTGGATATAAAGCCAGGTTTCATATTTTGTTTGCAGCATTGGGATTAATCTTGCGTCTTTAAATTTTGACGCTTTAAATTTTCCTTTCAACAGACTATGAAAACTTAATGAAACAAGATATTAGATTTGCTGTCTTGGTACACAAATTCACTTAATTTGAAGCCTCAGTGTACAAGATCAGTATTAAGCCAATATGTGGAAATTTTTTATCTTTCATTAGAAGTACCATTTAAATTAATATAAAAAGTCACATTTTCATTGGAAAAATTGCTATCTCCTCCTAAGAGTAAAGTGAAATAGAAGTTTCTTCTTCAGCTAGCTCAACTAAAATCAAACACTTTTCTGCTTAACTATGTTCTGTGCAATGGTATGTTCATTTAACTGCCTGATCAGTTTTATTTTATTTTGTTAGTAAGCCAATAATTTTGTTAAATCAGCAAAGGCAACAGGCCATTTCCATACATTGTTTCTGTCTGTGTCTTCACAAACACTATCAGCAAATATGAGATAGCAGACATCTACCCAAACTTCTCATTCTCTCTTTCTGCTCTATAAAGTCTTTGCCTTATAGCTCTGTTGGCAAAACTCCTAGCATGGCTCAGCAATGAGTGCCAGGAGAAGGAGGGTTTCTTTTGTTGGTGCAGATTATTCTCCTACCTCCAAAAATGACACAAAATAGGACACGTGTATTCTTGCTTGTCTTGCGATGATGACAAAGACATTAGACAGGGTCTTCAACTTGCAAAACTTGACTGAGAAACCTTTGTGATACCATGGACAGGGTTTTATTTTGTGTAGAAGTAAAATAAAAAGGAACGTGGACGGCTCCTTCTTTGCTGTTGTGGGTAAATATCTTTCAAGATTAACCATATTGTCTAAATACAATGAAATTTTAAAAGGATTTTTGAAAGAAAGTATTTCTATGTGTCATCAGAATCAAACACAAATTATAGGCCGGGCATTTCGAATCATTAGGCTTCTCCGTTCCTACTAACTTTTCAGAAAATATTATTGTTCAGAATTATTACTGCAGTGCTTTGGAAGACTTGGCATGCAATCTGTGTATGCTTTGAAATGTGGTGGAAAAGTTAAGATGGGAATTAGAAGATTGCTGTTAAAGTGCATTGGATGAATACTGACCTAAAATAATGAAAAGAAATCCACAAGTAGAAAGAAAGGTGGTACTGTGTAGAATTTTAAAATAATTATCTTCTGTTTCTTGCTTTTGCCTTGCCCTTCTAGGTAACACCAGGCAAAATGCTTCTGTCACCTGTGGAGTGGGATAACTGTGCTTTCTAAAGCATCAATGTGAAAATGAGTCCAAAACATAATTAATATTTATTTAGTTGATGTACATGATGTCATCAATTTGCAGCTGAAATTATGCATTGGAAATGGAAGCCTGGGTTTTGAGCAGTAGGATGCTCTCTCCTGATTTGGTAATTTGCTGTAACCGATAGGAAAAGACATTAGAAACTAAAGGGATTTAACTGATTTCTTCAGAAAAGGAGAGTGACATAGATGTGTATGTGTAGCAATTTCTTACACAGTATTTAGGCTGCTGCCTTTTAAGAACTTCCTAAAAGTGCTCAAGTAAGCAAAACAAATCTTAGCTTCCTTATTGTAATAGTCTTGAAGCTTATCATGAGACTTTCATCTTGTACTGCTTTTAAAAGTGTTTGAATAGTTGCAATTTTAAAAAATTAATTATTTATTTTAGAGAATGTAAGAAAAATGGATGTTTTATGGGCCTGCTATCTGTTGAGCGCTTCCAAGAGGTCACTGAGAGATAAACAAGACTCTTTTCAGGATGTGTAAAGTTGAAGTTACAGAGGCCCGTACTGTCACCTGAAAATTTTCACTATCCCTTGAAAAACATAGGGGTCTGCTAATAGAGGGCAGTGCTCTAGAGCAGCAGTTTTCAAAGTCAGGAGGATACAGTTACTTTCTTGTGGTATCAAAAATTATGAACAAGTAGTACAGGCTATAAATGGCTTTGATTCTTATGACTGAGTTTTAGGCATTCAAGTCATGTGGCCAAACATTCCCGACTCCTAATTAGGATGTTGTCATAAAACATTGGGTGCTTGCTGCTATGTATGTGATACATCAAAACAATGATGTAATTTAAAGGGAACACTTTCATAAGTAATTTCCATTATACATAGCTACATTTTGTCTGTCACTTTGGGTACACTCATACTGGTACAGTAGAATAAAAAGCATTTGTTATCATTGAGTTACTGTTTTCTTAACACTGCTTAGGAAGTATTGCATAAGCTTTGACATTGTATTTAAACTGACTGGTGCAGGTGATACTTTTGTTAATTCTCAGTCTATTAAACTATGTCAAGTCAACAAAAATAACCCTGGGCACTTCTAAGTCAGTGTTTGTTTATTAATTGTTTTAAATTAATTTGATTAAACTATTGGAAGTTCTCTGTGTAGCTGAAACTGGTCTCTGTGTAATGCTGAGCTTGGTAACTCTGGAAGTTCTGGGATATAACAATGTGTGTTTAAATTGGCTCTGACAAACTTATTTTATCTTTTTAATCGTTTATGTTATCTGTAGCTTTTGAGGATGGCTGCGAGGAGGGTTTTTTTTCTTTTCAAGAGCTTTTGTAACATGTAAGGGCTGGCAGTATCCAGGGTTAATAATCTTACCTTTGTGAAGAGGCTTGCTCTAGTTAAGTGTAAGACGTATTGTCTTACGCATTTACGTGATATGAGTGACACTGAGACTTGTCATGATTCCATCTGGATTTCCATTCATATGTTTATGTAGTGCTACTCTTCTGCTTGGCATACAGTTGGATGCTCAGTTTCAGGTGAGCTGTTGTGCAATATTTGCTTAGTCTCCTCCCTCTGCGGGCATGCAGCTAGCATGAGTTGGCAACTTTCCACCTTTTTGTGCAAAAAAAATATTGTTAATTATCTAGGTATAGGGGAGACTATCTGTCCTTCCTCATGTGCGCAGAGCTTCTCTGGAGCAGATCTTTATTTAGTTTACTAAAGCTGTGAGGAGGAAATTGAAATTGCCAGGCTGCTTTTGTGTTCAACCTTCTCAAAACTTTCAGAACCGAAGAGTTATGTTGCCTGTGTAAACATCGGGTGACTGCTTTTTTCCACGTTTCGATGCTCTTGGTTTTCTGTAGCTCTTTCAGACACTCAGAAATTTAAATTTACTGATACTTAGATTTCAAAACTGTAACACCATAATATTAATCACAGGAGTATTTTCATGTATACAGGGCCCATTAAATTAAATCATTGCCTAGGTGGAAAGGATGAAACACATGTTACTTATTTGAAATTGCAACAAGGAATAACAATGTGAAGAAAATGACAACAGTTTTTTTCAGAGCATCTAAAATGAGTTTACATATTAATGAAATGAGCTTACATATTAGGAGAATTTACGTTGCTTTGTTTCTTTAAAGTGTTACTCCTTCATGAGTGAATGAAAAGATGGTGACAGTACAAATGGACAAATCCTAATGAATAGTATATGTCTTTCTACATTTGTGGGTAAAGGAAAGATTGGTTTTGGTTAATATTTGTAACTTGAATTTTAGAATTACAGGAACGAACACCCAGTCTCTATTGTTCTGTTGCACTAAAATTTGTATGTTAACTGCTATAATAGGATATCTTTTAAGCTGCATAAATTGAATATTGTAGTCGCTGAACAGTTGTACCTAGTTTAAGCAAACACTGAATTTCATCTATATGAGGGAGTTGGGCTCCCCCACTCTCCATTAATGGATTGTCTACAGTTATTACTTGGCGTATCAGTGCAACTCTGGAATTTTCTTGATACAAATTCTTTTTTAACAAAAAGACTTTGATACCATTATGATTTATCTGTATTAGGATTCTTGCATGCATAATCTGTTGATCAGGGGTGTGAGTTTTCCATACTCATATATGACAGAGGAGCATGAGCTGTAATTTAAGTGTAAACTCTCTGTAGGACAGCTTCTCTGGCCCTGACCAAAACAAAAGGCAAAGGATACAAATTCTTCTATTCTTGCCCCCAAAGCTGAAGTGATTCTATTTCCCACACTCAATCTTTTCTAGACTTTTCCTATTTAGCATTTATCTAACAAGGTGGAGGGACATCGATCATATTACGTTGATATATGTTTGCCAAAGGCAAAGTTGTAAGATTTCACTAGGATTTGGAAACTTAATTTGGAGATTATCAAGTTTTCATTTTATGGCAATTTGAAGTAAATTAGGGACCTAAACTTTTTTCTGGTTAACAAGAAATCCTATAATTAAGTTGGAGTACCACTTCCAGGTGTTGCAGTTTGAATAGCTGTCTGCCTGTTTCCTGGAGAATAAGTTGTGGGTTTGGTAGCGTATTTTAAAAAGAGGATTAGGCAGTTATGACTTAAATCGTTTATAATCAAAAGTACAGTTTTCTCAGTCTGTTCCATTTCTTCTTTGTAATGTGGTGATGTGGTCATATTTAAAGGTTTGAAGGAATGATCGTGCTTGCTTAGCGACTGCTAATGCATGTTCTAAAAGCATAGTCTGAAATGACAGTAATTCACTTACTGTCAAATGTTTCTTTACTTGCTGAACTTGGTTAGAAAATGTCAAACTTTGTCTGAATTTCTGTCATCAAGCTTCTAAATTTTGACCAAAATCAAAATATGTTTAAGAACTGTGTGAGCCTTTTATTATCCCATATGCTTAGTTTTGCTGTGGAAACATTATTTGCAGCTGTCCTTTTCTTGCTTCTTACACTAGCTGTCTGTATCTGACCAGTCATGGGAATTTTAGAATCACTTTAAGAAACATTTGTTTATACTGTTTAAAAAGACAGTGCTAAGTAACTTTTTACACTAATAGATGTTAATGTTGAACAGTTTTGGTCCAAAGTAAACAGAGTTTGCACTCACAGCGTTTGATTAGAAATATAGGAAATAATACTGCTGCAGATCGTCCATAAATTTCTGGCTACTTCAGCAAATGGAGATTTTAAATTCAGAATCATCTTTATATGCAACAAACAAACTTATTCTCAAAAATTTTCAATGTCTATTAAGTAGTTCAGTAAAACAGAGTTCCTGTAATCTGTTTCCTGTTATGCACAAGTCATGGAAATGCTGAATTCTGACTTCAGATTTGCTGACAGGGTTACTTTCATTTCCATGAGAAAATCATTGCAGTTAGTTCTTGATGAAGGGAAATGGAAGAAGGACTGTCGGCTCTTGCTTTCCGTGACTTAATTTATTTATTTTGTATGCAAGGTTGGTCAGTAATGCCTCATTGTAGGCTTATTTAAGTGAAGTGTTTACTTCTATTTGAAGTCTTGTTTCTTGTCTTATGGCTTGCTCTCAGGAGACATCTATACTATATACACAAAAGACCTCTCTTAAGGCAGTGTAGAATGGGAAACCTCAACAAGAACACCAGCTTGTGAAGAGAGAGTTTTGTTAGATCTAGGGAAGAAGAAAACTGCTAATGAACTTCAAAGTAATTAAATGAAGCCTATATGGAGAGGGGACCACTTATATTTTGCATTCTCATACACAGTTTTACAGTTGTTTTCTGTTGAGTAACAATGGGGTCATCCTCAACAGATGATGTTTTACCTGCAAAATGACATTCAGAATGGTCTTTCAAACTAATCTGGAAGTCTGTTGCATAGAACCCGACGTTTTATGTAACAACAGAGGTTCCTCTTTCTCCAAGATGCAACTTCTAGAAGAATCTGCATCTGACTTCACTGTTTGTCTGTCATAGCAGTGGAAGGTAATTGCTTCTGAATGGGAGTGGAAGGTCTCATCAGTTCCCTCTGCTATGCTCTGCATTTATTTATTTTTAAGTAGGCCAGTACTGGACTTTTAGTGATCTTGGCTATTACTGTTGTCACCAGAAAGAAGGAGGTAAAAACACGTAAAGAAGAAAAATTGGCTAGACACACAATTTCCATGTACAGAATTTTATACAATGTGTGCAGGGAGGGACAGTGTTGAGGAAAAAAAAACAACCAAAACACAAATAACCAGTGTTGATGGCATATGTGCGTATAAGAGGATATGTACTTGGGTTTCATAAATTGAACTACTTTTCCTCTTAGCCACAACATACATCTCTGTCTTTATCCTAAGTATAGAGCCTTAACCCTGATGCTTATTGTATGAATTATTTGAGCTACTCTTCATGAACATAACTACTGCATGAAGGAGGTATGGATAGGCCATATAGCTTTTCCAAAGCAGAAAAATGTCTGCTCTCTGCATTGAGGTACCATACTTAATTTGACATAGGTACATATATGTCTCCAAACATGAGTAGAAGATAACTTAATTTATAGAACTGTCATCAGGTTAATCATCAGAACTCTTGCTCGTGTAAATTATTGGACACATCAAGTCTAGATGTGCTTATAGGTAGAGCCTGATATTGGTAAGATAGGCTACACCTGAAATATTCTCAAGTGAAAACATGTCTTTCAGTTGTGCCAAAGCTTAAACCACATAGGCCCTCAATTCTGGGAGCCTGCTTTGAACTTGCTGCTTTGTTTAATCCTTAATATATTTTTCACATAGCCTCTTAGCCTCTGATAACTATTGATAATGTATAAAAGATGTGGCTTTCAGGGGACTTTATAACTGAGCTAAGTATCTGTTCTGTTTCTCTGTCATGCTTTCTGCTATTCAATGTGAAGTCAAGAACAAGAGTAGGACTGATTAGAAAACTTGATTTAAGTGGGGAAAATTAGTTCCTTTGCAGTAACCTTCAGTTACAGTTAGGGAACAAGATGATGACAGGAATTGGTTGTTCTGGGTCGTTTCATTCTCTAAAGCTTTGTGAAATTACATTTGTGGTAGATTATCAACTGTCAGGAAGGCTGCAGCCAGAGAGAGGGTCATGGCAATGCTACCCTTCCTGTGGCAGGAAATTTGTGGAGCTCCAGTGTAGAAAAGTCCCCATAAAAGCTCCCATTATGAAAAATTCAGAAGCAGTCTGTGTTCAGCATGTTTTAATCAATGTGTTGGTTTAGCTAGAAGAAATACCTTAAGGCAAAGAACATTTCATGAAGGAGAATTTTATTAGCTTTCTTGGAAGAAATGCCTAACATTTATTTGTAAATGTTTATCTCCAAATTTGGATACAGTAACAACACTGGAGTAGTTAAATAAGAATTTTATTTTGTATTCCAATTGAAAATATTGGTGAGGTCTTATTTATAGAGTTATTATAGTGTTTTTGTAATGTAGTGCCATTCAGGTTTTACATTGAGTAAATACAGAAAGTTAATAAGCTACCTATTAGTACACCAGTAGTCAAAATTATTGTAGGCTTCAAACTACAAGGAAAAATGGTTAGATAAGAGTGAAAGCAGAATGAAACTATTTAGACTGGTGCTCGGAAGAGTAAGATAACATTTAAAAAACAAAATTACGTTTCCCACTAATTGGTGTTCTTATCCTTTTATTTTGCAAACTTATCTGTAGATAGTCCTTTTGGAGTTGGATGTATTTACATGTATTCAATTTACTTCTGCCTATACTTTTTATAGACCTTTCTGTAATTGCACTTAACACTAAACTGAGCTGCATTTTTAAGAACTTTTTCAGGTTACAACTTACTGCAACCTTAGGAACTGTGATTTTAGAAGTACTTTTTCATTTTGTTTTCCCTGATGGTTGGAAGAAGGAAAGCAAATAATCCTGGCTAGTAATCTGAATCAAATTGCCTTCCATCATCTCTTATTTGCAAATGTATGCATCTATGCATGGTGTACTTTAAGGCAACTTGCTGTATTATTGACTGATGTATTATCTTGTGCAGTTAATACATCACAGAAGTATTAAGTATTAAGCCTATTACCATGGCTGCTGCAGAGCTCCTCCATCCACCTGTGGCCGCTTCCATTTACTTAAGCTGGCAGATCCCTGCATGCCTTCTCCTCCTTCCTCCCATCTCTTCTGCTGAGCAATGCAGCTGTCCTGAGAGTGATCTGGATCACCAATCTTTATTTTTATTTGCAAGCTTTATTTTTCAGCTGTATAATCTCCCTGATCATGTCTACCTAATGGCTGCACAAATTTTTCCAAAACAGAAAGGACAGAAATCTTTGGAGGGGTGTATGACCAAATCCTCAGACTCCTCTCACTGGAGATGTAGAGCTGCCCTTGTCCAGGATTTTAAGAAGGATGTGAAGGCCCTTGAACTTGTCCAGAAGAGAGCAACAAAGCTGGTGAATGGGCTGGAAGGCATGTCCTGTGAGGAGTGGCTGAGGACTCTGGATTTGTCTAGTTTGGAGAAAAGGAGGCTGAGGGGTGCATTGCTCCCTACAACTTCCTGAGGAGGGGGAGTGGAGAGGCAGGTGCTGATCTCTTCTCCCTGGGATTCAGTGATGGGACACATCGGAATGACTCAAAGCCACACCAAGGGAGGTTTATACTGGACATTAGGAAGCATTTCTTTACCAAGAAGGTGATCAAACAGTGGAACAGACTTCCTAGAGAGGTGGTTGATGCCCCAAGCCTGTCAGGGTTTAAGAGGCATTTGGACAATGCCCTTAACAACATGCTTTAACCTCTGGTCAGCCCTGAAGTAGTAAGGCAGTTGGGGCAGGTGATAATTGTAGGTCCCTTCTAACTGGAATAGTCTATTCCATTCCATCCTTCTTCCCCTTCCACTCTGAGCATGTGTGCACTTTTCCTGAGGGCATGCTTCTGTGTCTTTTATAGCAGCAGCATTATGGATCTGAAGCTTTTGGAAGGAAGGAGGGGAATGGGTATTTTGACAGGAAAACTTTTATAGTAGCAGTGCTATTATGCTGTGCCTTGCCTCGGCTTCCTTTCATTTCTATTGTTTCTTACTCCCGTCCAGAGGAAGTTCACAATAGTGCCAGAGGTGATAAGCTGGCTGAGTTCATTAATCAGTGTTTACGGCAATGTCTCAGTTTTAATGGTGAGGTATGCCTTACTGACTGGAAAATGTTTTACATTTTAAAACTAAACTTCATAATAGGCAAAGGGAAGCTACCTGTGAGAGAACGAAGAGATAAGTGATTTTTTTTTTTTGTACCAATTTTACAAAAAACAGAGGAAGATACATGAAGTGTGAAGAACTGGGGAGGCAGGATATCCAGTGGTCCCAAAGTGTGAATTTTAGTTCATGGAAAATAATGAAAGATAGGAAAGAATGAAGAGAGAGTACAATATTAATTTATGTATTTAATAAAATGGGAAGTGAAAGAATACAAGACCTGTAGAAATCTAGAAAAGAAATGGTTTTGAATATGGCCTATAAATACGTAATAGAGGAGTTGTCATTAGAAGGGTGGTAGTAGCCACTGAGGTAATTTTAGTTTGTTTTACATATAGGGGATTGAAGGGAACTAACAACAATTGGTAGAAGCTGAGGCATTAGAAATCATTAACTTCATGAAACTTGATCTGTTATTAAAATGCATAGGTTCTACACTTTGTTCTGTAACTGCTTTAGCCTGTTGTGTTTCATAGTTCTGCTTTCTTTTTATTAACCTTTAGGGGGAAAGGAACAATGGGTTTGATGTCCTCTATCACAACATGAAACACGGACATTTGTCAACAAAAGACTTAGCAGACTTTATAAGAGAAAGGTAAGTATTCATCCTTGGTAATCCTGGCTCTTTAATCTACTGTTTGTGGGTTTTATGTAACACCCAAAACAAGTAAAACTCAATGAGCATTTTTAAAATATCTCTTACATCCTACATGAATGTCTAGGTTTCTTCCATTCACTGAATAGTGATTCTTAAGCATGAATTAATAACAAGCTTCTGATTTTTCTGGTTTGAATTAAAAAATAAGTGTAAAAAGCTAGAAGTGTCACATTAGGTGTCCAACAGTTTATTTAAATTAATCTAGATTTTTGATCATGTTTGAAAGAAAAGCAGTAATTTAAAGTAACAAAAATTATGAGGCTTACCAATTTTTTTACTATAGATGTAGAATTAAGGTATTAGCAACTGCTAGTATGATCTTAAAAGTTATGCTTTCAGATTAAGATGTTGAGAAACTAGGTTTGTTAAAGAAAAGGGAGTGATACAGTGATACGTAGGGACAAGAAAATAATTTGCAGAAAGTAACACAAGTTCTTCTCTATGGGATGGACGGGACAGAACTGAAAACTGCAGACGTGACAACTTCCAAAACAGATGACCTACTGCTGTTTTTAGTTCTTCTTTGTGAAAGAAGACTGCTGCTGCTATGTTGAACACAAGAACTCCATTCTGGACAAAATTAATTGTTTGTCTGCTTCAGAATTTTGTCTTAATTCAGTTACTGACACCAGATGACACATGGAAAAAGCTTGCAAGAGTCTGATTGAGGACATGTTTCAGTGAAGGTTTCTTGCAGTGAAAGCTGTCCAAAAAAACAGCTGTTGTTTTCTGGGATATTTCATCAAAATTTCAGTTTTGGCCTCAAATAGATCTCAATAAAGAATTTCTTTTAAATTTCCACAAAATGTAACCACCATAAATTTGGTAGATACTCAGTTGCACAGACATTTGCATAGTTTCAAAGTGAATTGGAGAAAATGACAAAAATCTTTCTGCCAAGTAGAAGCAGCTGAGTTCCAGAGTCCATGTGTGATGGGTAGCCTCCTGTTGGAAGGACTACACAACCCAAGGAATCTTGTGTTTCAAGAATCCCTGATTCCAGAGAACACATTACGAAGCCAGACAGGGTTCTGGTGAAATCCTGTGTTGGACTGAGTGGAGGCGTATCACACTCTTCGTGTTTAGTATTAAATGCTTAAGACTTCACAAGTTTGTGCTTTTAATATTGACTGTTACAAATGTTTGCCTTGTGTTATCTTTGTGAGTGCCTGGATCTTTCCTTTGAAACCTGTTTTAATTTTTGAATCACTCAGTTTTTTTAACAGTAAGTTGTAGACCTAAGCTGTACATCACCTGGACACATTTAATTTTATTAGTTTTACATCCGTTGCATTTTGATTTGCCTCATTATTTAGATCAGAAGCTCTCTCACTCACTCTGCTTCTTGTCTCCTTTATGTTGTATGCTTTGAGCATGATCCATTTTATTCATACTGGTCCTAAGGTGAAAGGTCATTTAAGTATATGTCAGTAAAAATAACTTGATGCTATATCTGGCTTGGATTCTTTGCTCTATGGTAGTGATATAAATAAAACTGAACAGTTCATTCTACACAAAATTCCTGGTAAAAAGAATGTGGTGTTGTATTTTTTTCACTCTATAAGCTCCTTCAAATTAAATTTTAAATGAGATGTGCCTTTGCAATCAATACATAAAATATTTGGACCTTTCTCCACATATTAAATATGTCTCTGCTGACGTTTCTGCCAATTAATTCTAGTGAGTTGTCAAAAGGGATACTTTTTTTTTTCCAGTTAAACAAGTTTAAATAACATTTAAAACTAAAGATTAATGACCATGTAGGAATACCTGAGGAATCCACAGGGACACTTTATAGAATGGTAGAATCATAGAATAGTTTGAGTTGGAAGGGACCTTCAAAGGTCATCTAGTCCAATACGCCCCTGCAATGAACAAGGACATCTTCAACTACATCAGGTTTCTCAGAGCACCATCCAACCTGACCTTAAATGTTTCCAGGAGCATCTACCACCTCTAGGCAACCTGTCCCAGTGTTTCACCACCCTCATCGTAAAAATTTCTTTCTTCTATCTACTCTAAATCTACCTACTTTAGTTTAAAACCACTACACCTTCTCCTACCACAACAGGCCCTACTACAAAGTCTGTCTCCATTTTTCTTATAAGCCCTCTCTTAAGTATTGAAAGGCCACAATAAGGTCTCCCTGGAGCCTTCTCTTCTCCAGGCTGAACAACCCCAGTTCTCTTAGGCTGTCCTCATAAGAGAGGCGCTCCATCCCTCTGATCATCTTTGTGGCCCTCCTCTGGACCTTCAACAGGTCTGTGTCTTTCATGTGCTGAGGGTTCCAGAGCTGGACACACCACTCCAGGTGGGGTCTCATCAGAGCAGAATAGAGGAGCAGAATCGCCTCCCTCAACTTCCTGGCCATGCTTAGAATCATAGAATCATTAAGGTTGGAAGGGACCTTTAAGATCATCGAGTCCAACCATTAACCTAACCTGACAAAACCACTTCTAAACCATATCCCCAAGTACCATATCTACCCTTTTTTTAAACACCTCCAGGGATGGCGAATCCACCACCTCCCTGGGCAGCCTATTCCAATGTTTGATAACCCTGCCAGTGAAAAAATTTTTCTTAATATCCAACCTAAACCTC
>VZSZ01002176.1:67873-81733 GCA_013398815.1 Ibidorhyncha struthersii
TGGTGCCCATTGCCTCTGGTCCTTTCACTGGGCACCACTGGAAAAAGGCTGGCTCTGTCTTCTATGTACCCTCCCTTCAGGTATTTATATCTATTGAAAAGATCCTCCCTGAGCCTTCTCTTCTCCAGGCTGAACAGTCCCAGCTCTCTCAGCCTTTACTCATGGGAGAGATGCTGCAGTCTCTTCATTATCTTAGTGGCCCTTTACTGGACACTCTCCAGTATGTCCATGTCTCTCTTGCAATGGACAACCCAGAACTGGACACAGCACTCCAGGTATGGCTTCACCAGTGCTGAGCAGAGGGGAAGGATCACCTCCCTCGACCTGCTNAGAGGGAGCCTCCTCTGTTTCAGTTGGTGCCCATTGCCTCTGGTCCTTTCACTGGGCACCACTGGAAAAAGGCTGGCTCTGTCTTCTATGTACCCTCCCTTCAGGTATTTATATCTATTGAAAAGATCCTCCCTGAGCCTTCTCTTCTCCAGGCTGAACAGTCCCAGCTCTCTCAGCCTTTACTCATGGGAGAGATGCTGCAGTCTCTTCATTATCTTAGTGGCCCTTTACTGGACACTCTCCAGTATGTCCATGTCTCTCTTGCAATGGACAACCCAGAACTGGACACAGCACTCCAGGTATGGCTTCACCAGTGCTGAGCAGAGGGGAAGGATCACCTCCCTCGACCTGCTGATATCACTGTAACCTTTTCCTGTTTTCAGGAAACTTAAGTAGTAGAGGAAAGAGGTCATGTTTCCCTGTCTCTAACTATGTCTTCTCTTTTTAAATCTTTATTCCTCTGCCTGTTTCCATTTCAATTCTTGTTAGAGTGATCTTAGTGCCTTTTATACTGCTGTCTTGATGGAGCAGGAAGAGTCGGTTATTGTCTTTTCACTGATGACAAAAGTAATCCTGTTGACCATGTTCTAATTGTTTTATCTTTGATATAAATCTAGGGTTTTTTCCTAGCTTCTGTCTCAAATGACAGTCAATGTTGGATTCTAGACATGAATCACACGTATGTGGTTTGGCAAATGTTTTCCTGCCAGTCTATTCGAAGTACAGTTTTTCTGAATTCTTGTAAGTAGATTGAAACTTTTCAGTAGGAAAAGTTGACTTCATGAAAGGCTTGGTTTTAAGATGTAACATTATCTTTGTTCAGTTGGAAACAAAAAATTTTCAGTCTGACTGATATCTACATGAGAAGGGAGAAAGAGGAAGCATGAAGGCCATTTTTTACTGTTTAGTGATACTTCTGTTTGACCAATTAGGCTATAGTAGAATGCTCTGCAAGTACTTAAAAAAACTTTTCAGTAGGAGCAGGTAACTGACCATCACATCTCTTCAGTCATGACTTTATTCAAATTTAGACTTGTAATTTCAGAAATATGGTGAAAAAGATGTATTCATTTATTTTTCCTTTGGCAGAGAATAGGTTTGTTACTTCTAGCACAACATGAAGAATGTTTTCTATCAAAATCACAGAATAACTACTTTATCAGAAAGCAGGGGATCTGCACCAATATGCTAAGAGCTTATTACAAAGCCAAGAGAAATAATGTATTGAAGAACCTGAGGAGGTACTAAGACCTTGCAATTTTCATGAAAGTTAGTGTTAACTTGTGTAATAATTTCCTGTTGTTCTCTGACATGTGAACTTCTCTATTTATAATGACTTGACAAAAAAATCTTGACCGATCCTTATTCTTTCACTTACTGTAAATCTGCTAAATAGAGTTCTGGCAATTGCTGCACCTGAAAACAGACACATCCTGTTGTCAGAAGAGATTGTTAGTTAATCATACAACGTTCACATGTTTTATCATTTTGTCTGTCCTGCTGAGTAGCTGGCTTTTGCAGATGCTCTTCTACACATAACACTCAGATTCTGCTCATCATTGAACATGATTACAAGAGACAGAGAATGTTTGAGTTTAGTCAGAATCCCATGCATATGGGATTCAATTACGTAATGCTTTACGAAAAAACTTATTTTTGAAGTCTTTTAACTTGTCATTTCCTTCCTTTTCAATGGTTAAGTTTGGAATCATCTTACTGCAAAGCAGTCTTAATTATTTTTAAAAGGAAGTGTTGGTAGAGTACCTTGTACTTTCAGCATAGTAAATGGCATTTGGTAAACGAGATAGGAGTGTTTTCTTCTTGGTAATTCGCCTGTGTGTATGTGCAAGAGTGAGAATCATGAAGTAACATTCAGGACAACTGACGGGTTTGATGCAACCTGTCATGCTCTACTTTTGATGCCTATCCATATTCTTCATACAGTGGAGTGTTTTCAGGCTCTGTTGTGCTGGGTTTAGAAGACTATGTGACTGAGATCTGCTTAAGTTTTCTTTGTAACTGGAAAAATGGAACTGTAGCTTTGGTTCCTCTTTCTTTGAAGTCCTGGTTGATGTTTCCCCCGGTGAGCAAGTGCTAATGCCATACTGTTACTCATGATTTTCAGCTATTTTTCTCTTGGAAATTGCAGAATATAAGTATTTTTCCAGAGGGCATATTTGTATTAATTAATTTGAAAGTTATAGATAGTGGTCAGCTTTACAAGTCATTGCAAGTGAGAAATAGTTTCTGTTTTTATTGTAAAACAGATTAACTTAATTTGAAAGAGGGGAAGAGAGCTATTCAGAACTAGAACAAGTAGTAAATATGCAGCTGTCTTTACTGATGTCAACAATTCGGGAATACTTTTGAGTTAAAACTGATGGGAAATGTTACTGACATAAAGTAGGCATGTTGAATGAAGAAGCTGGTGTTCAAGATGATTTTTATTTTAAATGGCTTTTAACTTAGAAATAGCAAGAATATCAAAGGTTTGAAAAACTCCGTCTCATGTGCGTCGTGCTGTCAACTTTGAAAATAACTTTTTCTCTACCACAAACAATCACTTCATTCAGTTTTGTTCTCCATGTAATATTGGAATTGTCCTGTATTTGTTTTTTGTCTTTTAAGACTATTAAACTCCCAGAAAGATTATTTTGGTTTATTAGCAACAAATAATGAAAATAAAAATCAATAAATTATAAAGCCAAAAAGGACTGTTATAAACGACACTGAGCTGCATAAATATGATCATCAGTATGTTCTGCATTAACTTCATTTTCAAATATCTCTTAATCTTATAATTTCCATTGATGTAACGTCTGTACTTTTGAATTTCTTCCTTCATTTCTAACAGAGAACTACACCTTCTTGGTTTTATTTTATGACTGACTCTTTCAAAATTGCACAAATAACAGTGTGCTCTGTATTCCAACCCTGCTTTCTTCCTGTTTTTCTGTTGCAGATCTAAATATTTGACAAGAGCTAATTAGTTAACTTCAGCAATACAAATTTTATTTCAAAATAAGTATATTATAAATTTGTCATTGCTCATAAGGGGAAAGGATTTAAGTGAGGTAATTGCTTTGTTACCTTCTATGTGGTTTATGTATACAGCTTTAAATAGAAATCTCTAATGGCTTGAATCTGAGTTATTTGGTGGTGAAATTTTGTTACAATACTTCACTGTTTTGATATGCCCCTGAATATGTTTTTTGTAGATCATCCTAGGCTTTCTTTTTGTATTGCCTTATAAAACCTTGGATCAGATTGTATGTGTGACATTTGGCACTTTTTTGTACTGATCTACAGGCAGCAGTTAAATCAAAAAAGGCTACAGATACCTATAAACTATATGTGGAGAAATATGCTGCTTTTAAATGTGATTTTGAACACAAAATGACAGAAACGGCACAGGTAAGTGTTATAAATAATAGTGTTTAAAATAGATTAATATATGCTATTTAATTTCTGAAGACATGTGAAATCAAAGCTTTTGCAAAATTGATGCAAGATAGAATGATCTCCTTTGGAAACTGATGAACAATAGTGCCAGAAGTAGTATGTTTGAAGGGCAAACACTGACCGTGTACATCATGAAGGCACTGTAGTTGAATTACACAGTTGAGCACTAGCACTCTAGAAAAACTTTTTGCAGAAATTTTTAGGAAGAATATAAAACGAACTTCCGGAAGTACTGTAGATGCACTGTGATCATGTAGGAAATCCTGTGAGTTGCTGGGCACACAGAGCTCATTCGTAGGAGTTTTATTATTGGGATCCATCATGTTTTTTTCGTTATCATTCCAGCAAAACACTTTAGTTACAGCTTGTTAAAGTGTCTTCCCAGGTTTTACCTGAGGTTGAGGAAAGCCCTTACATTTATTCAAGTTTCTGGGTTTTTTAAAAGACTTCTAATCTGTATTCCAGAGGATATCAAGTTCTCTGTATCATTGGATATGCCGCTTCTTGTACATTTTAAAGTTTCTTTTTCAAATCTGTTGATAGCAGACTTTTTTCCACTGTCCCAGTTTTCAAAGAGCAAACTTCATCGTTTCTGCTTTTAGTAGTTAGTTGATGACTGGTTGGCATATTTATTTGTATATGTTTCTTGGTGTAGTAAAGCTTTTATAAGACAGGAATTTTCTTTTTGGTAGAAAATTCTTTGCTCTTTTCATTAGTTTCAAAGATTAATTTTTAGGTATAGATGGAATTATTAGGTAGATTCAGTTATTATATCTTTAAGATATAAGTAGGAAAGTGTTAGCGTTTTCCTTAACTCCTTGGAAATTAAGATTTCACAGCATGGGAATTGTGTAGACTGACATGCAAAAAGCTGCCCTATCCTGAACTGTAAACTGCTTTCCTACTTTGAGAACTTCATTAGAATTTGATGTAGTTCATCTCTTCTCTGAATAGATCCTCAACACAGCTGTTAGAGAAAGGACACCACATATATCACATACGACAAGTCTTCCCTCCCACCCCCCATTCCAGGCATTTGCAACAAAGAAGTGCAGGCATGCTATTGCAAAATTCTGCTTTTAGCACGACTGTTACATTAGGAGTCTTGACAGCCTTTCCTTGGAGAGTTTGCAGAAGGCATCTTGTTGTGCAGTGACCTGACTTGATTCTGGTTGAAGGTGCTGTACTCCTTGTGCTTTTATTTTCAGTTTGAGTTAAAATTGGTTATGTACATAGTTTTTCTCTCCTTTTAAAAAATCTGTGACTTTTAATTGCTTTTTTTTTGTTATCGTGAAGTGTAAAACAGTGATGATTGCAGTTACTTTAGTGGTATAAAAACGCGTTATTAAAAATAAAAATTCAACAAGGAAGTTCATGGGTACCATGGTCTAGGCCATAAGGCCTGTTGTACTTTCTCACCTCTGTTGTGTGAATCTGTGTTTTCAATATGTTTTAAGTTAGTACTGCTGTCAAAAGTAGGAATTGCCCTCTTTCCATGCTTCTTCCTTTGTCAAGTATTTTTGCGAGGAACTACCTTGTAGTGCTAATCCAGCTAAAACTAATGTATGAAAGGAGGTTGGCTTTAACACAGCAGAGACCTGCAGTCTGGTTTATTAAGAGATCACACAAGCATTTGTGATGTCACAAAAGCAGAGGCAAAGTGGTACCAAGAGCAGAGAATGGCAACTTTAAGCTGGTTTAACGGGTGACACTTACCTGGACTCACTTGCATATGTGTCCAGCTTACACGCTGACATCTGTTGCCTTAGCATTGTGCGCCTCTCGCTGTAACTCAAAATATTTGCATATCAGTTATCCCTAGGCAATTTGACTGGGATTAGGATTGGAACTGGTGCCTGTGATAACAACCACTTGAGAATTTTGGGACTAGGTAACCTTTTAAACTTAACTAATATGTATCTTGAAACAATTATTGGAAAAAAGTATAATATAACAGCAACAAAAGAATCATTGAGCTGTAACATTCCTCCTGGAGAGTTTCCAGAAATAAAAGTAGGTGGAATCAAACTGACATGTGAACACATACTGCTGCTACCCAAAATGGTAACTTTTTTGTAGTGTTCCTGTTAATGTAACTATTGTATTTGCTCAGTAAGCGTTCCAGTAACTCCATCATTGTGAGGTCTGTGTAAACTGTAGTGCAGCCTGACTTTTGCTGTAGACCCCACCTTTTGCTACAAAGAGATAGAGTAATACCAGAAAAAATACTGACCTGTTCCATTTATTTGTCTCAAGTCATGGATAAGTATGGCTCTTTTGGATCAAGAAATTCCTGCCCTGTTTGTTATTTACCTTGACCTGGAAGTTACTGAACCCCCACAGAAACAGATCCCGTGAATGCTTCTGATCCACTGCAGAGCAAGCTCAGTCAGGTTGCTTTAAATCTTTATTTAGTCTCACAAAAGCTGTCTGCTGTCTATTCCTTACCTTACCAGAAAGAGATACTGTTTATAGCAGTAGACTTATTGCTCTCTGAAACAATAAGAAAAAAGGGGGAGGGCAGTTATGATCTTTTTGGTTTGGGTTTGTTTTTTTCCCCAATACAAGAAGGCTACAAAGTTACCTCTCACTACAAGCCACACTTGTTTAAATGTCCCTAGTTCCTTAACTGCAACAACTCTTTAACTTGAAATTTACATTTTCACTTCACATGTTAATAGACACCTGGAAACTTTCCACACTGGAAATGAAAATTGCCGTTTTGCCTGTATAAGTAGTATCTGTGGAATTTGTTTTAGGTATAGCAGTATAGGAAGGCTGCTTTGAAGATGATGCAATAGGAAAAATAACAACACCCATGACTATGTGGAAACCTACTTCTATACAAAACACACCCTAGATTATCTTAGTTTAGAGTACATTTCACTTGAAATATACTAGTTCTGAAACCAAAATCAATGAGGAGTGTGCTCTCAGCTGTTTCAGTGCAAAATCAGTTAGCTTAGCTCAAATCTGTCTTATTGCATTCACATACTAGTCTTCTGAGGACAAATATCCTGAATTACTGTGGTAATTCTAGGTAATCATATAGTCATGTTCTCACTTAGCTGTCCTCTTTTCTTCGTTAAACTCCCCCAATCTTGTTGCATAAATTTTTCATATTTTTCCTCTTTCATCATTTACTATCTAACCTGAAGTTTTCAAAGTGAAGTGACTCATGAGACATGATTTTGAGAGGCTGAATTTTGAAATACACGATCTTCCTAGTCCTGAATTGCAAGTTATGGTTTTTGCTGTGATAAATATGGAAGTTTTTATTGTTATTAAAGAAGCAGGAAAATATAGTTCACTATTGTTTAGAGACTGGATTTGACAGAAATTCCTCATGTTGCAAGATTCTTCTGAGTAAAGCTATAGTTGTATTATGCAGTTTCTGTGCTTTTGCTAAGAAAACATGATGTCTTATTTTTCAGATTTTCCACCTTGCTAGAAGCTTTTTTTTAAAATCACATAGCACAGTCAATTATTGGAAAGGATCAAATAGCTGAAAGTGCTAAATTATCCTTTACAAGTCTTCTGTCTTGTCTAGAACTGAGTAGAATTGAGTTGGGATGATTTTGGTGTTGAGCAGTCTGCATATAAATAAAGTTCAAGAATAAGTAATAATTCGTTTTTAAAACGCATTGTAAAACTTACAGGAAAACATACATGGTTATAAAAAGGAGTAACACTTAAATTTTGTGTACCGAGTTGGACAGCTAAAGATCTTGTTGATGATTTTTATTTGTATTGTAGCTTAAAACACTTAGAACTGGCTTGCATTTGCTGGGTCATTAACATTACAGATTCATTTCAGTAGGTTTTTTCAAATGGATTGATCTTTCAAAAGTGAAAGTAAACAATTTGGTTAATGATTATATCTGTGATATGAATGATGTGGTTGTATTGTTGTACCTAGCCTTATTCTTTGATCAGAACCTCTTTATACTATGTCCTCTACAAGGCCAAGATGGCTCTACTTCAAAGACTTTAAATCTTTGGTATAAAACAATAAATAAGAAATAAGGAAACAATTGGGGGAGGCGGATGCTTTCCATTGACATGAGACCAAAAAAAAAAAAATCTCTGAATGGCCAACTGTTTTGATATTGGTTAAAGAGAAGAGTTTAAAGGAGAATGGTAAAATAATTTTAATCTGCTTGATAGATGGCTAGAGAGGTATGCAAATATGGCAAAAGAAAGACTGAGAGTTTAGAAGTTAGAGATATTTGACTTGTCTGTATGGAGAGTTTTTTTGAATTGGAGTAGCAGGAGGTGTGAAATGTGGAGAGATGGTCTTCAGAGAAGCCTGTGCAAATTGGAGAGAGGAGTGGTGCTCTAAAGTTTGGACACACTTGAAAGGGCAGTTACAGAAATAGGAAGAGAACTAGGAAAGAGCAGGAGTAAACAAAGATTTCAAGACAATTGTGGTTGACTGTTGGGGAGGATGAGGACATTTTTAGTTCTGATCTTTGGCTAGGAAGGGATCATTGAAAACATTGGAAGTGATTGTAAAATGGCTGTCAGCTGGAAGTCTGGGTAAAATGGAACAAACTACAAAGATTATATATGATAAGTTTAAAAATCAAACAAATGAATCGTATTTAAAGAAGCAAAGGATATAAATTTAGCTAGAAAAAGAGAAAGCATGTGTATATTGTGAGCAGGAGGAGAGGGTGCTAAGAAGAAAGTGCAAAACATGCAGAAATAAGATTTCTGGGTTTAGATGAAAAAATGAGACTCTTCAGTAATGAAGAAAAGAGATTTTTTTTAAAAAAAAACCTTTTAACCCTATTTTCTTCTGGTAGAAATGGGTCAGATTTTTTTGAAAAATCAAGATAGATGAAATTGTAAGGAATAAGTGATAAAATTGGATAATGATTCTAAAAGGATATATTTCAAAGTACCTTATTTCATAACTCTGTGAATTCCACGCCCTCCTTTCTTAAACATTGTAATTACCATAATAAAAATATTTCTGATTTTTTCCATTTTGTATATTTAGATATTAAAATTTAAGATTTAGTATTTTAAGAAATATTTTCATTACTATTAATTGCTTGTATTGGTTTACAGAAATTTCAAGACATTGAAGAAACACACCTCCTTCGTATGAAAGAGATTATAGAATCATTGTCAAATACCATAAAAGAAATTCATTTACAAATAGGAGAGGTAATTCTTATATTATCATTTGTTTGTTTGGATTATGCTACATATTTTTCTTAACCGTTAAGTGGAACATTTCTTACTGTGTTTGTGATTATTACAAGATCACATTTCAAATGATGGTAAATTCAACATAAGTTCAAATTTATATGGCTTCCTGTTGCATTTATAAGTTCAGCATTGCAAAATGTTCAGAATAAGTCTAAATAAACATTCTCTTAACAGAAAACAAAATATTTCCACAATTTGAAAAATTTTTAGTGTATTTCAAAGTTTGGTTCCCTAGATATTAAATTCGCACTCATTTCACACATGGTTGGGATACTTGTGCTTTTCTTTGCCTAAAACTTGAAATTATATCACTCTGAAAAGTTTCCAAATTTTTTGTACACTTTGGGTTTTATGAGCAAAAGATCTTCAGTAGCAGAAGCTTTTATAGTGTCTTTTCTTTAGATGTAAGTTGGTTTTATTAATAATCCTTATAACTAGTCCTTAATTTTTAGGTGTTCTGAAGTGTAGTTTTATTTGCGTATGCTTAGAGTCACTATTTTCCTCAGTTTTGAGGCGTTTTTCTGATGAATGATGGTCACAAGTGTCATGCTATTTATTTCTAAAGCATATACGTGTTGGAAAAACTTACTAACAACATGTGGTTGTTCCTTTTGCAGACCAAAAACATTACAACAGTAATGCTTTCACTCAAGCAGGTGGGAGCTGTGATAATACAGTAATAACAGTTCACACCCTTAACTGGTGCTGGCTTAAGAGACTGCTTGTCTTACTGACATTGTAGTGGGACATATTGCCGAAAAATTCAGAAAATTATGTATACACAAGTCTTTTAGATGGAAGAAATGGAAGTAAATCCTAGACCCATCATCAAGCTGTATTCTTTCATTCTTAATTTGTATTTGTATTGTACACACACTTGCTAATACTAAAGCAAAGAAGGGATTTCCTTGATAAAATGCCTGTTGTTCTCTGGAAGCCCTGTAATATATTTTAGAGGGAAGTATTTTGAACTTTTACTTTAGAGAAAACCAGTTCTTAAAGTTAATTACATTCTTTCAATCACTGATTTGTAAATTCATTTTGTGTGTGGTGTGGTTTTTTTAAAGGTGCACGAAGAGTTTATTAATAACATGACAAATACTACCGTTGAGAGTTTAATACAGAAATTTGCTGAGTCAAAAGGAACTGGCAAGGAAAGACCTGGTAAGAGATTAAAAATAAGAGAGTAGGAAATGTTAATTTTAAAACTGTAGATTTCCACTCCTAATAAAAGGTCAACCCCCTCTTTGTTAATGTGTTATATTTTAATGTACTTACAGTTTCAAATTCTCAGAATTCATTAACTTTTATATTAAATGATTTGTAGAAATTGATAACACAATTTATTATGTACGTGTAGTATTCTGTTCATAAAGCATGGCAATTTATAGCTCTGAGTCCCTCTATGTAGACCTTCAAGGAAGGTTTTAAACTGTACTGTGCTGTGGTACATCAGTGAAATTTGTTAAGGAACTGAAGGTCCTTGCACAAACTGTGTGTTGTCTGCTATGAGTTTCTGCCTAAATAATATTTCAAAACTTTATTTAATATAAATTTATGGATATATTCAGAACAGATGTCTATAAAGCTGAACTGTTGGAAAAGTTGCATCAGTTTATTTGGTTAGCTCACAAAATTATTCATTTTAATAGATTGTATGTAGATTGTTTCTTTACTCAGCAGCAAACTGAGTACTGCTTTCTGAAAGTACTGCTTATTGGGTGTGGTGTATAAGACTTTCCTGGACTGGCATAAAAAGACAATCTCACAGCACTGTGTATCTAGCATTACAGGAAAAATAAAGAGTTCCCTTTAATATCTGGACATTAATACACTGTCACTAGATGTGTGAATACAGGAATTCAGTAGTATTGTTTTCTATTTTCTCCAGCACTGAAAGTTCTCACTAGTATCTCTGTCATCTAGTATAGAAGCACAAAGTTTTTTTTTAGAGCAAGGATGTACATAAGAGAGTAGATCTTGAGAATTTATATTAAATTGTTAAATATGATTACTAGGTATTGTGAGGTCTTTTTAACATAACATTGTTTCATATTCTTTCTGTGATCCACTAATGCAGGTATCTGAGTGGGCTAAGATTGTATACGGAAGTTTTCAGATGTTTCCTGTGTATTTTGCAATTTTTCAGCAAAGATTAAGAAAGAAAAAGTATGAATTTCAGGGGTTCGAGTTCATTTGGTCAGACAAAGACACATGAAAATTCAGTGTTCAGACCTCTCTGACCAGCTATTGCCAAGGTATCATGGCCAGGGATCTCCATCTTGCATTTAGGATTCTGACTCCCTGGGTTACAAAGACCCTTGCTAATGTACCCTAGAGCACTATTCACTTCAATTCATCCATGTTACTAGTGTGAATTTTTGTTAGACAACATAGTAATCAGAAGAAACATAACACTTTTTAGTTTAGTGCGAGAAGTTATACACACTCTGTACTGCTTTACAGAGTTGTTCAAATCCCATTTGTATTCTCTGGGGTCAAAAAAAAAGCTTTTGGCATAGCAAATTTCATTTCTTCAACTCTTTTAATAGCAAAGTATTCTGAGGAAAGATAATGTGCTTAGTGTGGAAATATATCCACCTTGAATTTTCTTTTACAGTATTAAATTCTTGTCTTGATTTCAACTTTGTAAAGCAGTCATGGTGCAGAAGGAAAGCATGGGCAAATTTAGCAGTAAAAGAATACAAATTCACAAGAAGTTGTGAAGTGTCGAAGACTAGTGATGTCAATTATGGTTGCTGCTTCTATTGTATTCATTTTATTAACTTAGAATCATACGATTTTGACAATTACAAAGATTTGGAAGGCAAAATGAGGTATCAGCCTTCTAAGAATGAAATGGAAACATCTAGTGTGGTGAGGACTGCTTTTTCTTGATTAAAAAATACTTTTCTGCATTTGAGAACTGTTCTTAACAGAAAGGTAGTTAAAATCACGGAGCAAATGTTGGAAGACTTTCTATGTGTGATGTATTTATTAATTGGGCTGAAGAAGGAGATGGATCCTCAGATAAATCTAAGTATTCGATGTAGATATGATACTGACTTGGCATACAAAACAAATGTACAAAAAAGTCTTAGGAATGTCACTGTTGCTTAAGATTCCAGGCCTAAATCTGTTTGAAGGAAATACTTTAATATTCCCCAGGATTATTATTATGTAGGCCTTTGTGGGCTAATATACTAAGTTAGATAGTGGGCTGCTTTCTGAAATACTGAATTTTGATTACAAAATAAACTAAAAAGGTAATGGATAACAAAAGTATTTCAGTTTATTTCAGTGTATTCTAGCTATAGTTCTTCATAGCAGAGTTCACTTGCTTTTATTTATATCAGTAAAAATAAGAATCAATCTGAAATGAAGTGCTGAGGAGGGCTGTTCTGTTGCATGATCAATAACATTTTACAGTGCTGTTTTCTAGATATCAGCAATTAGCATATCTGAAATTTCTCTTTGTACAGTGATGTCCTTTGTACCAGATTATATGGGCTCCCTCTGGTGGCTAACTTCTGTCACCAGATTTCGTAATATGCAGGGGCTTCTAGAGTTTAATACTTTTTCTAGTAAAAATGTTTATTTCAAGCAGTAATGCTTGTGAGGTTTTTTAATTTCATTTATGGACTTCTTTACAATGGTTCTTTCTTAGCTGCCTCCTACATAACTTATCTAGTCAGCTTTATCATCTACTTCTTACTGAATTGACTTCAAATATATTTTAAATTTTACTTTTCTTTTTAGTTTACAATTTCTAGTAATACAGTATTTGAAGAAATTGTATGCGTTACTTGTTTTCTCATTTAATTCAGCATAAAAAAAATAGCCACATACATCCAGTTGCAAATCTTTTTAATTTTAACTGAAAAAAAACATAACATTGTGAAACATTGAAAAACAGACAGGACCTGCAATAACCAGTAAGGCTTCTGGTCAGAATTTAATGTGTTCTCTGAACTGTTTCTAACATTCAGAGGGACCTGGGCAAGCTAGAGAATTGGGCCCCTGAGGTTCAATATGGCCAAGTACAAGGTCCTGCACCCAGGTTGGGGCGACCCCTGGTGCCAACACAGGCTGGGGGGTGAATGGATTGAGAGCACCCCTGCTGAAAAGGACTGGGGGGCTCTGGGGATGAAAAGCTGGACATGAGCGGCCAATGTGCACTTGCAGTCCAGAAAGCCAACCATATCCTGGGCTGCATGAAAAGAAGTGTGGCCAGCAGGTCAAGGGGGGTGATTCTGCCCCTCTACTCCACTCTGGTGAGACCCCACCTGGAGTACTGCGTCCAGCTCTGGGGCCCCCAACAAAAGAAGGACATGGACCTGTTGGAGCAAGTCCAGAGGAGGGCCACAAAGAAGATCAGAGGAATGGAGCACCTCTCCGATGAAGACAGGCTGAGAGAGTTGGGGTTGTTCAGCCTGGAGAAGAGATGGCTCCAGGGAGACCTTGTTGCAGCCTTTCAGTACTTAAAGGGGGCTTACAAGAGAGATGGGGACAAGAAATTAGGGTCTGTAGTGATAGGACAAGGGGTAATGGCTTGAAACTAAAAGGGGGTAGATTCAGACTAGGTATAAGGAAAAAAAATTTACGATGAGGGTGGTGAAGCACTGGAACAGGGTACCCAGAGAAGTTGTGAATGCCCCATCCTGGGAATTGTTCAAGACTAGGTTGGACAGGGCCTGAGCAACCTGATCTAGTTGAAGATGTCCCTGCTCATTGCAGGGCGGTGTTGGACTAGATAACCTTTGAAGGTCCTTTCCGACCCTAACTATTCTATGTTATGTTCCTGTTGTTAGTTATTGTCATGGCTTAGGCCGAATCGGCCACTGGGGA
>VZSZ01002176.1:103336-116933 GCA_013398815.1 Ibidorhyncha struthersii
CGCCTGGATGCTGTCCTGTGCAACCTGCTGTAGGTGACCCTGCTCTGGCGGGGGGGTTGGACTAGATGATCTCCAGAGGTCCCTTCCAACCCTGACCATTCTGTGATTCCGTTATAGTGGAAAAATATAACACTTGTGAATAATGTGCTTGCAATCACTGCCTTTCTGCTGACGACTTTTTTGTTGTTGTTGTTAAAAAAGTACTTTTTAGGAGGTATTTTTTCCAACAGCTTCTAGTGCTTGACTCAACTGTGCTTGACAAACATGAACTAAGAGTGAAATCCCAAAAGAGGGATGCTCTGAGTTCCTCTGAGAGTCTTAATTTCTTTGGGAACTGGTTATTGTCCAAAATGTTTTGCAATTGCATGTGGACTATTTCATTAGGATTGGTGACTTCTACTTATTGTGCACATCAGCCACAGAGACCTGACTCTTAAAAGCATATTCATGCAGAACACAGCATGGTACTCCTGGCTTCCCATGATTTTTTCATTTTTTTATTTTTTCACTATGATGCAAGTTTGCTTTTTCAGCATCTCTTTTGAGTTTTTGTTCTGTGGTGTTTTGAACATAAACTTTCAGCCTTTATTTAAATTTCATTCAGTTGAATGTGGATTATTTACAACAAAAATTTTAACACAGTCTGAGAGGCAAAAGGGTCAAATGCAGTGTTTCAAATTAATTGAAAATATTAAAGTAAGTACCAGAACTGTATGAATAAAATAATTTGTGCATTTTGTAATTATATATTTTCTTTTTTTTTTTTAATAGGGAGTGTCCAGATGCAGACTCAGTTGTAAGTAGACTTATTTCCAAAGCAAATTCATATGATAATATTGTTAAGCACTACAATCTGATGAAACTTATATACAGTCCCTATACAGTCCCTGCAGTACATTATTTATCTGGTAGAGGATTTAGTATTTTGATAACAGAGTTGAAGTGTTCATTTTGCTCAGTACACAGTCTTTAGCAGTATAGGCAAATATGCGTCAGTAATACATTTATATTTCCTAACAATTTTAGATTTTAAACAAGGTACTTACTTACTTACTGCAAGTATTTGCTACTTTATTTTTCAAGTTAGTAGTTTAAATTACTTGGCTAATAGATTCTAAGTAAGAAAAAGATTCAGTTTATTGTGAATTCAACTTTTCATCAACATATTTCTCTGATTGCTACTGTTTCCTTTGAGAAATCATTCTAATATCAATGGGGTTCTGTTTTATCACTGTCAATAGAGTGTAGGGATATACTTTTTAAAATATAGTTTTAAATGCAGTATCTCTAGATGCACTTTATTAAGAGCATGTTTTTCCTTGCTGTCCGTTTGATCTGTGGTACCTCTTACAGTTTCATTTATTAAATTCAAATAAGTGACAGTTGCAAATTAAATTAATAAGTTAAGCTTTTTATTTCCTTAATTGAGCCTTTTTATTTAAACGTGTGTTGTCTTGAATTGTATGTAACAGATACTGCAGCTCCCTATAGCTATAGTAGGGAATAATATACAGAATAAGAGATTTTCCATAGACTGATTTGTTTTTCAGTTCATTTATTTAGATGCCAATTATGTTAAACAACTTAAGTATCCAAGTTCACCTATTTTGTGGATTTTCTGCTTTGCAATTATATCTGGGAGGTTTAGTACCTAATATTAAAACTACTTTTGAGAAACTTGGTTTAAAAAATCTAGTAGAACCATTCTTCTAAATAAGGAAAAGTAAGTTTTGCCCCATAATAGAAATGTATGTGTAAGAACAGCCTTGTAAGCATCACTAAGACAGTCCTGTGTGAAGTCATCTTGTTTAGACCAAATTTCTTTTCTTGGGTACATTTAAAGTAAAGTACCTTTAGAATTTTCCCTATAATTACCAGGCTTTTCATAGAAATAATAACTTTTGACAGTTCAGGTTGAATCACTGGAGTGAACCACAACTGAGTTTGATTTGCAATTTTTATTTTCTTCTTTGCTTATTTTAGTCTCTAATTATTTTAAAAAATAACTAGCTCAAAAAATGCAATGGCAAATGTGTCTGTCATTCTTTCTGGCTGCATGAGGTACATCATATGATCATCTAAGTCAATTGTTCTGTCTAGATGTAATTTATATTTGGTTAAAAAAAAAGGACCTAATTTTCATAGTGTCTAACACCAAAACTGATACTTTTGTTGCATTCTCATTTTTTATGCCCAATATTTTATGACTGCATTTGGAATTTTAAATTTTGTCTCTTCTTTCTTCTTGCTTTTTACAAGCAACAGTATTATTCTGAATGGCAGAATGCTTTAATAGCAGAAACAATTACTGTCGTTCTCATGAAAAAGGATGCAGCATACCATACATGAGATTCATTTCACCCTTTGCAAACAAGCACCCCAAAATGCCTATACATTTTAAGGTTGATGTCCTCTTCTGGAAGGTCCCATTTCAAATGTTTTTCGTTTTCCTTGTCTTTTACTTTAAGGTTTCCTTTCTGTTTAATTTTTCAAACTTGATAAAAATAGTTATAGCTACCTATATTGTTATCTCTGCAAGGATTTGTTTTGTGTGGATCTTTGCAATATATTACACATTTCAAGAAATTTAACTTGGAAAAGTATTATTGAAAAAAAAAAAATTAAAACTGAAAGCAACTATCATTTGTGTTTGATTGCTAGAAAATACTGAGGACCAGCCCTCAGAAAATTCAGCTTCTTTAAGGTGTCCCAGTAATTATTTTGGTCAGCTTTGGTCACTCACAGAAAATCTGTCTGGCTTTTATATTAACATGATCTTTTTTTAAAAAGGTGGCTTTTGTTTATTTGTCAAAAATTTTAATTGTGTGAAAGGAATGTAAGAGATAACCACTCTACAATTATTTATAACTATAAGCACTGAGGTAAATATACTGAAATTTTAGAAGTTAAGGATCCAGTAAGAATTGACTTCAATAATTTATTTACCAGTTCTACATGATATTGTGGATCTCTGAATGTACAGAGTGTAGTCAATACCTTTAGGGCCTTCTCACTAGTCCAAAATGTATAATGCAGTGTGTTCGAACTTGTATTCTCTGTTTCCAGAAAACAAAACAATGCGTTGATCCTAAAATATGTCTTTTGTACCAAAAATGGAAGTTCTCAAATTTATCTGTGGCAAGCCATCCGCTTATGCTTATTCTTTTTGTAGCTGCCAGATTATATATATTGGAAAATGTGATGCATTTGAATAAATTGTTACTTCCTGTCAATAATTTTTTGTAACTGCTGTGAGAGGTTTTTATGCACTTAGGAAGAGGGTGGCAGCTGTGAACTGAGAACTGCTATTCGTTAAAAAGGTTGACCACTTCAATAAGCAGTTTCTGCTTAAATATAGGTGACAGTATGTCATGAGATTTGAAAGTCCTGTGGCGTTAGCAACTAAAGTCTGGCTCTGTATGTGTTTATTACCTAGAAAGTTTTTCTAAATGCAGAACTAACTGTCTTTTTTTTTCAATGGGTTTGCCATGTCTCTAGGGGTGATCTATAGGAAGATACAAGCTGTAGTAAAATTTTTTCTTTTGGGGAAGCATTTACAAGGTTCCAGTTGTGTCCAGTAAGATCTGAATTTGGATTGCAGCCCCTCCCTTGGTTGGGATACTTGCAGATCTCCTTCTTCTACTTGACTGCCTATTTCATGAAGACTGTAGTAATGTAATTATCTTTGAGTCCTCTGTTCTGTCTGTCAAAACCATTTGAAATTGTCCAGTAAATTCAGAAGTAATTAAGAAGGGAGCCACAGATGCAAAGAACATAATGCTGAAACTTTTTTTCATAGGAAACTGGAATGCAAAGAAATATATCAAGGCATCCAAAACTTTTCATTAACCTCTTTACATATGAGTGTAGCACAATTATGGTGTATAGAATTATACACCATTTTTATTGCTGGGGACTGATTGAACTTGGAAGCATCAAACTCTAATTCGTGGAACACAAGTGTAAACCTATATTTAGTGAAATTCAAATGCTTTTCTTTATTTGCATTTTGTAATGTTTAGTTCTGGCATATTTTGAATAGCTGCTATTGATACAGGGTATGAGGCTTTGTAGTCATAGCACAAGACAATACCTGAGGTTTTTTCCTTTGTGCATCCCTGGCAATGGAAGAAACTGACTGGCTACTCTCTTTTTCCATGTCTTTTGGGTTAATAGGCATCCAAAGGGAGGAGGCTGATAATATCTGATAACTCTGTCTGAACCTAAGGGTATACCTGAGTCAAACTTACATCTCAAATATGTCAAGCATAGAGAGGGTCTTTTATTCTAGGCTATGAGCTCCAACTGCTTACTTTTGAGTTCACTTCGGTCCTCACCTGGATTACAGGAAGTGAGTCCAGTTCAGTAAAATGGGAGAAAGTTTATCTGGCAGAAAAAGAAACAGTGAGCTGTTCAGCTGTGCTGTATCTTGAAGGATGCCCTGAGAAAAACTTGATAAGGAGCTCTCTTAACCGCTGTAGATATCCCAGGAGAAGAGAAAATAGACAGAAATCAAACTGAAGTGAATGTTCTTTGCTTCTTGAATGATGACCAACCTGTAAGCAGCGCTAATGTTGCTGAGGAAGGGCCAAATGAAGTAGCTAGACTGCAATATGCTCCATGTGCTCCTCTCTTGTCCTTTGTATGTAGCCCAGAGGAACTAATGGTGTGGCTTCTTCCATCGCTTTTGGATGACAACAGGACAGAGCAAGGAAACTGAGACAAAGTATTCACCAAAACTCAAAAAACAAGTTTTGGCAATAGAATGCTTAGTCCTCGTGATTTTTGTGTAGGCAATTTTACTTTGTTGTTTGTTATATCTTTATGTTTTGTTTCTTTAAAAAGTTATTCACCCCAGAAAGTTCATAGAACATACTAATGCAAAGACAGAGTTATGAACCTTAAATTTTTAATGTATATTTAAAACAATATAATACCTTAATTAGCAATGTGTTGTATTACATCTGCAAACACAGGGAAGACTGTGGGTTTCCTATCTATATGCTTAATTGCTTAACAGAACCTCTGAGAATGTGAAACCTTCTTCAAAGGAAGTCCACTGTTCCAGTTACTTCTGCAGAGTTCCATTCACATCCATGTTGAGCTTATTTTTGTTGTGAACACTACAAATAACATGTTTGGGTAGGGGGCTAGATCAGACCTACATCCCCATCATATTAATAACTACTTCTTACAGAAACTCAGAGTTTGCAAAGAACTTGCACTGTGTTGAAGTTCAAAAATGACACATGTATACACGCAGGTTGTAGTTTTTTCTTCTGATCAACATGGTAGGTAAATCAAAAGACACACTGTTTTCCACAACATAACATATAGTTCTGTAACTGTAGCAGTGTGGAGAAGGGAGTAAGAATTAGTCAAGGAAATGTAAATGCCTTCATTAACATCAGATTCATGAATATGCATCTCTTTCAACATGCTGTATTCTCTACCACTGTTACAGAATTCAGATAAGTAAATAAAATTCTGATGGTTCAGAGAATAGAATCATTCACCTGTTCAACCGTTGAAAATATTGAAAACAATATTTTGAAATTACTACTTAACTTAGAAGTAAGATTTTGAGGTACCATTTTGCTTGTATGTGACACAATTTGTCTTTGTCAATATAAAAGTACAGTATCTATTCCACCCTTTTCTTCTATTGGTTTACACGAAAATATAAACTCAGTATTTCATTAATGAAAGCAAAGATGTTTTAAGAGTGATCATAAATTTGTTCAAGATCAGTCAATCATTGACAGCTGAAAATACAAAGCGGGTGATTTCTGACTGTATACACTGTGTAGAGTCAGATGTTTTAAAATACATATACTTAAATTTTAGAAATAGGAAACAGAGAAGTACAAATTAAGTTTTCTGCAGTGTTAGAAAAGTGGTAACGTAGGCCTGCTGAAAAAGAAGAAAGGAATTTTTCAGTTTCTGTGTTCAGAACTGAAGCTGTAAAGCATTCATCTCTGTTATGTATGCATTAACTTTGACTTCGTATCTGCAGTTACGAATACACACTATATGGTAATGTGCCATTGCTGAGGAATATGTGATGCAAATATCTTTGCAAGATCAGAAATAATTAACATGAAAATATTAAGAAAGATATTTAATACTTTAAGAACTCTAAGATTTTAGTGCTTTCTAAGGATGTACTTTATCCTAGAGATTATTCAGTAAATTAAAAATTATGTAATGAAAATAGCTTCTGCAAACTAAGTTCTTTCACAATTTTACATCAAAATAGTCAGGTTTGCCAGCTATGTTGTGCATGCTGTCTGTGACAAGTAATAATATCCTTTACATAGATGGCCCAGGTGGAAGCAAAACTAAATGTTGTATATTTAAAGATTTTTGTTGGTATTGAATTCATCTTAACCATGAATGATCCTGATCTATTGAAAATTGGCTACTATGACAACTAAAATAATTTCAGAATGCAAAAGTTGTAGTATTGTAGGAAAATGAACCTACCCTCTAGCTATATGTTTTTGTTCTGTTTACTTTGATGTCAAGTTTCATTAGTGTTTTTTGGTATATAAACAAGGTCAGCCTGAGGTCAAGCGTAGCTAAGAACCCTGATTTGAGCAAGTAGAGCTAAGGTACTGGACCGTGTGATCCTACTCTTATTACTTTTTTTTTTTTCCATTCAGTTCTTTTTCTTCTCTCTTTTTTTTTTTTTTTTATCAAATAGTGGTGAAGTCCAGATCTTACAAGTATTTCAAGAAATTGCATTTATATCTTCCATATTTTAAGATTTGAGCTTAAAGATTATTTTTAGGCCTTAGTTTGATGCGCTATTTAATTGGGTACAGTATTACATCTGCTATACAGGATTGTATTTCTTACTCTTTTTAGCAGTAAGTTTGATCTATGTTTAAATTCATTCAATTTAATTCAAAAGTGCTAGATTTAGAGAGCTGTACAGAAGAGAATCATTCTTTGTAAAATATTAGACATCCCATTCATGCTATCTGTAAAAGGAATAGAGGGACAACTGTATTTTTATGTTTATCTTCCTCTGTAATTCAAAAAAATATTCAAAGTGAATATCTCTTTAAATTTGGCTTCAAATTTTAGGTGAAGTCAAGTGGTTCCTTGCTAGTCCACTTGAAGTCTCCAGTGTAAGTCATTTTGTTATATCTCGTGACTTATAACAGCAAGGTGTATTTTGGCCGTACTCTATATATCTCTATTAGTCAAACTGCCTTCCAGTACCTACTTTCTGGTAGAATAAACTGATTGATACACTGGAATAAATCACTTTTGAATATAAATCTTGTCATTTTTGTAATACATTTATAACTGGTGAAGTAACTGCATTTTGAAGGCACTTGGTTGTGGGTTTTTGTAATAAACTTACTGAGGCATTTAAGGAGTACACATAGACTAACTATGCATACAACATCATGAGCGGGATCTTCTGAATGATGGAAGTATTCATGTATCAAAGTTTTTTCCTTTATATATAATATACATGAGTGTGGTTTTTTGCACATTTTTAAAATTTAGATTATTTTGTTAGGGTTGTTTCTCTCTGCCTCGAAGTTTTTTATGAAACTAAGTGCTTAGCTAAGCATTCTAAATTATTTTAATATAATTCTTTTCAATTTATATTTAATTGCCTGCAAGAACTGAAAAACAGAACAAGTCTGAAGTTCCCAGATGCTTATTAGCTTTATAAATCCAGGATGGTGCTGGAGATGTGTAAAGGAAAAATTTGGAACCCAATTTTGACCACTTGTATTTAAGTTTTATCCATGCCTTTTAATTAATGTGGATATTCTTTGCTAAAGCAACAGTGCAGGCTTGCTGCCTATTCAAGGAGGCAGAAGTTGCAACCTGTGTAACCTGGAATGCTTTTCCTCACATATTAAAGTATTGACTATGACTTAAGAAAGGTTTTGCTCGTGCACCATCAGAGCGTCCCGTGACTTAGCTGAGAAAATTAGAAGTAGAAATTAGGAAAATATTTGGGGCTGAGAGAATTGTAGGCTTATTTAACACTCAATAGTAAAGCTAAAATGCTTCTGTTGGTTTCTGACCTTTTTGATAGCATACCAGTAAAAGCAGATGCATTCAAATTTGCCAGTTTTCATAGGAAATTTGGAGGTTGTTTTGTTGTATTCTGTACCTGAGGTATCTTATCATGCTACTTCTGAACTACAGATCATAACTTGAGATAATTGTAATAATTAATGGTGAATGACAATGAGCTGTCATAATCAAATTTTAATTTTTCAATCATAAAATTCAGTCTGATATAAGAACAATATGGATTTTTAGTTATTTGTCAATATCATAATTTTTGTTGTTGTTTTTAGAACATTCCTGATGTAGATGATGAAGGATACAGCATTAAACCAGAAGCAACACGGGATATCCTTTTCACTATTATTGTGCCAAGTTATTTGATGTTACTACAGTTCTTTGGAGAGAAGTACTGACCTAAGTGTTAACTAAAGGAAGATGAATGACATTCATGCTTTGTTGTAACCCTGTATTCTTATGTTCATAGCTTTTGCAAAATGTGCACAGTTTTGGCTATCTTAGATTTTGTGTCTGTGCAAATGTTAAAGATTAGATCATATGTCTTGGAAACTTTAAGAGGATGGGTTTTGTCTGACAGTAAAAAAACAATATAAAAAAAAAAAAGCCTGAACAAAAGCTTTAAGGTGGCCTCACAGATCTTTCTCCTTGTAAAGATCTCAGAGAATTTGTAAAGTAAAGTTTGTAAACTTTTTTAAGCATACGGAGTGGTTATCTGTTCTATACCTGCACCCTCCCACTTTTTTATTACACCATTAAAAAGACTGGGAGCTCCAGCAGTCTAGAAATTTAATTTCTGTTACGTAATGAAGTAATTACACCACATGCTGTTTCTAATTGGTGCTTCTAGTTTTATTGTCTTTTTTATAATAACTTTGATACGCAGAATAGATTTTTGTTGAGTCATTTTTTATGGACCCTCGTGATTTTTTTCTGCTCTTCCTTTGAAGGAAAAAATTCTTGTCTTCATTTATCCTCCCATCAGAAACAGAGGGATGCTCTACTTAAGAGCTGGGAATAATTACTGTAGATCTAAGCAACCCTAATACGCTAGCAAGATTACTCATTTTTGGAAATATATTCACTGAATTCACTGGGTATTGCAGGTAAAAGGTAAACTTACACTTTGCAATTATCTTAAATTGTGCAAACTTTTAAGCAGTTAACAGCACCTTAAAGTGGGCCAGTCCATCATCACACCTTCTCTGTTGTCATCAACTTAGAACAGTATTCCTCTATTGCCCCCAGTGAAGATTTCTTGTTCTCTCCTATTTACAAAATTGATATAAAAGTGAAAGACTTTTATCCAGTTCTAAGAGGGGCATTATTTCATGCTTTGCATACATTTATGAAAGGGAGAGAAGAGCGAACAACATTCAGGCTTTGTAAATGATTCAGCTGGGCATCCTTTTCTACGTTATACTTTTTGTTGTGAAACAATAGAAAAGGCCATACCTTCAGTGAAAAAGCTCAATGATTTGCTGTCCCGGTCAGCTAGGTAGTACTTCAGCTGTCGAAAATCTTGACCAGATTCGGGAAGTCATCAGTTCCCTTCCTCTTTTTGTCCCTTAGCCTCCAAGAGTGGATATTTATTCTGTTGATGGGAACTCTTGAGATGATTTGTTGGAGGACATTATTTTACCACAGTGGCAGTCAGTCTTAATAAGGCCAGTCTTAAGTGTTGGAAAAGCACTTTACAAGAGCTGCCTGGTCTTAGGAAATGAATCTTGAAACTCAGTGATAACTTTCAAGACGAGATCTTTTGTTGAAATGAAAAACAACTTATCTTTGAAACTTTCTTTTCTAGAGATGATCCATTTTGAGGGACAGATAGGCTAAGATGAAGACATTTGACTTTTTCCTCACCATGACTCAGGGATTCTTTCAGTTGAAACAGATTTGGAATGTCTTTAGGGTTCAGGTTTTAATCTTTGTCAGGGAGGAGTTTGAAGAGATTTAATTCAAATGGCTGGCATATTTTCAAGTGAAAATAATAGAAGTGAGGTATGGAATATGTACACTACCCCTAGGTGGCACAAAACTATGTTTAAGTAGAGGAAAAATTTCAAATTCTTTCTTGTCAAAACAAATGCATCTTTTAAGGCTTAGCATAGGCCTTTCAGAGCTTTTGTTCAGTGCAGCTCCTGTGCATATAAAGAACAAGGCTAAATTCACCTGTATATTGTACTTATTTTGGGGGCGTAGTTGTCATTGCGATTCCTTTTTTGCCAAGGGTGACAGTGCTTTAAGCAGCTGACATTGTTCAGTTTACTGTGCAGCCTTCTGTGTAATTGGCATCCCTTCTTGCAAAGTTTTCAGTGCCACTGCAAAAGGGGCAAGTAACAGTGGCTGCCGCTGCTGGTGTTTCCTCCACTATTAATGCTCGGGCGTGGGCATTTCACTGCTAATAAAGAAGGCTAGGGCTTTCCTTGGTTTAAAAAGATTTGTGCATTTTTCATGCATGTGTTAGAATCCGTGGTTGAGTCTTACAAATCATATGTTGAACATGCAGAACTGTTGCTACTGTAGAATCTTTAATTTATCCTGATGCCTTCAAATATGCAGTTGTTCAGTAAAATGACAGGTATTGTAGTTGTTCAGTTATATGACATAGTGCCTTTCAGTACGGAATACCTTTATGAAGATGAATGGGATATAAAAAGTAAATTTTAAATCTGAGTTGTGAATTTTGGACAGTGGACATATTTTAAGTGTATGTATAAGAGCACAAAGAGGTTAGGCAGCATTGTTTATCTGTGTTGTTCACCTAATATGAGCATTTTGTAGAGCATAATTATGAAATGGATTAAGCAGGTGAATTTGAAGTATTTCCACCTTAACTGAAAAAAACATACCAAAGAGAACGATTTCAGTTCATCCAGTGATTCTGACTCTGAAGATGATGAACCCAGGAGGTTCCATATAGAAATAAAACCTGTCCAGCCAAATAACAGCTCCATGCCTTCACTGGATGAATTAAAAGTATCTATAGGGAACATCACTCTTTCTCCAGCAATATCTGTAAGTTATTTTGTTCCTTGTATTTTTAACTCATGCAAGAGAAAAGCAGTTAAGATCGTTACTGTAAACATATATTTTACTGTTCAGAATTTATTCTAGGTTCAAGTTCAATGATTCTTTTTATCTTGTGCACTAGGTCATCTTTGGTACACTTTATTTCAGTGTAACATGAAGTAATTCTCCTTTCTCAGGTTTAAACTTTCCTTTGAGTCTTGGGGAGTGCTCAGTCCTTGTCTTTCTGCTGTTGCCACTACAAGATATTTGAATACATTATGTGTAAAAGCTGACTATGGCTTTTAACATAGTTTACTAATTAGTATTCAATGATAATGTGGATATATGTAACATTTACATTGCAACTTTATTGATGTATTCTGCTAATCCACAGAATGGTCCTTTATACAATGAGATGATATTACAAATAAATAGTATTAAAAGATGCTAGTACAATATTCAGATCTGAATAACAACAGCTCTGATTTTAAGGAAAATATTGGGCATAATTTATTAAAATGTTATATAATTTTTCTGTCTTTTCCTCCCACATTTTGAAAGCAGAGACACAGTCCTGTAAGTACAGAATGGCTTTTTATTCACATTTTTAGATTAAAATCAAGTAAGTGTAGTATGCAAGGGGAGAACCTTAGGAATGTTTCTTTTCATATATACCATGTGATCTATAAGCTGTTTAATTTTACTGCCCCAGCCTGTAAAGGGATTTAGTAATACTGCGGCCTTTGTCAGCTCTACAGTGTTTGTTCCTGCCTTTTCTTACTGGTGTGGTGGGTGTACACTGGTCGCTCTGTCCTGGCTCATGTTCTTGTATTCTGCAAGCTCAGGCTGTTTTGCATGGCATTGAAAGCAAAGTATCCCATCAAAAGTTGAGTGGAAATAAGAACCCCGGGTCTAATAAGTGTTTCATTTGACAGTTGGTAAAAGAATTTATTCCTGATTATTTTTTTTTTTCTGTTTCAGGCACAAATGAATCGAAATTTATCCAGTAAGTGTGGATCTTTAACTTTTAGTCTGTTTATGGTAGTTTTTTAACATAGCATGAAAAGTATCTGTATTTCCTAAGTATCTGTATTTTAAATAGAAAAAAAGATTTCTCTTGTCAGTTCTAGATACCTCTTCTTTTTCAATATACTTGCCTGTTCCCTATTCTGGGAAACAGATGAGGCTGTCTGTGACAGTGATGAGGAACACACTCAAGAGCCAAAGGGGGGACCCCATGGGAAAGACTCCGATGAAAGTTCTTAAAACCCTTCCACCCTCTCAAGTTTAGGATGATCCACAAATCGGCAAAGCACACTCTCTCTGTTTTATAGTCAAACACACAAAATGTGGCCATGGAGATAGAGGACCGAGCATTAGTCTCTATCCTGTAGGGTTTTTTCAGTGGGAAACCAAGCCAGATTTGCTGAAAAATAATATTGGTGTAAACAGTATAATTTAAGGAAGAAATTTCAAGTGAACAACACTTCCTTCCAAAATGCATTGCTCTGTGTAGTCCTCTCCTATTAGAAGGTATTTGAGGAGTATCTGAATTTATATTATCAGAAACAATGCATTTTCTCTTTTCCATTTTAAGAATACATGATTAGTTTCCAACTGCAACCATTAATATTTACATCTTTTTATAATAAAGCTGAAATTTTTATTTTAGAGTGTCACAGCTTTGGTGATAATACTGTGTCTTTTGCTTAGGTGAAGAGTTAACAAAATCAAAGCTTTCTGCTCCAACTAATGAGTAAGTTCAAGTTTAAAATCCTATCAAATGCAGCTTTGTGGCAATTTGGTCTTATTTTCATCTAATACTTGGAAACTCGTTGGAAATATCAGCTAACTGCTATTTTAAGTTGGGCATCTATTGCATCATAAGAGTTAAGGAGTAATTATGTAACAATGGAGATTTCTATTTGTTTGTTTTCCCCTTCTAATGCATTTGCTTCATTGTGATCTGTCTCAATATTTATAATAACATGATCACAAAACTTTGGGTTTTATTAAAAACTCAGGTTTTTAAATAAGGCAGGTTTAGTTTCTCTCCTGTAGTGTTCTGTGGTAACGTGTTTAAGATTACAAGCCCCAAATTTGGACAGGTTTGTATACATTGCTTGTATATGTGTATACTGAAATAAATGAATTTGAAGATATGTGTCCTTGAAAATGACAGTCATTTAGCTGACATTATGAAGCACGTCCACACACAAACTTTCACCAAGGTGTCAGTTCAGATAGTCTCCTTAGGCATAAGTCAGTTTCTTGACCTGCAATTCGTAAGTACTTTTTTATTTTTCGATGCAAAGACTAATTAATAAAGAAGAATTTAGCAAATTTATTTATCATTATATTTGTTGTATTATCAAACTACTACTGACATTGTCATTTGATTTTTATGACTGTATACATCTGTCATTTGTATTCCAATTGTAACTCTTAATACAGAAAAGGGAACAGTGACCTCCTGGCATGGGATCCTCTCTTCAGCAGTTCTCTTGAATCATCTTCTTCA
>VZSZ01002176.1:117174-136814 GCA_013398815.1 Ibidorhyncha struthersii
AAAATATTTGATAGTAGAAAATGTTTTCTTTATATACTTCGGGATGTTCTGTTGTTGCTTCTTTAGTTATTGCAAGGGGACATGCTTTGACTATTGAAAGGAAAGAATTTTGTTCTGCAGTACACTGTCTTACAAGTAATACAGAACTGAGGGTGCAGTATATCAGGCTTTCAAGTCAGGGAGCAAGGGGGAAGAGGAAACACTAGAAACCTTAGGAAAATTCTGTCTTGCTTCTGCCTTTTTTTATCACCTTCTCTCACTTTCCAAAAAAATCATCACCATCTAGAATATAATCCTATTTTTTCAGCTGGTAGGCCTGGCAGGCTAAATGAAGGCTGTCACAGCAACTGTGAGACAAGCTGNTGTGAGACAAGCTGAGCTTGCACTGTGAATATGGGTGGGTTTCTTCTTTCCAGAAAAGTCCGTTGCACTATGTAGTACAAAGGCACCACTGACCTTTGCTGTGAGGAACTTGTTTCCTGTATGAAACTATGATTCTGTTATGACGTCTCTGTGCCTAATTCAAGGGGAGCCAGATAAAAATGGCAGGACTGACACTAGAATTAAGGGGAAGTTCCCGGCACCACCTGAGNACCAGTGGGTATGTGTGTTGAAGAGGCCGAGAGCAGAAGATGTTGAGAAACTAGGTCAGAAAAAGGAAGGAGAGACCGAAACAAAACCAGATATCATGTCTATATTAGGACCTGCTTACTAAAAGTATTTGTATAAATTATTCATTATTTATGTTGATTATGTCAGGAGATTTAAAGTAGACTCTGCTATTTACTAACAGTAGCAGATATGCTGTTTCCATAGTTCTTTTCAGTCTACCTACTGTGTATCCAACCCCTTCTGTCTTAATACAGAGACTCTTCTACTCCCACATGCCTGAGAAAGGAAGCATTTGCTGTTTCTTTTAACTAGGTATTCATATACGTAAAACTATAGTAGACCTAAATTCTTTGTTCACAATCATGGCTTTCTAGCTGTTTTCCTCTGTGCTTGATCATACAGATTGAAGAACAGTACGGAAGAGTACAAGTATCAATAGGGGAACCCTGCACGAGTAGCATTAATTTTTCTTGGCCCTAGTAATGTCCTTTTAGCAGCAACCAGCATTGCTATGTAACCCTTCGGGATTTAAGTAGAACTTATTTTTTCACTACAAATTAATGTTCCTTAAAAGTTCCTTTTTTTAACAAACCTAGCTTACGGAAATCATTACATTGTCTCTTCCTCACTTAGGTAACCAGTCAAGATTATTGGCTAGTTGATCCAAATTTGTAACATATTTAAGGATAAATTGTATAGAGAGATTTGTTACTGGAATATGCTGAAAAGAAGTGGCGCTTTCTCAAAACAACCTGTTTTGCTAGGTTTGGTCTGGTGTTGGAGTCTGTAGAAGATGAGAGAGGATACTTAATTTGTTGTGCTGCTTGTTGTTACTGTATCCAGTTTTTTATTGCTATGCCTAGATGGGAAGTCAAAGCAGGTTAGGAAATGTTCATACAGTCCCTCCTGGCAGCAGAGTTGTGGAGAAAGCAGTCCCTGTCTGATGAGTAGCGACAGGTAATTGGGATCTGTAACATCCTTTGTAGCCACATCTAGGGGACAATCATCTATGTGAGCCTTCATACCTGAAAGAGGCTTAGGCACAGAGCGCTGCATTTCATCAAAACTGGTGGCATATAGCGTCCTGTCGTCCTAAGTCAATTTTAGATATATCCCATCTGTGCCTTGGCAAACTTTAACTGCTAAATAATTATTTAAAGGATTGTTGTTCCAGGAGTAAACGAAGATATTTACACTTGTGAAATGATGTAGAAAGTGAGAGTTCTGAAGTATAACAAATTACTAATACATTTGGGAAAAAAAAGTACTGGATCAATGTAGGTCATATTGTTGTTTAAGTCAAGTTCTGATGCTCACTAACCTGCAGCTTAATTCTAGAGACTTTAAAAAATATGCAGCTTTGATCTGATTGTATTTTCCTTGAAATCAGTGTTTTATCTTCAACTTGAAGGTCAATATAGGTAAGCTGATGCTTAAAGCTTTTGAAACACTCAATCCAAAACTTTAATTACTTAAATTAGTTGTTTTCTATACAGCATATCTGCATATCATGAGGTAGCATGTCCCACAGACTACTTTTTACTGTTAAAACATTTCTTTAGATACTGTTTCATAACTCTGTGTTAATCATTGAACACTTAAACCACCATGGTATTTGAGCAGACAGTGGTTTATGCAGCACAGAAGTAAACTTTGGTTATCCATGAATAATCCTGCTTTATTAGAAGTTTAAGCTAACTTTGTTATCTTGAACAAACACAACAGACATTTTTTAGCCAGCTATTGATATTGTAAAAATGCTTCTTTTTATTTGTCTTCCTCAATTTCATCGGTATGTATTTTTAAAGGAGTTTTGAAAATTTCCACATTGCTTTTTGAATAGGATTTATGGTAGTATTTTAAAGCCTTTGAATATATCTGTTAGAAAGGGAAAGCTGTGTTAAAACTCTGTTTATGTGGGCTTAGAGAATGTACTTGCTCATGGTAAAAGGACCACTGTAGAGAGGACACCTGTACTTTTGATCTGAACTTTTAAATGTGTTGATCTCTTTTTTTTATTATTATTCTGTCTGTCACTCTGCTATTGCTCCTAGCTTTGCCAATCTGCAAGATGTTGGCAATTGACTAACCTTGCATTTTCTGCTTCTGTTGTCATCTACTGCAATAGGCAACAGCCAAGTGCAGGAACTTGTGGAAAACTCATGTTTTCCAGCAGCCTGAAACTATAGGATGAGAGAGGAAACAAAATGGGGTGGATTGTGCCTCATATATGTAGTTAGTTACTCACTAGATATAAGTTGATACAGACAGAAGAATATCAAACAGGATCTCATGACTGCATTGTCTTCATTCATTCACAGGACAGCCATTTACATTGGGCCTTCCCATTACAAGGATAAGAGGATAAAAATGTTTGGAAAGAACATGATAGGATAGGTTTGATTAAATAACTTTGAAAGAAATGAAAAAGCAGAAAGCAAAGGAGAGAAAACAAAAATGGAGTAGGACACAAGAAGGAGAAGACAACGATGAGAGGAAGTTAAACCATGACAGGGAGGGAGTTAGAGGAATAAGGGAAGTAATAAGAAGTAGGGCCTTAAGTGGAGAGAAACACAATGAATTACTTTTTGGCTTGCTTACCTAAAAAATGGAAGGTGGCATGGTTGGCGCTATGAAGGAAGTACATGTGATATGTTGCTGTGGTTTTTTTCTTTTATTTGTAAGTGGTGGAATTTTTAGCCTAGTAGAGCAGTTATTTTCCATATAATAGTAATCCTCATGCAGTGGATAATGAATACTTTTTTGAATATTGAAATTTTTATCTTTTCAGTGTTGGTCCTAGTTTCAATTCTTCCCTTTTCCTTCAGCTACACTAAAAGAGCACAATAGGAGCTCCTCCTCATCTACCACTGATTTGCCTGGGTGTAGAGTATCTCAGTCTTTGCTTGGACACCAGACAGATTCTGGGTCTGCAAGCCTGTCCTCACCAGACTTTACCATTAGCACTTTGTGCAAATCTGGTGTTACAGCAGCACCATCAGAGAGCACCAGTACTTTATCCTGTGTTTTGTGGTCTCAGAGTCAGTGGATTTCCTTTGCTGATGAACTTACAATCAGACACACGAGCACAAACAAGGACCCCCAGAGATTGCATTTTAAAACTGGAAATGCCTGCCTTGCCTCTTCTGCTTTGCTTGGGAATTCTTCCAACAGCTGTGCTTCTGAGGATCAAAGTGACCTTTTCAATAATACTATATGCCATGAACAATTATTCATTGAAGAAACTGGCACTGCTGCTGAAATTTCTTCCGCATCATCTTCAGCACTACTGGACTATAGTTTAGTGTCTTCTTGTGCTCATACAAATAAGGGTATGGCAAGCATGCATTGTGTACTGCTCTTTGCTAATAACTGACTCCAAAAAGCAAGCTTTGGACTCATTTTTCTTTTTGTTATTATCGCTCATCTGATGTTATAATTAACTCATCTTCTTACTTAGAATGTACTAAACTGCTTGTTAGCACCAACTTCCTTGAAAGTTAGGACAATGAAGTAAGTATTCAGCTTGAAATAAGAAGAAAGATTCAAATCATTCAGTTAGACGCATTGCATTCCCTTAACTATGCAGAGCTTTGCATTTCTAGAAATAGGAATGTATTTTTGTGGGATGTCAGACAGTGGTGAGATCTCAAAGATTAAGTGATGAATTTGCAAAAACAATTCCTAAATGTCTTTGCATAGATATTTGCAGATTAAATAAAGTTAAATAAATTGGATTTAAAACAGTTCCTTTTTAACACCAAGTACTTAGAAGCATGGATGATAATGCAGTAATGCTACATACTAAGAGGGCAAAGGAAAAGTACATTTGAGCAAGTCTGCCATGACTTACTGAATACCTGTGGTACTGCAGCAGAACTACTCAGTGCTTAGCATGCACTGTCGTCTTGGGGCATAATAAGAATTTTAAAGGAAGGCCTGATATTTTAGAAGTTAATTTATCTGGGGACATTTCAGTTTGCAGCTCTTAAGGTGGGTGAGGTCAGTGTTAAGGTAATGTCTTTCTTCTCAAGTCAGTGTTGAAACTCCCATACTTAAACAACAGCAGAGTTACGCTGAATGCCTGGGAAAACTCCATACTTTAAAGTTGCATTTTAAAAAGAATCAACTGATTTAATTAAAAAAGAATGAATCCAGAATAATTTGAGTGAGATAATATGATGTGCTGCAATGACATAGTTATATATTTGAATTTCAATCTATTTTGTAGTTAGTTTTAGATCTGGCATACTCATTGGATGGCAGCTAACATTTATTTTGAAATCCAGCTCTTTTTGTTCTATTCAGAAAAGTGACTTTGTAAAAATGGCATCTTTGTACTGCTGACACTATGTGTTAGTTGTTTCTGGTAAGTTTAGAAGGTCATGGGGGCAGTATTTTTTTTTACTGCTTTTTACTTCTGATAGCTCAGCTAAGAGATAATAAGGAGTTAGTGTGTTCTTGCAATCAACAGAGTAATTTATTTGTTACACTGGTATATACTTATTGAAGTCAATGGGATTTCAGTGGACAAAATTTAGTGTAAACAGATTTACGCTATTGTCAGCCAGGACCAAATATGAATTTCCACTGAATTTTCTGTTTGTGGTGAGACAAGAAAACTGTCCTATATTCTGAATCCATGTAGACGATACACAAAAGGAAACTTGGGTAAAACCATCTTTTTGTATACAAACCTCCATGAGTAGTTGGTATAAACTCATTTGAGAGTAATGAGAAAGTACATGATGCCATTTTTAGAGTCACTTTTCATGGTATCACACGGCCCAATTTTAAAAGCGTTTATGATTAGCAGTAAATCTTACAAAATGGAGCTTGTAAAATACGAATTTTTCATTGAGACATAACTTCCAGTTATTCTTTTCAAGTGAGTACATATTTATGTTCAGTGTGACCTTTCTAATATTTATTTCCTTAAATTTGCTTTCTTTCAGCAAGACCCACAACTCCTCTTTCTGTAGGCACCATTGTACCCCCTCCAAGGCCTGCTTCAAGACCAAAGCTGTCTACTGGGAAACTTAGCGGGATTAATGAAATAGTATGTATTGATTCGGGTTTTTTTAATTCTCCAGTGCAATTTGATTTCGGATATACTGTTCATTTACACTGTTATCAGTGGAGTTACATTCCAGCCAATGTTCAAGGAATCACATAAGCAGGTTTTTACGATTGCCAGATAGGCATGGAAGCTGTTCATGGTAACTTTATCACTATAACAAAACAATTCTTAACAGAACTACAAAGGTCCAAAACATACTTTTTTGCATCGGCTGAATGTTTTTAATTGAACCAACCAATAACTTGATAATGAAAGGATAGCATGTGTATGAGATTTAAGTTTTCAAAATGTGAAATGCTAGTGAAGCTATTAACAAAGCTCCATTGATTTAGGGATATCACCAAAGCTTTGAGGAATGAATTGTATTACGTAGATCTTTATCAATCATGTGTTGATACAAGTAGCCCTGCTGTGACTTCTCCCTGCCCTCAGTGCTGGTTGGTGGAGAAGTGGGTGGCAGATTGCAGCAGCTGCCCATCTGGATAGTGAGAGGTTGCACGCTGCCTGCATCTCTGCTCACTGCCTGCAATGCAGGTCCGCCTGCCAGTAGGGAATGTGGCAAAGAATGCAAATTCCCAGACAGCATGTCAGACCAATCCATGCTTAACCTCCCCTGTGAATTTTAGGATTCTTTGGGTTTTGTTTGACTTACTGACTTGGAAAAATGTTACTGTGGTAAGATCCTCTTACTGTCTTTCAAAGTAGCAAGGTATTTTCGCCATATTCTTCTTGTGAACAAAATTCTGGTCTTATGCTTTGACAAAACTGAAACATTTTTAAACTGTTTTGCATTTCTGTAAGAAAAGAATAAGGTCAGAAGAGGGTTCATTTTGAGATTCTTTTCTCAACCCAATATAAAATTGTAGTAATTTCTCTAAGAACAAGGAATCTGTTCTTCACGTCATCATAATTAAAGAGAAGAATTTAGCTGGTACTGTTCTGCTATAAAGTATGATTCTGCACAAAGCTACTTCATTTTATACTGCTGTTTTAGAAATCGGCTGTTATCTGGATACAAGTGGAAGATGGTCAGTTGTCTTCATTATATATAGATTCCTTTTACAATTCCCATAGTCTGTATAAAAGCCACATACCCAGCAACAGCTCTGATAGGACTGAAATTAAAAAAAAAACAGAAAGTTACCCAGCCAAAATAGATGCTTCAGGGGTTCCAGTACCTTTTAGATAGGTTAATCCCCAAATGATCATTAGTTACTTTAATATCTTAACAGTGAATCATAAGTGAATCATAAAACCATCCAGAGATTTAGGATGGAAGGGACTTTTGAAGATCTCTAGGCCAATCTCCTGCTCAAAGAAGGGCCAACTTCAAAATTGCATCAGGTTGCTCAGAGACATGCTGAGTTTTGAAAATCTCCAGAGAGGGAGATTTTACAATCTCTTTGGGCAGCCCATCCCGCATTTAACCACAAGGTTACAAGAAGGAACCTTTTCCCTAAGTTCATCTGAAATTTCCTTTGCTGTAGCTCTTGCATCTCTGAGAAGAGCCTGACTCCACCTTCTTTGTACCTCCTTTTAGCTAGTAAAAGACTGCTAATACATCCCTCATTAGGCTTCTGTTCTCCAGGCTGAACAAACCCAGGTCCTTCAGCCTGTCCCTCTCTCTCTCATGTACTCCAGTCCCAGCTATTTCAGTTGTCCTCTGCTGGGCTCTTTGTTACTAACTTATCTTTAGCTCTGTAAATCCACATTTGCTGCACACATACACAGGGCTGTAGGCTTAGGTTCTACTCCCGTGTTATAGTACAGTTCTTTACAGGCTGCTACATAATCAAATATATTAGACTTAACTACCCAGGCAAAAAATTAGTAATGATAATTTATGAAATAATAGAATAGATTCCAATGGAAAATGTGTGTTCTCTGTTTTACACTAAAAACTAGGGTGGATAAAACATTAAAGGAACTATGTTGAGAAACACTATGAAATTGATTGCGGCATGAAATGAAGAACTCTTCTATTTACAGTCTTTTTTTCATCTCTTTAAAACCACTTTGTGTAATACTCTTGTAATCTCATTTTTTCAGCCTAGGCCGTTCAGCCCTCCATTGACCTCTAACTCAAGTCCACCTCCTGCAGCTCCCTTGGCACGTGCAGAGAGCATTTCCTCAATATCCTCTTCTGCTTCCCTCAGTGCAGCAAACACACCTACAGTTGGTAAGTTAAATGAACCATTTTAACTCACTTTAGAAATAGCGTAATTCTGCCAGTAGGTTCCACCTGTTAGGAAAACTATTTGTTGCAGTTAGTTGTTCCATATGTGAGTCCAGTCTAGGTATTTCAAGCATCCTTTGCAATACCTGCTTCTGAATGACAGTGAGAGACAGGACAGTGGATTTCATTAGATTAGACCATAGACACAGTTATGGTGTGTTCTTTAGGGAAATTTGGTATGTTTGTGTATCTATTCATCGAGCACAATGTATTATGTATTTGTTCAGAAGATGTTATTGTATAGGTGCAGAAATATTTGCAGAATATATACTTATAAATTTGCAGAATATATACTTATAAATATATACTTATAAATTTGTTCAGAAGATGTTATTGTATAGGTGCAGAAATATTTGCAGAATATATACTTATAAATTTGAATGAATATCAATGCTCACAAAACTGAGTTCTTTCATGTTCTTTTCATTTTGTTTGTTTTCCTGTAATTGCAGTTTCAAAAAAAAAAGAAACTAATGCATCTTTTTCTTCAAGTTAGTGAACTATATAAGCTAAACAGAGGTGTTTAGTAAAAGCAAAACAAACAACCAAACAAAAAAGATGAAGATGAAAAGCAAATTAGTCTTCATGTGTTGCCACTAATTTCAGAAGGTTTTCTCATGTTTTTAAAAGAAAGTCCTTCAGTTTTGATATATGGTTATTACAAATGAAAAGGAGACTTACTTGGGGGGAGGTTGTTTTTTTTCTTTTTTTTTTTTCTTTTAAGACGCTTAAACTTCTTTCTTTAGCAGAATTCAAGTATTTCATTCCTGAACTATTACCACTTTAGTACCAAGTTAAATCAGATTCTTGAGTAAACACTCAGTTATCTGTGAATGTTACTGATGCCAAGGATTCCTTGCCCAGGCTCAGCAGCTCAGGAGTGCATCTGCACAGCTTCTAGTGGGGGTTCTGCACAGAAAGCAGTGCAGCTGTTTCCACCTTGTGCAGGACCAAAGCTAATAAGGTCTCCCCAGCCTTAGCTGCTACAGTTCAGTGTCCACCAGTTCCCGAAATGCTGAGAAGCGTCACAAAAAGGTAACTAATATTTCAGTTGCCAAAGTCCATCCAGGCTCATATCCTCAGGCCTCAGCACTGATGCCAAGGAATCAAAAGTTGGTGGCAGCAGCATCAATAGCCCCAGCTCTGAGTGTGGGTGTTGTTTGAGACAGTGACAGAGTGAAGTCGTGAGGTGAGGGAGGAGGTAAGGAGGTGTGTGCTGACACCGAGGTTTGACATGGTTATTAACCTGGCCTAGCACAAATAAACAAGGCCAGGTCCATCTGCACTGACTGTATGAATTAAATACTCTGGAGAGCTGGGAAGGACAGTGCAGACAGCTGAGTGACTTTGGGACATGAGGATATATTCTGACTACTGTCTGTATTCTTTTGGCTTTTGCACAATCCAGTGTTTCCCTTACCCTATTTGTTCTGAATAATGGAGAGTTGACTCTAATTATCTTTTTCCAAGCAAATTTTAAGGCATGCATAATTGAATGTTTCTTTTATGCTTTAGCCTTATTTTAATTAGCGACATATTTTTATCTATATTCAATTTTTAACATCTATTTTTGCTTGAAATATTTTGTTTTCTTGCAATGTTTTGTTTCATTTAAATGTAATAGAGGATGATCTTTTGATTGAAAATCTTCCTACAATTGAAAAGCTTTGTGAGACACCACCAGGTATTGTACTCAAAGCAGATTTACATGTTAACTAATCATCCTAATACACTACACCTAATAAAATTGTATTTCTTTTGAAACAAGTTTCTCCAGCTATTTCTAGTATCTGGCAGATACAAGTAGCTTTAAAGTTCAACTACTTAACAAGTTAAATGTTGCTGAAATCACCAAAACTTGATATAACTGCTTTTATACAATGTAATCTTCTGTCTGTCTGACCCCACCCCAAACAAGCTGAAACTTGGTCATGCTTCTGCGGTTTGTCACTACTACTTTCTTTCAAGTAAAATGAATACATTTTTACTTAGACAATCCTTATTCTCATAAGACAAGTCGCTAAAAAAGTAGATATATTTACATATAATACAAATCTTTGAACATATACATAATAAAGGTAATCTTTTTTTTAAATAAATTTTATTTTCATGACAGCCATTTAACCAGTATTAAAATTGTCTGAATCTTTCTTCCTAAACAGAACTAAAACCATTCAGTCAGGTTTATTTATTTGCCCTTTTTGATGACCAATGATGCAGTCTTTTATTCTGCAGTTCGGCAACCTCCTTGAGTGTGTCAATGCAACTGTTTGCATGGTTGTGTCACAGCTCGGGGGCTGTTAATAGTGGTCGGGGCTGAGGCAGGTGACAGGGCATCAAAGCCAGCTTTGCTGTCACTGACAAAGGTGCTAGAACTGGAGCCTCGAGCTAGGATGCAGCTTGATATGCAGCGAGGCTGCCTTGGCACAGGTCTGTAACATCCCATCCCTCTGAGAGCTCGCAGCAGACGTGCAAGGCCCTGAATCTGGATATCACTACATTGCATTGTGTTTTCAGTAGCAAGACAACAAAACAGTGACTTCCAGAGTTAGGTTAAGCAGTTATGTTTGTTTCAGTTTTGGGGGTTTTAGTAGAACGCACAGATTTATATGACTCAAAGGGTGACAAAAAGTGAGGGCAGCGCAAATAAGAGAGACGCTATCTCATTTGTAGCCCCTCAAATACATCTCAGACAAACGTAGATACATATATACATTTGCTTTGGTGTTGCCAAAAAAAAGTTAAAATAGTGTTATTATTCCTAATAAATTTCACTCCAGTCAAGAAATCAGTATTTCTCTTTTACCAATAGGAATATTATTTATATATCTGCATTACTCTGCATGATTTTCAAATATCAATACAAAAAATATACACAAGGCCGTTATAAGTAAAATATTTTAAAATAGGTTATACATCTGTAAACAATCTGGCCTAATTAGTACAGGGTAACCTGCAATTGTTTGTTGGTCCTTAGTAAACTGGGGGAAAAAGACAGTAGAACACCCCAGCAACTGTAGTGCCACATCCATTAAGTGCACATTTTGGCTTTGGTGGAGAGTACTTATGGAGTTCAGTATTACACCAAACAGAATTTCTGGCTGTTGTTAATTCATTGTTTTATTGCACATTTTATTCTTGAAATCATTATTTCTGCATTCCTGAGACTATTGAGAATCACAGCTTTTACTGGTAGTTTTCAGGGAGAGAAAGAGAACTTTGGAAACATAACCCATGTATTCTCTGAAAGAATAAATAAAAACAACCTACTGTACATATTGAAAAAATAAATAAATCAGTATTTTGTAGCCAGCATCATAATATTTCATTCATCTAAGAATTTTTGGTTTTGAACATTTGTGACTAGAGTATCACTTTCAATCTAAGGAGGCCTAAGTGTTGCACTAAGATTTTTTCCAAGGTGCTGAGAAGTATTCTGAACATTTTACTGCCTTAGGCAAGAAATCATGGTGGAGAGTGAGGTATGAGGTAACCAAATTAGACCAACTCTTCTCTTTTACTCTCTTGTTGTTACCACTTCTTTCACTTATCTCTGAATTTAAGGTCTAATATCTCATATTAGACCTTCTGTGAAGAATAAGATCCCAACTTCCTTTTTGCTTCTGAACGACCTCAGAAGGCACAGCATCTGGCATCTGCCTTGTGATGCACGGGATCTGTGTTGGCACAGGCATCTGTGAAGGCTTCTTCAACAACTTCTGCTTGGGAATTGTAATCTTTATTGGCTGAAATAGTTAAAAGAATGTTCAACGCTTCATTTATGTGGGGTAATATTAATGTATTTACATTTAAGTTCATGCATATTGTAAGTGAATTCTTTGCATTTCTGTGACCATTTTATCATACTTTTTTCCATACAATAAGCATACAGTAGGGATTATTTTTTTAAGTATTCTGGTCAATGTCTAATTTCCTTTGGATCTGGTTAATTCACTTTCATCAGTAGCCATTTTAATGCAGTGTTCCTCTGTCTCATATGCATATCCTTGTGTCTGTCCATTTCCGTAATGTCATACTGATAGTCCTGTTTTCTTAGGCTGCTAAGCAGTGTTTTGATGGTGCGAATGTACTGTACTATGTTCACTTTTTTCTACACACTTTTCAAGTAATACTTCAGACGCTACTATGACCTTGATGGTGGTAACCTCTCTGTGAAAGTTACAGATGTAGTCAACCATTCTGAAATCTATTGCTAAGCTTTTTGAAAATTAAACCTATACACTGTATGTATTCTAGGTGTTTCACGTGGACCCAGCCCTGTCAGACTTGGAAACCAGGACACCTTGCCTGTTGCAGTAGCCCTTACTGAATCTGTTAACGCCTACTTTAAAGGAGCAGATCCCACAAAGTTAGTTAAATAGTGAATTGTTTTGAATGTACTAAGTTACAGTAAGAAAACACACTGGGTTTACTTTTATTACTTGGGAGGAAAATGTATATACGTTAGAAGGGGGATTCAAAGGGGGTTTTTTTCCTGGTATAAGTGACAACAGTGGCTTATTGCTCTATTGGCTTGCATCCAACTAGGAGTTCATATATCCCTGCTTTACAAAAATGTGTTCAATGAGAACACTAAAAATGAGAAGGGTTTTTATCATAGTTAGGTAGGTGCTACATGTAAATTTGGGCAGCTAAAAGCACCTCACTCCCTCTGTCACACCCCTTCCTATGCTACTTAGGACTTGCCTAAGCATAGTTGTGCCATGTTTTCAAAGCCTGAAAAATATCCACCAAGACTACTGTATGCTTAACCAGCTCAACTTTTTTCTTTACTTATTTCATCTGACTTCCAAGTTGAAAGTGATAGTATGTTGTCACAGTGCCACATTACCCTCATTTGAAATTGATTTTCTGTTTTTAATTCAGTTCATCAGATTGCAAAAGTACAGTGATTGCTTTAAAATCAGTATTAAAACTAGGCAGTTAATTAGCTGCAATGAAACTGATGTTTTCATTCTCTTCTAGATGTATTGTGAAGATTACTGGTGATATGACAGTATCATTCCCAAGTGGGATTATTAAAGTCTTCACCAGCAACCCATCTCCAGCTGTGCTCTGCTTCAGGGTAAAAAACACAAGCAAACTAGAGCAGATTCTTCCAAATGCACAACTTGTATACAGGTTTTGTATTTTTTTTAATATAATAGTAAACTACATGATTTGTGAAATGTGAGATTTCATATATGTATATCAGAATTCTCGACGGTCTTGTTGATTTGCTTATACATAATTTAGTTTCCTGTATTAATCTTGTTCAGGTCAGTTCTGTCCACTGCCAACATTAAAAATGACAGTGATTACTTGACTTGAAACTTGTGCTGAGTATAACAGGAGTCATAAAAAATAGTTTGTAAATGTTGCTGTGTTTTTACATGCATTTTATAAATTATTTCTTTATACCATAGCAACAGTGGTAAGATTAAATGATGAAACAGTAGCCTTAAATAGAAAGCAAGTAGTAGTAGCTACTCCTAATCTCATTTGTCACTTACTAGTGTATTTTTAAGCTGTATCATTTCTACAGTAGATCAGATCCATTACATAACTGTATCTGTCAGATGTGTAGCAGCATGCTTGGGAGAATAGTTAAAAAAAAGGCTGCTGTTTGAGTAGGAGAATTGTTGACATCACAGTACTTGGAGATCCTAAAAAAAAAAAACCAATTATAAAAGCTGTAAATATTTAGCAGAGATCTGTTTCAGCTGAGCAGTTTCTATTTCATTTATTGGAGAAATTATTTGAAAATTAGTTAAATGCTTTTAAATGCTACATTTTTTAAATTACTGAAATAATGAAGTAATCAAACCGTATGCATCCATTCTTTTGTATTTAATTTAGTTTTGATCATTCATCATACTTAATGTAATGAATGATTCATACAAAATTAAATTTAACCATTTTTTGACATGACAGTTAATAACTGAAATGTTAGCAGAGCTGTATCTGACGGAGTGAATTATACTGAAAAAGTGTATTTTGCAAAAAAGTGAAAATGTCTAGTCTTGTCTGAGTGCTGTAACACTTCACCTCTAATTAGAAAGGATGCATGTAATGGATATCGATGAAGTTAAACCCATATGGTAATAATTTGACTTTTCATCATATATTGCCAACAATATAATTTGCTTGGTATTTATAGAGATTAAAGTTTTTAATGAGAGTGATATTTCTGGTGATGTCAGAATTTCTGATTTGAATTGCACTTGGTTGTGGAGCAGCAGAAAGATTTTACTACTGGTTTCATTTATTTAAATTGTGGAAGTCCTCTGTAGTGAAAAGCAAGCATTTATCTATATATTTTACTGAAAACAGAGAAATGCACTATCTTCAAATACAGTAACACATACAACACCAATATTAATTCAGTGCATTAGTGAAGCTATGTCATAACCAAAGCTAATTATGATTTTAGGATTTATTCCAAATTGGATAACATTCCTTTTCAAACACCACTTTCATCTCCACCTCCCACACATCCTCATGGCACCTAACTGCATTAAAATTGTGGTTTATTAAATGTAAAATCCAAATTCAGCATTAACTCAGTCTTGTGATGCAGATCATCAGTGGAGGAAACTCACTGCTCCACAACCTGGAAGGAGAATTTTTACCAGATACAACAAGCAGTTATTTGCCTTAATATTTAGGAAGGTACAATTATGTGTTATAAGCATTAGAACAAATTCTTGCTTGAAATACTGAAAAAGGGGAAAGATCTAAACTCAATTTTCAGAGATCAAAAATAATAAAACTTAGTGTTGCCTTCTGACTCCTGCTTTTCTTTTTCTTTCTAGTGATCAGTCACAAAGTGACTCCAGTACTAAGGATTTTTGGATGAACATGCAAGCTATAACTGTCTACCTCAAGAAATTATCAGAACAGAATCCATCTGCATCCTATTACAATGTAGATGTTTTAAAGTATCAGGTAAACACTTTATTCCCTTTGGAATTTTTTGAGGAACTCTGGCAGATTTCATAATTACACAGAAATTAAAACAATTGTTCTTTGGCTGCTAGCATGTAGATGAACTGTCATCCCTCATCTAGACCAATTCTGGGTATGTCACTGTTTACAATGCATAGACTCTGCCCAGGCTTAGTCCATTCCTAGTATGCTTCATGTCATTCACTTGGATTCATGACCTGTTTCAGCTTGCTCACACTTCAGTTCATGTGTGCAAGCTCCAAACACTGCTTCTTTAGGTATTTGTTAGCAAAGCTAATTTTTCCTTGAATTTAGGGTGTTGGGGGGGTGTCTGTGTTTGAGTTTGTAGTTGTACTGTCTTTGATTTTGTAATTGCATAAGTTTCGGATGCTGTAGCTGATGAATTGTAATATATGAGAACATATGACGTTCTCACCTCTCACAATATAATGGAACATCTCATCCTGGAAACCATTACAGGCACACAGAGGACAGGAAGGTCATGAGGAGCAGTCAGCATGGATTTACCAAGGGAAAGTCATGCTTGACCAACTTGATAAACTTCTTATGATGACACGACTGGCTTGGTGGATGAGGGGAGAGCAGTGGATGTTGTCTGCTTAGACTTTGGGAAGACTTTTGACACTGTCTCCCATAGCATCCTCATAGAGAAGCTGGCGAAGTACAGGCTGGATGAGCAGACACTGAGGTGGATTGAAAACTGGCTGAATGGCCATGCCCAGAGGATGGTAGTCAGTGGCATGAAGTCTAGTTAGAGGCCAGTAACTAGCAGTATACCCCAGGGGTCAATACTGAGTTAACAGAACTGTTTAACATCTGCATTAATGATCTGAATGGTGGGGTAGAGTATACCCTCAGCAAGTTTGCTGATTACACTGAACTGGGAGGACCCTCTCGATGCACTAGCAGGTCATTCTGCCCTCCAGAGGGACCTTGACAGGCTGGAGAAATGGGCTGACAGGAACTTCATAAAGTTCAAAAAGGGGAAGTGCACCTGGCAAGGAACAACCCCATGCACTGATATATGCAGGGGGCCACCCAGCTGGAAATCAGCTTAGCAGAAAAGGACCTGGAGGTCCTGGGGCACACTGTATTGAACATGAGCTAACAATGCACTCTTGCTGCAAAGGCAGCAAGTGATCTCCTGGGCTGCATTAGGCAAAGTATTGCTAGTAGGTCAAGGGAGTTGACACCCTCTACTCGTGAGGCCACACCTCAAGTACTGTGTCCAGTTCTGGGTTGTCCATTGCGAGAGGGACATGGAGAGAGTCCAGTAACAGGCCACAAAGATGATGAAGGATCTGGAGCATCTCTCCCATGAGTAAAGGCTGAGAGAGCTGGGACTGTTCAGCCTGGAGAAGGGAAGGCTCAGGGGGGATCTTGCCAATGTATACAAATACCTGGAGGGAGGGTGTAAAGAGGATGGAGCCAGGCTCTTTCCAGTGGTGCCCAGTAACAGGACCAGAGGCAATGGGCGCCAACTGAAACACAGGAAGTTCCCTCTGAACATCAGGAAACACCTTTTTCCTGCAAGGGTGACTGAGCAGTGGAACAGTTTGTCTAAACGAGTGGTAGAGTCTCTATCCTTGGAGATATTCAAAAGCCATCTGGACATGGTCCTGGGCAACTGGCTCGAGGTGGCCCTGCTTGAGCAGGTGAGTTGGACCAGATGACCTCCGGAGGTCCCTTCCAACCTCAACTATTCTGTGAACCTGTGAGAAGATGTTCTGGCTGTCAATTAAAAATCTTCATGAAAACTCAAGATAGACTTATCTCAAAGGGAGAACAGGGATTTACTAGACCTGCATTGAAATAGTTGAACATCTGAGACAACTGTCTACATCAAAAAACAAAAGAATCTGTCAGTCCAGCTATTAACACCATTGTAGTTTCGATATCCTCCCAATACAGTTTAAAATCTTGGCATACTGAATCTATAAAAAGCACGTTAGGTACACAGAATTCCTGAGAAAGATGGAAGGAACAAAATGTTTCTTCGGATTGCAGAAACGAGTAATGTGGAAAAATGATATCTATTTAGGAACTTGACTGTCGGGGGAAAATGAGGCATTGGCATACGGCAGCACTGGCAGATAGAAGAGGTTCTGGGCTGCCAAGGAAAGGAAAGAGGGCACCAGGACATAGAAGGCTCCTCAAGTAGACTAGGAAGGTGGTAGATAGGCAGCAGGGCAGTAGCATTGGCTCAGCTATAGAAGCAGCAGTATCAAGACCTCTTGCAGCAGGAAAATAATGCTTGGAATAGGTAAGAACTGTTTTGCTGGCTGCCTGTCCCATAATGATAGGTATGCCCCTGCTGCTGGCTGCGTGGGCAGCTGAATTGATATGGCACACAACTGCTAAAGATGAAGTCATTTTGCCACAAGCATGCTTCTTGTGTGAGGCAGAACACGAGACTAAAACAAAACTATTTGGACTTATAAAAGCCAGAACAGGAAGAATCCTCGTAGGCCAGAGGAGTTTAAATCTTTTTTTAATTAATTTAAAATTAAAAGAACAGGAATTACTTTAGGCTGCAAAAGTCTTCAGAATTCTGTGATTAATTGGTCAATTGTTCTTTTGATTTTTTGTCAGGATTTAGAGTTATATTTGTTACCATCACTCCGTAATTCTGCCCAAATGTGGAATATTTTAATTAAGCTGTTTTCAATGGTTTATTCTTTTACAGGTATCTTCAAATGGCATCCAGTCCACTCCCTTGAATCTTGCAACTTACTGGAAATGTAATGCTAGCACTACTGATGTGAGAGTGGATTATAAGTACAATCCAGAGTCTATGAATGTGCCTAGTATGCTGTCTAATGTCCAGGTTATGGTACCAGTCGATGGAGGAGTAACAAATATGCAATCTCTTCCACCTGCAAAATGGTAATATTAATACTTTCCTTTTTATTTTTTTCAGATTCATATCAGTGTATTCATTAGTGTCATAGACAGTCTGTAAAATGTCACTGGAAGAAACAGCTGATTTTTTTGGTCTTGATAAAATGCGTAGTATCAGATACTTAGGACATTTTCTGGTTGGAAACAGATCATGTGCAGCCAATTCACATAAACTAAAATGACACAATGTACTGTCAAATGACCCATTGCAACTGTGTAATAATACAAGCCTTTATTAAATTTCCAATGTTGGCTTTCTTTTGGCCAATGGACAGGATAGACATTTTTAATATAGTAATTTGAAACCAAAATCTCTTAACAGTTAAAAACTATTTTTTTGTGTGCATACATAATATGTATATATGGATTACAGAGAGAGAGTAGAAGAAATGTAATACTTAAAAAGATTTCTTGATTGTTTTAGCATAAAAATTAGCTTCTAATTGAAATAGTTTTAAAACAAACCTCAGTAACTGTGGAGCTCTTCATAAGCCAGGTAGCATTGTCTCTCACTTCAAGCGTCATGCAGATTATTATCTGACTGGCAGCTACCAGCCACCACCTTCTAAGGCTGCATTTACAGGAACGCTTGAAAGTGAGACACAGATCTTGGGTAATTATGTTTCTACAAGTTTGTGAAAACAAGCAGAGGGTAGTGAGACTAGGCAGGGCAGTACATCCTTAGAGCAAAAGGTAAGCAGAATTCAACCACTGTGCCTGTGGTTTGGCAGCACGTAGATACTTGCCTAGCTGTTAACGTAATTCCTGAACTGTTTATTTCCAAGAGCTTCTTTTTAATGTGAAGAAGGCAAAGAACACCAAGTTGAACAAAATCAGGCTTTGTTAACCTTATTACTTATAGATCAGTTTACCTTATAAAGCAAGGTTCGGAAGATAAATGCATCAGGTTTATTTATCAGATAGGTTCTGATGTTTCTGGAGGCAGTTTAAATGTGTTAATTGGACAAATCACAGAATCATAGAATGGTTAGAGTTGGAAAGGACCTTAAAGATCATCTAGTTCCAACCCCCCTGCCATGGGCAGGGACACCTTCCACTAGACCAGGTTGCTCAAAGCACCATCCAACCTGGCTTTGAACACTTCCAGGGGTGGGGCCTCCACAACTTCTCTGGGCAACCTGTTCCAGTGTCTCACTACCATCACAGGAAAGAATTCTTCTAATCTAAACCTACCCTCTTTCAGTTTAAAACCATTACCCCTCATCCTATTGCTACGCTCCCTGATAAAGAGTCCCTCCCCATCTTTCCTGTAGGCCCCCTTTAAGTACTGGAAGGCTGCTATAAGGTCTCCCCCGACCCTTCTCTTCTCCAGGCTGAACAACCCCAACTCTCTCAGCCTGTCTTCATCGGAGAGGTGCTCCAGCCCTCTGATCATTTTCATGGCCCTCATCCGGACTTGCTGCAACAGGTCCATGTCCTTCTAATATTAGGGGCCCCAGAGCTGGACACAGTACTCCAGGTGGAGTCTCACCAGGGTGGAGTTGAGGGGCAGAATCACCTCCCTGACCTGATGACCACACTTCTTTTGATGCAGCCCATGGTGCAGTTGGCTTTTGGGGCTGCAAGTGCACTTTGCCAGCTCACGTCCAGCTTTTCATCCACCAGTACACCCAAGTCCTTCTCCTCAGGGCTGCTGTCAATCCATTCTCCGCCCAGCCTGTATTTGTGCTTGGTGTTGCCCCAGCCCACGTGCAGGACCTCACACTTGGCCTTGTTGAACTTCATGAGGTTCGCACAGGCCCACCTCTTAAGCCTGTCCAGGTCCCCCTGGTTGGCATCCCTTCCCTCCAGTGTGTTGACCACGCCACACAGCTTGGTGTT
>VZSZ01002176.1:136823-151659 GCA_013398815.1 Ibidorhyncha struthersii
TGCTGAGGGTGCACTCAATCCTACTGTTCTTGTCGCTGACAAAGATGTTAAACAGTACCAGTCCCAGTACCAACCCCTGAGGAATGCCGCTCATCACTGGTTGCTACTTGGACATAGATCTGTTGACCGCAACTCTTTGAGTGTGGCCATCCAGCCAATTCCTTATAGAGACAAGAATGTTGTGCAGGACAGTGTCAAATGCTTTGCACAAGTCCAGGTAGATGATGTCAGTTGTTCTTCCCTTATCCACCAACACTGTCATAGAAGGCCACCAAATTTGTCAGGCACAATTTGCCCTTAGTGAAGCCATGTTGGCTGTCACTAATCTCCTCATTTCCCATATGTCTTAGCATGGTTTCCAGGAGGATCTGCTCCATGATCTTGCCAGGCACAGCGGTGAGACTGACCAGCCTGTAGTTCCCCAGGTCTTCCTTTTTTCTCTTTTTAAAAATGGGGGTTATGTTTCCTCTTTATCAGCCAGTGGGACTGCCATGACTTCTCAAATATGATGGATAGTGGCTTAGCAGCTTTGTCTGCTGGTTCTCTCAGGACCCACAGATGAATCTAATCAGGTACCATGGACTTGTGCACCTTCAGGTTCCTTAGATGGTCTCAAACCTGGTCTTCTTCTACAGTGGGCAGTTCCTCATTCTCCCAGTCCCTGCCTTTGCCTTGTGTGACTTGGGCAGTGTCACTAGAGACCTTGCTGGTGAAGACCAAGGCAAAAAAGTCATTAAGCACCTCAGCCTCATCCATGTCCCGGGTGACCAGGTCTCTTGTTTCCTTTTGGAGAGGGCCCACATTTTCATTAGTCTTCCTTTTGTCACCATCATACATATGAAAGCTTTTCTTGTTGCCCTCGATGTCCCTGGTCAGATTTAATTCTATCAGGGCTTTAGCTTTCCTAACCCGATCCCTGGCTGCTCAGACAATTTCTTTGTATTCCTCCCAGGTTACCTGTCCTTGCTTCCGCCCTCTGTAGGTTTCCTTCTTCTGTTTGAGATTGTCCAGGAGCTCCTTGTTCATCCATGCAGGCCTCCTGGCGTTTTTGCCTGACTTCCACTTTGCTGGGATGCGTTGCTCCTNTCCTGAGCTTGGCGTAAGTGATCCTTGAATATTAACCAGCTTTTTGGGGCCCCTCTTCCCTCCAGGGCTTTATCCCATGGTACTTTGCCAAGCAGGTCCCTGAAGAGGCTGAAGTCTGCTCTCCTGAAGTACAGGGTAGTGAGCTTACTGCGTGCCCTTGTTGCTGCCCTAAGGATCTTGAACTCCACCACCTCATAGTCACTGCAGCCAAGGCTGCCCTTGAGCTTCACATTTCCCACCAGCCCCTCCTTGTTGGTGAGAATAAGGTCCAGCATAGGACCACTCCTCATTGGCTCCTCTATCCCCTGGAGAAGAAAGTTATCATCAACACATTCCAGGAACCTCCCGGATTGCTTATGCCCTGCAACAGATAATCGGAGTGGTTGAAGTCCCCAATGAGGACCAGGGCTTGTGAACATGAGGCTACTCCTATCTGTGTATAGAGGGCCTATTCCAGTCTTCCTGGTCAGGTGGCCTGTAGCAGACCACCACTATCATGTCAGCTCTCCCTGCCCTCCCTTTAATGCTGACACGTAAGCTCTCAGTAGGCTCCTCATCCATCCCCAGGTGGAGCTCCATGCACTTCAGCTGGTCACTGACATAGAGGGTGACACCCCCTCCTTGTCTCCCCTGCCTGTCCTTCCTGAAGAGCCTGTATCCTTCCATTCCAACACTCCAGTCATAGGAGTCATCCCACCACATCTCTGTTGCACCAACAAGATCATAGTCTTAAAGGCATAAGCACATCTCTAACTCCTCCTGTTTATTCCCCATGCTATGTGCATTTGTATAGAGGCATTTAATTTGGGCCCCCGATGAAGCTGACTTACTGGCTGGAGTGGCTGGAATTCCTTTGTGCTGCGCTCCAGGTGATGTCCTGCTGACCTGTGACCCTTCTCCAGGTTCTGGGCATCTATTACTAGTATTGGCATTGTATTGGTAGGAGTGGGATGGATTGAGGTTCCCCTCCTCTGACAACTCTAGCTTAAAGCCCTCTTCACGAGCTTGGCAAGCCTCTTGACCTTCTCTGTCAAGCAGACCACATCAGGCCCCAGTAGACCAGGTTTCTCAAAGCTAGTCCCATGGTCTAAGAAGCCAAACCCCTGGCTGTGGCACCAGTCCTGTAGCCATTTGCCAGATTTACCTCGCCCTGTCAATCCCCCTCCCTTTGACTGGGAGGACTGATGAAAAAACTACCTTATAGAGCTCCCAGGGCTCTATAATCTTTCTTGATAGTCCTCAGGCTGCTCCTGGTGCCCACATGAAACAACAGCAGCAGACAATAGTCTGAGGACTGTACAAGGTTTGGTAGTCTCTCAGTGACGTCCCTGATATGAGCCCCCAACAAGCAGCACACCACCCGAGAGAGTGCATCAGGTTGGCAAATGGGTGCCTCTCAGAAGAGAGTCACCTCCAACTATCACCTGTCGCTTTCTCTTAGTCAGACTGGTTGCTATATGGGGAGCAGATCAGGTTGCCTTGCTCAGCTCCAGCACCTCTCCTGACACGGTGGGTCTTCCCTCTCCAGTCTGCAGAGTGGTGAAGCAGTTCTGCAAGGGCACCTCAGGCTTCAGGGGAAGTCTCTTCTCCTGCTGGTCCTTGCCATCACAAGCTTCCATCATTCCGTGTTACTGCCCCCCCTCCATTCTGTGTGTGCTGGTGTGAAGTAAACAAAGTAGTAATACAGTACTATTTTAAGTGAGAAAAAAAATGGCAAGACTGAATCTTTCTTGACTTGGTATTTCAAGGGAGCAATACTTTTAAACAAGTCACCTTAAGCTTATTCTGAGCAAGGGCAGGTTCAGTATCCTGCCTGAACAGCACGACTAGAACATCTGGTGAAGCCAGTTCTCCCAGCCCAGGCTTCTTCCACAAACACCTCTGTAATGAAGCGTGAGTGAGAGCAGAAACACCCACCCAGAACACCTAGTGTTAGCTAGGACGACTCAGATCTTAGTGATAGTTTCATCACAGATTCATCAGATGAAGGGATTTGAGCCCAGATTGTCCCTCTCAGCTGGAAAGCTGACCATACAAAAAAAAATACAGTCATGTCCCAGGCAGCTCTAGTATTTGTGTTGTGCTACCTGTTTGGTCTAGTGGATTGGGTGGTGGCCTTTTGTTTTTTTAAAAACAAATGTTTTATAACTTGACCTCCTGCAAGTAACCACTACCATCTGTGCTACTTTTGTAAGCATTTCACTCCTGCTACACCAATGCCAAAAGCAATTTCAAACCTATCAGCACTTCTTGCGGCTCACAGCTTTTGACTTTCCTTTGGTGAACTGCTGCAAAGTGCTCCAGGAGCCCTGTCAGCTCAGAGACTGTGATGCTTAGTGCCCTTTTCTGCCCCTTTACAGCATCAGAAGTTATCTTAAGCCCTGCATCACTTACACCAACTAGTTTTACTAGCATAGAAATTAAATAAAATATGTGGTGCCAGGAGTCTCACACAGAGGAGAGCAATCAACAAAGCTCTCCCTCATACCATCGTCATGGAGCATAAAGACGTGGCTTTCAAAGTGCTTCCAGGGCATTTGGCCTGTTCTTACCCCTTGAGGCTACAGAGAGGTTTGAGTTGCGGAGCCAGAGCCGGGGCATAGGACAGTTTTAACTGTATAAAAAGGCGGTGTGTACTTCTGAGCTCTCCTGCTCTGGAGCAATGCAGACAGAGTCTTCTCTTTGCCTGTTTGCTTTGCATAGTTTTCCACAAGCCTACCTTAAAATGAGCAAGTGTTTTTATAAACCTCCATTTAGAGATGTCCATAACGTACTGGTATAAGTCTAGGGAAACAATATGCCAAAACTGGTGCTTATAACTAACCTACCATTCTCTTACAGGAATGCAGACCAGATGAAAGCCTATTGGAAAATATCTAGCATTTCAGAGAAGTCTGAGAATGGAGGCAAGTTGCACTCTTTTGTTTTGTTTTCTTGTACAGAAAAATAGTAACAGTAAAAAGGTAATCATTTTAGCCCCTATGCCCTCATGCCTGTTTACACATCCTCTCATGCTGTATCCTGTTTACCAGTTCACCTTCTTCTCAATTATATTTCCTTCTGAGAGATTCCATTTACAGTGTGATGTCAAAATATAAATTTATTAATTAGCTATAAAAGGAAAAATAGTGAAGCCCCCTGAAAGCAGTCAGTAACTCTATTTTAGAGTTTAGAATGGGTAGGAAATTATTACATCAATGCTATTTGGAAATGAGCAGTTATTCAAAGGAAAACATGTTTAATATCTGTCTCTTTCCACACACTGACAATTGAAATAAAATAGAAACGGATAACTGGAAGAACTGGGAGAAGAAGAAAAAAAAAAGATCCAAAAGTCCTGTGCTGAGATAGACTCAACAATAGATGATTCTTGACGGACATTATAAGGGTCTTTCTTTTCACCATATACAACTCCAGGAAAAAAATGAATCTGTGCACATCTGCTCAGAGTGTATCTTCTATAGCATTTTGTAAGGTACCAATAATTGTCCTCTGCCCAGCTGCCTTTCCCAGAGGTCCGGTTGATGTCAAGGCCCTTGCAGCCTCTGCAGGTGTGATGTTTTTCTGAAGCAGAAAAACAGGGGCCGAAGGGAAGCATCTCATCCTCAAAGCCTCTGTGGAGAAATGAACTTGTGGAGCAGAGGAAAGGCCTTTAGCCCTGTTAAGAATTTAGTGAAGGGCATTATGAAAGCCCAGATTTGCTTGTAAATATGACTGGTTTCATATAGAAACCACAAGCCTGGAAAGGGAAGACCTCTTCTGTTCCTGCAAAGGCTGCAAAGTTGTGGTCATCATTCAAACAAAACCAGAGAGAATTTTACCTGGCAGAGGTTGTTGCTGTAGTCTGGTGTACTTTGTCATTCACTGACCTCACAGTTCTTTGCCACCTGCTTTCCATTATGATTACATAGGGATAGACATCTTCTTTTTCTTTTCTAAACTGTGAAGCTTCTTTTAAAAGAAAAAATCATACTAAAACACAAGTGCAGCCAGATGAAGAGCTACTGTACACCTGCAGAGCAGCATAAAATGGGCTGCCAGCCACGCAGATTGCATCTTGTGTGTTTTCAGCAGACTTGCACATATCCCACTGCTTCTGCTATATTCCCTTCCCTTCTCAACATCTTTCTTCCCCTTTTCTTTGAGTATAAACAGAGTACTCACAATTCAGTGTTTAATGGGAAATAGTACTATGCTGGTCTTACGCTTACAGAATCAAAGGCAGAAGTTGCACAAACACTGCTAATGTCTTGAAGTTTTCTTTATTTTGGTGTACAGGGTGGTAGAATGTTTTGGGTTTTCTTATGGTCCAGCATATTATGTGAGCTGTCAGTTGCAGACAGAAGATAAAACACAGAACAAACTTTCACAGTGCCTGAATATATGGGTTCCCATACTGAGAGAGGAAAAAAGTTCCAGTTTAGCCAAATTATGACAGACCTACTGAAGAAATGAAATAGACATTAAGCCAAATTTATTAAGAACAAGCCATTACAGAAAACAATTTCATTTATTAATTCCCATTTTTACCCCAGTAACATTTCAGTTACTAACTTTCCTCATCATTTAGCAGTTCCTATTGACTAGGCATAGCAAGTTGTTTTAAAGAAGTAAAAATACTTGACTTTGTCCCATTATTTAAATCTCATTTTTCCCATATTTTTCAAGAACAAGAAAAGACTTGTTTAAGAGACTAGGAACAATCTTGTGGGTTTTTTTTAAATGCCTTGCATTGACTACGGAAATGTACTTACAGTAATTTTGAACTATTACTGCCTTATAATAGCATCAAAGTGATGACACTTCACCACTGTCTCTGAAAAATCAGCTGAAATTTGTGGGGAAAAGTATTTACTCAGCCCTTATCTTTATTAGAAAAAGAAGAATTTCTTTCCTCTGGGTGCATTACTATATAGCTGCATTTATTGCAACGGTTTTGTTGATGTACATTCATCCAGACAGATTGTGACAACATTTAAATACTCTGATGTACTTCCAAATCTGCTAATGAAAAGTAGTACATACGAGATAGGTGGTATTAAGTACTTACATACCAGCAAGCATAAAAGATGATTATAGGGACCAATCAGACATTTCAAGAGATTACCAGGCTGTCCAACAGACACATTCTGTACAATCTTGCAGAAATGTGTATCGTTTCTCTTTAAGTCACTCATTGTCTTAAACAGATTATTGGAAAAAACAGACTTGTACTCTCATCTCTTTTGAAAACTGATGTAGGACTGCCGCTAGCAATAGATCTCAAAGGTCACCATGTTAGTTTCACTTCTTTCTGCTAAGAATTTCAGATCATATTGTTCTTGCAAAACAACCAGCTTTTCAGTTTTGTTATTTTTGTAGGTTCTGGATCCCTCAGGGCAAAATTTGAGCTTTCAGAAGGACCCAGTAGACCAGCAACACTCGCGGTGCAATTCATTAGTGAAGGAAGCACCCTTTCAGGAGTAGATGTAGAACTTGTAGGCACTGGCTATCGGCTTTCCCTCCTTAAGAAGAGATTTGCCACTGGTAAGACACTAACATGCTTATATATTCCAATTAATATCATATATTTTACAGTGTTAAATTATAAAGTATGAAATTGTTAAAGAAGTGATGCGTAAATAGTTACTTTTCATTAAAACATGGCTGAAAACTGTTTCACAGGATTTTGTTTTTCCACAGTTACTCAAACTGCTGCAGGAAAATAATGACAATCTGTTTTATCCACTGACTGCAAAAAAACTGCCTTTATTTTTCAGGACGGTATATGGCAGACTGCTGATGTACCTGTGAAAGTCATTCGATCAAAGGAGTGCAAGAAGCTCGCTCTGCCCTCTCTACTTTTCAAACACTATTTTAACATGCATTAAGTTTTTTAAAATGTTGACCTACTTTGAGGCTGAACTACAGAACAGAAAATGCACTTTTAAAAGTCATTTTGCAAACTTTTTATTACTTTATAATAGCACTGAAGTCAACTTCAACACTGCTGTCTGTAAATTATCAACTGCAATATTTGGGAAAATTTGTTGAAATTTTAGTAAATTTATATAGATGAAGTCAAAATAGTAATCCGTAGTTCTAATGAAAGTATGAAGTTGTATGTTATACTGTAAACATTAAACCTGAAAATGTAGGAGAGCGAGTAAGAAATATTTGCGCTTTCCATAAGTAACATTCATTTTTCAGATTTTTAAATTGCAGTTTTTAAAGAAAGCAGCGGCAAAGTCTCATGTAGTCCTTCTGTGCACTCATGCCACAAAACCAGCTAATATGGGGATGTATAAAAGAAATGTAACTTGATGCCCTTGTATCATATATTATTAACATGTAAGTTGTTTTATATAGGGTTTTTTTCCTAAGTGCAATGTGTTACAAAATTGCAAAAGACAGCAGAGATTTACTTCTGCAGTTAGTAAATTTTATGGGCGTTGTGATTGTTTTAATTAATGCTGTAGATTTAATTTATTTTTATATGAACTGCATAACATTTGTGCCTTTAAAAAAAGCCTGTGCCTATCCAACTTACTATTCATGTGCCTCACTTCCTTTTTCAAAGTTTGGCTCTTCATCAAGAAAGCACGGTATTTGTATAATACACACAACTTTATAAAAATTCCTTTGACTGGGATTTATTTAGAAGGAAGATTTGCAAAAACTGGAGATTGTTTTAAAAGAGGTTTAAAATACTGGATTACTTCCTTATGGGGTAATTGCAATAAATGCGGCTATAGTAAAGGGAGATGCATCATGCAGGACTTAGAAACTTTGAGATAGTAACTTTAATGTCACCAAAGATGAGAATCCTGAAAAATGACTGAAGATGGTAAAAGCAAACTTTTAAAAGCAAACAGCATTTCCCTTCACTTTCACTGCAAATCTTCGGACTTTGAGTGCTTTTGGGGTTGTGTGATGTGAGTGTAAACATAATACTTTGGGAAGAATAGCATTTTAGAAGGGTATTTTATGGCAGCAGGATGACAAGTACTGCCATTTCTATTAGTTTAAACTTTTTCTATAACCACAGATTTTAATATTTGTATTGTCATCTAATCCGCTTGCCACAGCCTAAGCACAGGGAAGTCACACATTAGTAACATATTTTAAAGCAAGTCACTAATTTAGAAAATATTCTATGTATTTGTATTGTCAAGGTTTTTTTCAATGCCAAAATCAAAAGTATTGGGGCAAAATAATTCAATAACCTGCATGTGGGAATTTCCTGTGACCATTTTGAATACCAATATCTATTTCAAATTCTCTGTTAAAAAAATAAAACGTGCTTGAACTAATTCATGCAAAACCAGTAATGAATTGGACTGCTGAAGCTTTACAATAAATTAAGTTTTGTAGAGGCTACATAAGTTCTAATGTATACTACACACTTTTGCGGACAAGAGTTTCATTGTTAGCACTAAGCACATACTGTACTGTAGATTTGATTGGAAGAGTACATTAGGCTCTTTATTTGCTAATATTATTGAATGGTAATTTTCTCACTCGTAAAATGGTACAGTCTTTTTACTGGAATCTTAATTGTAATCTGCTTTGCAATCAAACTGTGTTTAACATAACAATATTTTATTAACGAAAACCCAAAACTGTAATTGCTATTTTTAATCAAGTATTACTTTCGTTTTTAAGTTAAATGAAGTAGTTATGTTTCAGCACTTTTAAACTAGCCTTCATTCAGGTGATTATACATACATTTGCATTGGGTGCAGGTTACAATTTTGAAGCCATACAAGTTTATATAGACTTTTTGTAAAGAAATTCAAAACCAATGTAAAAAGTACATGTAGCTACCTGATAAAAAAACATATGTAGCAAGCTGGTTCTTGCTTGTGTATGCAGCAATATCCATTGTAGCTGCCTCCTAAGAAAACTAATTTGTAAACACAACTCTAGTGGATCTTAATTTTTAGGAATTGTTACTACATCAAACTGTAAATTAGAGCATACAAGTTTATCTTACAAAAATTGTAAATACTTCTGATTTTTCATAAAATGTAAATTTAAAAAACTTTGCACCCATAATAAACATGTAATATATAATTTCAATACTGATTTATATTGCCTATACTTCTGCAGTTAGTTCCACAGAGATTCTAAGCAATAGGATAATAGAACAAAACCATGCCTGTGTTGAACATTTTTTAAAAGTGTCAATTGATTTTTAAGTGATAAGTGGTAGAGATAGTATAAGAACTCTTTTATATATTTAAAGAACACCACAGAAAATGTGTGTGGAAAGATGACTTCTGCGAAGAGTTGCATCTTTACTAAACCAGAATGCCTGAGATGTCTACAATGGCTTATGCCTTACTAAATTTATATGCTTAACTAGTAACTTAGATTAGGCAAAACCGCGGATATGTTTATCAGTAAAATCTCTGTAAATAGTGTTATCAAATGTAGTACATTCCTTAACTTCCTTAATAAGCCTATATTTTGTTGAGCGCACAGGAAAAAAACAGTGGCAAGATTAAAGTAATTCTTTCTGATTTCTTACGTTCCACTAGTCCAAAAAGGTAGATGATTTAAGTACTAGTCAGCAGCTTGAGAATAGTTCTTCTAAACTGTGAACACAGAAACAAAAGTTGAAACTGAACAAATGCATTTGAGTCTGTTTCTTTCCTATTAATCTCACAGCCTGTATAAGTTTAGTAAATTGTAAACTAGTAAATTTACCTAGTAAATTGACTTTCTCAGCTGGCTGGATATCATTGCAATAAGTACCATTCTTGTCATACTGGAAAGCAATAGTCCAAGGGCTTAGATTCTTATCTTCTGCTGGAAGGCAGGAGTGAAGAACGCAAGTGCCCAATGGTCAGACCAAGTGGTCTATCTAGCCCAGTAGTCTGTCTTCAACAATGGCACAAGAACAGACTATGGCCTGGAGAGCTCACAAGCTATTTCCTTTCTACTCCCCCAGCATCCTCAGTTATTGGTTAGGGATGTACAACGGTACAGCTCTGCTCAGCTCTTCTAGTATTCACTGAACTTAAAGTGTCAGAGGTCACTGCTCTGGCACTTCTGTTAACATTTGACTTTTGTTATTGTAAGCCAGTGCCCACATACTACTCACAGCTACTATAAACTGGATTTATACTGCTCGAGCAGGTTTGTGATTATCTAAGTACATGATCAGGTAGTTTTTCAGGGATAACTGACTACCTCTACCACTGCCAAATAATATTTATGTAGGGTATTTGAAGGAGCTGAGATATTTGATTATCAACTGGAACAGCGTGGGAGTTACAGGTGTGGTAGGTTTTGCTATCTAACTAGAAAGGTATCATGCCAAAATCATGCCATCATGCCAAAAAGGATTACATTTCAAGTCTTGTGTGTTTGAGAAGCTTAAGATATCAATCTTAATATCTGTGTACCTTTTGTTTTCTTGGAATCGCTAGACAATTTGTTTCCATTTCAGTTGTCATGAAAGGGCGATTTTACTTTAGAGCATGCAAGAAAAAAACTCAGGAATTCCTCCGAGGGTAGAGTAAGCTAAAAACAGTTCAAGGTACTAAAGCAGCAAATAACATATTTACTGTGTGGCGCTCTTGATTGGACTGATTACCAGGCCTCTTAACTGAAATCTCAACGTTTATCTATCTTCAACTCAGCGTATTATTACACTACTGAGCATTTCTTCCTAACTCAGTTTGACCTCCTTGGTTACTGACATGCTGATTTTTAAGTTTTTCTTTAGTTCATTCAACAACCAGTAGAAAGCACACAGTCTTTAAAGAATAAAATACTCTTAGAAACACAAGAGGCCTCTTCTGGATTACTTATTAAACATTTAATACTGAAATTCTGCATTTTCTGTAGCTGCTGTAACTTCCTTTGGAATCCATTCTTTCTGGTTTTAAATCCGGGATGGCTATTTTAATCATTATAACCTAAAGTACAGTTTTGTTTGCCATCGTCCCAGCTGTGTTTCTTTTAAAAAGCCTTGTTCTGTAACTTAGCTTTTTTTATTATTATTAAAACTCAGCTGTTTGTTTATTTTTTTAAAAAAAGGTTAATGATCACAAGCCATAAATCATGGCAACTTCACCATTCTGATTACAATTCAACTTTTCCTCTTAGCATCACCTAATCTGCCTTCTTGAAGTTCTTATTTCCTAAGTCATGTTTTCTACTCCAGAAATTTAGCAGTGGTAATGTCTTCAGCAGTGACTCGAAAGAATTTTCATCGTGGTTAAATGANNNATGAAGCACCCCATTTTTACAATTTCTGATTCTCCCCTCCAGATGTCCTCTCTTGCTTTGTAATTAGATAAACTCCTTATATAAATACCCACAGCCTTCCCTTGCACTTCCCACCACTGTCATTGGTAGGTTATATGAATAGTCATCACGAATACAGAAATACTAAAGCTGTCCCAGTGTTAGTACTGATAACACATTGCATCCAGGCAAGATGCGCCAATACATCTTGGAAAGGAAAAAAAACCCAAAACACAACAGCTCAAGCTCAAAAACTGTTACTGACCTTCCACTCGTGTTGCACTTTTAATTTTTCTGGGGCCTTACAGGACTGTGGATTTTGACAGAGAACCAAAGTCTGAACAGACACAACTTTCAGCCCCTGACCTCACTCTTGAACACAAGTTTCTCCTCCACATGTCAGAATCCCTCAGCCTCTGTGTACAAGTCCCTTCTTGCTTCTGAGCAGTTCCTAGATTGACAACACACACTAAGTACTTGAGTATGGGAGCACAGGAGGACTGTCACAGTCTGTGATCTGCCATCTCTACAGCTGACATCTCTCCAAAGTCTCACCAGTCTATTCCCACGTAAGGGCCAAAGCCTGCTGCAGCTTTTTTCCTGCTCAAATCACATTTCTGTGTTCTGAGTCACTTGATAACAAACAGTAGGCTGGATGTCTGCTTCTAGTGAGAAGACAGAATAAATTTAGTTTTATTTAAGGTCTAAAATGCAGACTATTTCTCAGTTTAAGAACATCTTGTACATCTAGGATAAGAAATTTGGCCTCAGACGAACACACTGTTACTGTGGCATAACTTCTGTAGGTAATATAGAGCAAATACTACACTTACAGGAGACAGAATAAGGAAATTACAAATGTGGGCTCCAGTGTTCCTGTTAGACTAAGAGGGAGAATATGTATTTGACACAACTTTCCCATAAAGGAGTTGAAAATTAAAAAAAAAAAAGTCAAGGTGATGGGCCATTACAGCTACCCTCTTGGCATTTTGCAAGATATTTGAGGAGACCCTCGACTGTTTCAAAACTGAAGTTGTACCTTTCATACTGTGGGAGAGCATCCAGGATGTCTCCCGTTGCAAGAGTAATGCTCTGTCCATGTAGCTATGAGCTAGAACTTGGCATTCTGCATTCCATGCTGACTGAGCACAGGGAGTACAGTTCACCTAAGCATTTGCCTTTGCTTCCAGGCAACAATAAGTTTCCTAGCGGGAGAAGTGGGGAACCTGTATCCCCATTTCCCTGAGCTATAACCTTTCAGATTGCTCGAGGTGGCAGCACTTTTGCCACCTGATCCCCAAGAGACACCACACAAACACACATTAGAATTCAGTGGGGTTTGGGAAATAGCATCTTCTTAGCCTTTCCTCCAAGGGATCATCCAGCTTAAAACAGTCCTACAATAACCTGGTTTTGGTCAAAAAGAGTAAAATCCTAATTTGTTTTTCAAAAAGCAGTTTGTCCCCTGTGTAGGCAGCAACAGTGCAGTCCCCTGCTTCTCACAGAACAGAACGGTTTAGGTTGGAAGAGACCTTGAAGATCATCAAGTTCCAAGCCCCCTGCCATAGGCAGGTACACCTCCCACTACATCAGGTTGCTCAAAGCCCCATCCAGGCTGGCCTTAAACACCTCCAGGGATGGAGCCTCAAAAACTTCTCTGGGGAACCTGTTCCTGTGCCTTAACACCCTTAAAGTGAAAAATTTCTTCCTAATATTTAATCTAAATAATGCTAGCAATGGTTAGGAAAAGACAACAGTTATCACAAGTTAAAAAGCAGCTTTCAAAAAATGCTGCGTCTTTCTTAAAGGGGTGACTATTACTTCAACACCAGTTTTTAAGCAAGAATTGTGTTGGTTTACGCTTAAAGAATTACTCCTAGCCCAGGGGAACATAGACTCAGCTATACCTCCTATTCAGGTCTTCAGTAGAGGTAAGTATGTGTTTGTACCAACACACAGCAGGAGCAGCGGTATCTAGAAGAGATGTTCACTATCTCAACTACTCACAACAGTCTACAAGCCATTATTTTAGCACCTGGAGTGAATCTTAAGACCTTGCTCCTATGTCCAGCAGCACCAGTAGCCTGCTATGTCCTCTTCACAGAAGCTGTAAGGTATTCACAGCACACTGTGCCATATACAACACAGTTTGAACACATTTCTACATCAACTCTGTAAAAAAAAACACAACCTAAAACTGGTAACATTTGGAATATCCTGCTACTATATTCAAACCCCCATGATCTCTTCTATTGGGTGGGGTTTTTTGTGTCATTAAGAAAACAGTAGAATATTTTTAATAACTTGGTTAGTGTTCACAGTGATCAACAATACCTGCCATCACCCATCTGTCCAGTCCAAAGATAGGTTATCCAGCTATATTAAAATTCTTGTTATGTCTCTTGTGGACACTTTTCTTTAGTTAAAGAGTATTCTATTCTCTTAGATGTTTTAAAGCATTTTGTACTTGTATCTCAACCATGAATGTTTAGCAAAGCCACCTTCTCTCCTCTCCCAGCAAGGTAGGCTTTTTTATTGTTATTGCTGCCATTAGCTATATTTAAATAATTGTATGTTTACAAAGCATACACAACCAGATCTAACCAGACATTTGCAAATAATTATTCAAATGAATCTTAGACCACATCAGGTACCTCTTCCAGTGTTCTCCCCAGATTTCACTGTCTCTACAGAAAATACTCTCAGAATTGTGTACGCACTCCACTGTCATCTCTGTAACTCTGTCATCTCTGTATGGTAATTGTAGCAATCTGGTCAAGACAGGGAATATGTTAAAAATAATGTGAGAGTATTTCTGTAGTGAATAAACTGGTGCCATCCTTCCAGAATAAAGCACACTGCACCAAGATTCATGAGACCTCCTTGCTGTAGTCAAGATGTACTTTTAAATCAGAAACACACAGCACTGCTGGTAAGGACCACATTTGAACTACTTACGGTCTGCTCACACCTCAACTTAAGACACTGTTAGCATTCGAGTGATCTGCTGTCAGCCATATCTAATCTTGGAGATTCTCTTTGGCCTGTCACTTTCCTGAGTTAAGAAATTCTGTAATCTGATAATTTTGTACAGCAGCTGCTTCCCTCTAGGAGGGTCCTAAACTCTGCAGAAGCTCCCACGCTTGCTGGCTGTAAGTAGATTACAGGCAATTCATTTATAGTGCCCCAAACAGAGCTCAAAACTGGAGGTTGGAGTATAGAGGTTGTGGAAAGAAATAAAACATAAATGAAACACTCTCTGATGCAGTCATCAAACAAAGAATCATAAATTATACCTCATCTTAAGCTACCTGGCTGGGCTGCACAATCAAATATTAGTGACAATCAAGTCACTATTACTTGATTGCATTTGCTGTTTATGATCAGGTTCAAAGTATGGGCAGGTGGTACTTCAAAGGTCAACTTTCAGATTTTCTAGATGCGCATAAAGCAATAATCCCATGATTGAATGCCTACACTAATTAAAACTAACCAAACTGGCCTAGGCTAT
>VZSZ01002176.1:151666-162524 GCA_013398815.1 Ibidorhyncha struthersii
TAAGTCAAGCCAAATGAACCAGCTTGCAGCAGGGTCTGGCAAACACCAGGCACAGGAATTCCCAACCCCAGAGCAGAGACAGGGTGGGGAATGAGATCTCCCCCTTTTGGCAACAGCATTTCATCACCGGGCTTAGCTGTCCGCTAAACCACAGTCAGAGGGGAACTAAAAGCAGCTGGCCCCAGTGACATAATGGAAGACTTCTCTTAATAGTGGCTATAAAACCTGAAGTCATAAAATGTAAGAGATTGATAAGAAAAGCACATAAACACAGGGGGGAGGAGAGTCCATGTAGATAGTTTAACTGAGAATGACAGAAAGGGGTTTGTTCTGAAAAACAACAACAAAAACGTTTAACTTCCACTATGTTACTGGACCCCTACTAGCTGGAAATGCCAGAATCAGTAAAAACACAAAACAGGGAGAAAGAAAAGTGTTCAATAAATATTTTGCCACATTTCTTAAAGAATACCTAGATTATGTAGTCACATGGTGAAAATACTTTGCAATCCAACAGTATCTAAAAAGAGATGTTAACACATCATCTACTAAAGATAAATATTTTTAAACCAGCAGAGCAGATAAACAACATCCAAGAATTTAGGAAGTCGAACAAGCTATACTATGGACCATTAATTTTTATTTCAGTGAATCTTAAAATGCTGGAGAACATGGGAAGATTAGAAAAAAGCTAACACTGCACCATTAGAAAAAAAAAAAAAAAGAGAAGTTGACAATCCAAGTGACTGTAGTATAGAACTTGGTAAGAAAATTAAAATACATTTAAGATAATTAGTATCAGTCATGGATGTACTGAATAGAGGTCTTAAACTAATTTAGGATTAGGTTGAAAATCTGGATCATAAGAGTAATAGGGTCACAGGAAAAAAAGATTTATGTAAGACACCTGATTTAGCAGTACACAACATTTTGGTTTATAACTAGAACAACGCAAGAACACGACAGACTAAAAAATGAGTCTTAAGATGTAGCTAAATTGGGAACCAACTTTAAGCATATTTCTGGTGGATTCCTACAGACTTCATAATATTTAATATTTTTCCAGTTACCTGATGTTAAAAAAAAATGAAGTTTTACAGATGACAAAATACTGGAGGAGAAAAAAATAAGCTTGATCTCATGTATAAACAGTTTTTACCACTTAATCATCATACAAAACGGCAGGAAAATACTTTAAGATCAAATAAATAAGGACAAAATAGCCTGCCACTTTGGGATAACTAAGGAGTTTTCTGAACTACTCTTAAAAAACATCCAGGGCTAGAACTGCTAACAACAAATCCACAGATCTTCATGGGATCACAGAAGAGCTCAGGCTAGAAGGGAACTCTGGAGATCATCCAGCCACTTCCCCTGCTCAAAGCATTTCCCCTCAAAGCAGGGGAAAAGACCTGAAGTCTTACCAAACTAATAAATTCTTCAGAAATTAAAATGTGGGTTTAACAACAAAAAAGTTCCAAAAAAGTGTGATTTCTGTGGAACCAGTCATTCCACCATTTACCAGTACTACATCCTCCAGGCTATATTGGCTTTCTTGACATTCCATTAGTTCAGTGAACATCAATTTAACTCTTACATTATTCTTTTCCTCCTTTTATTCACACCCACTTGACTGAAGCTCCATTCTCAGCATCTTCCTTCAAGTTTTTCTTCTAATGGAGAAACAAGTTCAAGTTCCCTGGAGAAAGGTTGATTTTACTCTCTTGACCTCAGTGGAGTAGTGAGGTAAGTCTTTGTTTTCATTCACCCTTTTCCACCTCAATAGAACTTGGTATGTGGCATCTTCTACTTCAGCTTGGATGACCAGAAAAGACATAGGCCAGTGTGACAGATCTGCCTATACAGTTCACTTCAGACTGACCTAAAGTTCCTACTGAAAGGTAATTTCTGAGCTTCACCTAGTCCAAACTACCCCTCCCTATATCCTGTCCTAAATCTTGTTCATCCACAACAGAAGCAACACTGTCTACCCTACATACTAATGTGGACAGTATATATTTCTATTGTTGCTTTCTCCAAGGGTCTTCCTGTAATCTTGACCCATCGCTTCCCAGTGTCTGTGTCAGATCCTACCAGGCCCTTAAAGACAAGCTGTCAGATATGACTCAAGCACATATTACGGGACCAAGTCAAACATTCTTATCCCTTAAATAAGAGCTCTATCCACAAAGCTGATCTAAATTCTCCACACCATAGTATAGTAAGGCACCGTGCAGAGAAGACACAAACCTTGGTGGATCAGTCTCCTAGTCACTTTTTTCTTATGTTTCCGGAATCTTTATCCAGATAATCCAAGGCTTATCAGTGAGTCCCTGCTTGGAGTCACTCATGGTATAAAAAGGCCTATAGACAATACATAAGAAAAAAGGTATGAGCAATTTTCAGAAATTCTTCTTCTTAGCACAAAACCCAACCCTCTCCCTTTCTCTCTGTCTCAAGGCTTTCAGAAATCACCTCTGGCTACAAGTTTCCTGAATATGAGAAATCTGAGTTTGAGAGAATCCAACAGCCTGTGGTGCTGCACAGCCATTTAAATCACTTTTCACATTGTAAGTCAAGTAGCTTAGGTGTGTGGCAGTAACACCACACAGGTACCATTAGTGAGAGAAGGGCTTTCAGCTCCAGTGCCTGGATACATCCATGCACAGACACGCACTTGTGACACCCACAAGAATCAGTAACCTGCCTTTCTTCTGTGATGATGAATTCCACGATATAGGAGAACAAACTTTGAGATTGCACAGAAATAATGTCTCATCATCTGTAATGGCAAAGTAATTAGATAAAGCAAGCAAAACATTACCAAAAAAATCAGCTTAGGCAAGGTGCCCCTAAAAAAAAAAAAAAACAAAAAAAAACTAAAACCCAGCCACTGCATTTATAATCATAAGAATCATATGTGAAAGTACTGGTCATGATTAAGCTTACACTCCTTGTTTCTTGTTCTTTATTTTTAAATAAGATGCACTAAAATGTAACATGCAGAGGTGAAGAAATTAAAAATAATCTTAATATTATTGCATTTAACTTACTTTAAAGCCAATATGGAGACTACTTAAAAAAAAAAGTCATGGGACTTGCAAAAGCAGCAGAACAGGACACCAATGATTTGAGTCTATTTTATACTACCAAAGTCTAAGAACAGACTTCATCCCAGCTGATATGAACACAGGTAGGAAAACAGCACTCCATGTATGGCAACAGCACTGTAAGAGAAAGGTGAACTGAACTTGGGTATGGCTAACAGGATTATGCTAGACTCTTTAGCTACTTCACTTTAAAACAAAGACTGTGCAACTTTTTAAGACGTGCTCTAATTAAACGAGGAGGTGAAACAGAAATGTTCCCTGGCCTGCACTTTACAGGCTGTACTAGAAAACTGTGGCGCTTTATAAGCTGTAAGGTTGAACGACAATCCTTGAGAACCACCCTAAATGCAATTCCAATACACAATCCTTCCAGGTCTATAACTTCTTTGTTGAAGGACCAAAAAAATAATGCCTGTATGTTTTTTTCCTTTTTTTTTTTTTAACTTGCAGATCCATTAGAATGCAGTTCATCCTTATTTTTAAACTGAAGATACATATCCTTTAAATATTACCCTAGAAAGAGAACTTGTACACTGACATAAACAGTATTAGAAAGCATCATCCTAAGTTCAGGTCAATCACCCACACAACAGAAACACCTTCCACTCTATGCACGTGTGTCTCCTTTAGGTAATTAATCAAGAAAAAATGTTGAAGAGAAGGACATAGTATGTCAAAATTGCATTACTAAGGGACAGTAAACAGTACTTTAGTTACAGAATTATTACTTTTCCTTCAGGTCTCTCTATATATAATTAAAGGCATCATTAAGCCTTCTCACGGATATGCTCTACGTGAAAGGATGCCCAGTGTGGTGAAGCCTTCATTTGATGTGTGGCCTGATGATATCAGCAGGCAAACTGAACTTTGCATAGCTCATTTTATTTATCTATGAAATCAGTTAATCTGGCCCAATGAAACATAGTGAAATCTGAATTTCACTACAGAAGTCCTCCTCTCTAAATACTGAGTAAGCTTGTTAAAAAGAAATTTCTGTTGTTTGAGAGCAACAAAACTACATTCATCACTTAACTGTTCAGTTAGTTCATGAAGCAGTGAATTCCACACAAAAGCCTGTGCTCTCAGGAACTTCATAAGTACGAACAGCTGGAAGCAAGAAGACCTCTGTAATCATAACCTGCACTGACATGCCTCCAAGATAATTCTGTATATTCTACTTAGAAGTGTCTCCCTGACTACTCAGGATTAGCTTAAAAAAGGAGTAGACCGTTAAAGAACTGGAGAAAAAAATTGTTCATGAGTCAAGAGACAGTGTCTCCTTCAAGTCCCATTCACATGCTACACACCTGGAGTATCTAGATCTTTTATTTGAATTACCTGGCTGTTACGATCGTGAGGCACCTAAGTGGCGCCCACTTCAGCTATGCCAAGAGGGGAGGGGTACACAACTTCAACAGCAACAACAACCTGATTACCTTGCCCAACCACAGTTCACTGTTAGCCAGGTTTATCTTTTTAAATATATCCAAGTGCCAGTCTTTGAGAGAAGGCAAACCAAATTCAAAGAGGATTTTCCTCTGTATGAGGGAAACTATCAAAACAAAGCGGAGTATCACCTAGGACACTCAGAATATGAAAGTTACTTAGAAAGTGAAAGAACTGATTAGATACTGAAATAGTGAGAATCAAGGTGGAAAACGTACAGGCAACTATGGTAAAAGTCGTAAGAGATAACCATCTAATAGCCTGGTAAATTCCATCTAAAAAGAAATGAGATTTCATTACAAGTACTAAGAGAAAAAAAAAAAAAATGAACAAAACAAGACTGCCAAACTAATCACCATCCATTAAGACTTGTTATTCCACTCCCCCAGGAAAAAATTTTCAGTCCCAGAAGTTTGTCTTCCCTCAAGTTCCAGCATCACATCATCAAATAAAATGCTCTAATTTTTCGTGTCTGACAGATGATTTAGTCTTAGCTAAGCAACGAGTCAGAAGCACAGAAAGCCTCCAATACATTACAAACAGTAGGGCCTGGACTTTTCACACTACAACACAGAATTTTACCTTTGCAAATGGTTTTCAAGCCAAAAAGCTGTACAGGTATATGTTACAGAGATAAATTTATCTAGTTGAAAGGTTAATAAAAATTTCAATGGTCTTCTGACAGAAGAAAAAACAAACTACAATATGACCAGCTATGCATCACCACTTGAATGTTTGAATGCAAGAAGTATTTTCCAAAACTGTACTCAGAAGGTAATTTTAGTTAATACTAACCAAGGAAGATTAATTAGAGTGCTTAAAATATTTATCAAGCCAATAACATTTGGCACACAACCTGGTAAGGTTTTGCTCTATAACCTTTAAAGAGATATTATTTCCCATTCAACACATGTCAACCCAAAAGGGCTATGTACAGCATCCTCAGCTCTGTTATCGCACACTTGATGATATAGTGTCACCACCTCTCTTGTATAAATATTGATCCTTTCACTAAGATAGATGTAAACCAGCACATTTTGACCACTCAACTCAAGCACTTTCAGCAGGGCAAACCCCAGAACAGCAGATCTTTTTGTACGCTTCCAAACAAATCCTCACTTGCAAATAACCTCCCAGCGGGGACCTGTCCTCAGTCTGAGAAGTTCAAGGTTTCTCTTCTACTCAAACTCTGCTGTAATTTGGGCAAACACAAAACCAGCACCTACAGCTCTGGAAAATATAATAGGATGGGAGTCCAAAAACACAGAGATGCAGACCTCTGGCAAACCAAAATACAAGACTCCCAGGCCACAGCAAGTAAACAGTCTGACCTTGTAGCCTAGAAATGAACACTCAACTCTTGGAGTCCTTTCTCCTGGACTCTTACTCATTTCCATCTAAAAGTCAATTGAACTCAGTCAATGACACACCATCAACGTGCATTTTCTCCTGGTGAAGTGTATACCCAACCTACTGGCTTTGTGATCCTTTTAAATAAGGGCACTGATAATGAACTCTTACACGGAAAATTACAGGTCTTTTAAGACTGCTTTAGAAATGTGCAGTTTACACAGGGAAAGGTTTCCTGAAGTCCGGACTGGGTCTCTGTGTGCACTGGATGAGAAGAAACAGAAGAGCTCTGCATCCCTCTTTGCATCCCTTTTTGCTTCCTTCCTCAGCACAACCAAGCTGCCCTTCTCCAGGCTTCAATTCCCAGCCACGAGAGGGAGCATAGCCTTCCACCAGGGAAGAGGCGTCTGCCGCAGACCCCTGTCGTGACAGGTGCAGCACACAGGAGCACTCACGGGGCTCACCTCTGTTTCCTGATTCCAGTGCCTGCATAATGCAGTGCAACAGGTTAAGGGTTACCAGCACCACCAGCTGAATTATCTGTCACGCCTTTCTCTTAAAAATCAAATGCAAGCACGATAAGCAAACCCAACAAATTAAGATGCAGATGTGAGATATTAATCTACCTCTCCTGGCCAAAACAAAGCTATTTGATTTTTATTAGGGTTAATGCATAACCTCTTTGAATTTTATTTTTAATCACTTCTCTCTGAACATCTTAATTTCCTTTCAATATTTAAAGGGGGCTTATAAAAAAGTTGGGAACAGACTTTTTAGCACAGTCTGTTGTGACAGGACAAGGGATAATGGTTTTAAACTGAAGTAGAATAGATTCAGACTAGATATAAGGAAGAAATATTTTACGATGAGGGTGGTGAAACACTACACCAGGTTTCCCACAGAGGTCGTAGATGCCCCATCCCTGGAAACATTCCAGGCTAGGTTGGTTGGGGCTCTAAGCAACCTGATCTAGTTGAAGATGTCCCTGCTCTTTGCAAGGGGGTTGCTCTAGATGACCTTTACAGGTGTCTTCCAACCCAAGCTATTCTATGATTCTGTGATTTACTAACAGAAATATTGAACAAGACTGTTGCATTCACACGCTATTTAGATGTGTGGGCAAAGGGTGGGAAAGAAGATTTATGAAGAGGAGGCAGTGACCGCCAGCCAAGTCATGAACACTCCTGGAATGCCCAGGCCCTGAAGAGAACAGTCATCTTGGTGGTGTTACTGGGTCTTTCTCAGTTCCTGCTGGAGGATGGGCCACTACAGTACACTGCATGAGTGCAATGCCAGCCACAGACCCACTCGGCTGCTGTGTTGGGGGGAGGGGGTCAATGCCTGGTTCACCCTCCTTTCCAGTATAGCCAGCATGATACCCTTTTCTGCGGTTCTTTTGCAGCTATCTGCCAAACTGCAAAGAACAACTATTTCAGGGTTAATTAAGTTTGGTTCAAAAGTTTACTGAATGTTGGAAGCAATGCTTTTGTCATTTCTGAGCCTCTGAACTGACAATTCTAATAAGACAAACATTTTTATATTCTCATATTTCTAAGTATAGCTCTTTTGAGTCTACCAGAACTTGAATAAACCAAAACACACAGTTCTCAGCTATTCAACTGAGCTTTGCTGTTTCTACACACACTGTGTGCTTGCTGTGAACTGGCTGTGCAGAACTTAATGTGAGTTGGAGGACTGGGTCACTTGACTTCTGTGCCATCATTTCATTTGGTCCACACCACCACAGCAAGCAAGCTGCAATATACAAAGTAAAATTTACTACCCGTTACCTCCATGAGTTATTCAGCAGCTCTTGCTTCAAAGTATACTAATAAAAGATCAGCTCTCACTGAAACAAAGCAAGTAGCACCAGCCTTGACACAACGATCTTGTACGATTTCAGAAAAATGGAACAGAAAAGCTTCCAAGTGTGCTGTGAATTATAAACACTAAGTATTTCTCTAGTGGTTACATTCTCATAAGGACAGTGCAGGACAGTCTGGATTCTCTCACTGTTTTCAAACATCTGAACAGGTTCTGCAGATTGTATTTAGTGTTTTGAACTGAGGCACAATCTCAGCACATCCAGTCTTTCACACATTTAATCTCAAAAGAGGAAAATCACTCTAACAGCTGTGATTTTATTGATCAGTCTCATATTGCTCATAACATCTCTTCTGCACAGTGGAATTTTATTCTAGAAGTGAATAGCATTTAGTCGTACTTACTGCACTTCTGTCCTCCTTTCCAGAGACCATCATTATTAGGCAAACAATTCAAACCACGTAAATGGCTTTGCCATTTATAAGCATGTTTGCTAATTAAAAAGAAAAGAATGCAAAGTTTGTCATTTTCATTTATATTTCATCAGATTATTACTACAAGTAGTGGCTGTCACCAAAACAGCCTTGACTAATTCCCAACCAATAAATTATCAACAACTTTATTTCACTCATCATCCCAAATCATAATCTTCTTGTCAGTGTCTTCACAAGTGTTACTGACTGTGACCCCAGAAATAATTTCAAATGAAGTGACTTTCTGGTAGTTCTGGGTTCCCTGTCATACTCCAGGTGCGAATGCACTGTAGCTTTCCATAGCTTCAGACTTGCTTTCCATGCCAGTCCAAAAGACTTTATTTTCTCTATTAGCACCAACATCTAAAACCCACTGTCATACAGCTATGTCCAGACTTAATGCAAACAATTCTCTTCAGTACTTTTATGGCAAAAAAAAATCTTTAGCTCCATTTTTACCAAGTATTACTGCTTAGGGTCTGGAATTAAAATATGCATTTCTCATAGTTAAACAGTTACTATGTTAAAAGGTTAAAAAAAATAGTTTAAAAAGTAATTCTTATCTTAGATCACAAGATATGGCTCAAGATTACAGTTTTATGACTGTAGTCATATGACAGGAATCAACATCCACTTAATCCACTGAAAACTCACAACAGCCTGAGTCAGAATCTCATGAACTGAAGAATGATATTCCTGAAATTCCTTCTTTCATCACTGGTGTCAAATCCTGAAGCTCAACACTACAGGAAACCCAAGTGATGGATGAAGGGGAAAAGCTGGTGACAAGCTTTGGAGATAGAAATCATTTGCATTTAGATGCTAGCCAACAAGCTTGTTAACTTTTGTCAAGACTGACCTTTTTTTAAAAAAAAAAAAATAAATTCTTAATACATGTTAGGTTTGATACAAGAAGTATTTACGGAACAGGAAAAGACAGAGATCATGTATCACAGCAGTGGTCAAACCATTTAATGGTATCAGCTAACTGAAGAAAGTTTAGCCTGACAAAATACTTCATGCAGAAATGAGCACCACAGAAATGTTTGGAGTTTTTTTAATTATTAAAGCTCTATGTTGGAAGAACAACACAACCAGAATCAGATATTAGAAAACTGTCATATATACATAACTAAATGTCCTTGTGTCACTGTTGTCACACATCATAAAATAGAAAACTGTCATATATACATAACTAAATGTCCTTGTGTCACTGTTGTCACACATCATAAAATAGTCTACACATTTTGATGTGTTTTCACTCTTTGTAAGACTTCAGCTTCAGCTTGTATTCATAACAAAGTGTTCATCTTCTTTTGTTCTCTTCAGGCTCTTTTTTTAATTCCTTGCTTTTTTTCTTCACTGAAATACTTCATTCTTCACACAATACAGGAATTATTACTTCCCAGTCTCTCGTTACTGTGAGAGCACAGTAGTATCCAAGTGTTTCACAACTGAAGCCCACCTTCCAGTCAGTGCTAGCTGAGTAGGGACGTAAAACTGTTGAGACAGAAAGGGTCACTAACATCCAGAAATCTACAACTCTGGAAAGCTTGAAGCCCTCTATTCCATCACAACCTCCTTCCTACACCCCACATGTATTTTCATACACTCTTTGTTTTTTCATCCAGTTCAAGGTTTTCCCTAGTTTTCTACCCAAATCCGGATCCCCTCCAAAAACCTACATATCCCATCTCCCACCAACCTCATCATCTAACCAAACGATCTCCCTGTCGAGCAAGACTTTAATCCGCTCCCTTTTCCTCCTGCCATCTATTTCCTAGGCATTACTCCACCTTTCACCCCTGTTCTGGCCCCTCTCATTTTGACTCACATCTCCCTTACACCTCACTAGCTACCAGCCTGTGCCTAACCAGTGGGGCAGCTTTAATCCTGTTGTCACACAGGTCCCACCGCTGCTACACCCACTTAGAAGCACCACATCCTGACCTTCCTCCCCTGGCTCCTTGTCCCCTTGCACAGCTGCTTCTTGCTCTTCACAGCGCTCTCGTCTCCGCTGTCAAAGCCAGCTTCTTCCTCCATGCTGCCTTCACCTAGCAAGCAAGAGAAAAAGCATCTTCTCCCACTTCCAGTGGCGGAAATGGCCCACCACTGAAGGAAATCAGTCACATCTACGCTTGGCCTGTCTTTAACGCCCAGCAAGCTCCCAAGTGTGCAGAAGGCTAATGTTGATAAGGCTAAAGTGACTACAAGAGGGCCTCCTAAAACAGAAGATGCAACGCAGCCACCCTGAGAGAGCTACTCACCCGCCGCTCCTCGAAGCCAGGGGTATTTCAGGGGCACACTAGACCTTGGCCACATACACAGGCCTCCAGAGAGGCCTGCAACGGCCCTGCCCAGCGACCTGTGCCCGCACTCCAGCCCCTCAGCTTGGAAATCTCCCGGCCGGGGGGCACACCACACCGCCGCCGAGCCGGCTTACAACCAGCCAGGAGGATCTCCTCAGCCTGGCCGCGAGCGCCCGGGGGCGGCGGGTTACCTCGGCGCTTCCAGGGGGGTGACTAACATGGCGTCTCCTCGCACCTCCTCCACCTCCTCCTTCTCCTCCTCACCCGCCAGGGCAGCGGGCAGGGCCCCAACCCCAGCACAGCCCCACGAATCGTGTCGGGCCTGCGGGTAAGAGGCGACAGAGAC
>VZSZ01002176.1:163129-187859 GCA_013398815.1 Ibidorhyncha struthersii
GTGCCTCTGCGCGTCGCTTATCCAGGGCATTAACGTTCTGGGGTGAGAAAAGCCTCTTTATCTCCTCCCTGGAGAGCCCACTGCTCCCCACACTGCGTCCCCGCCATGACCTTTGCGCCCTCCCTGTGAGGGGATGGGATGTCTCGGAAGGCGTCTACAAATTATTCTGCTGACATGTAAAGGGCCAGTTGCTGCTGGTGGCAGGCGGCTGGGGAGGTGCTGGCGAGCAGGCTCTCGCTGGGGTGGCCCCACGGGGGCCAGGTGCTGCTCCCTCGCAGGGAGGTGGTGGGCAGGCTGCCCTCCCCCCCCCTCCCTCCAGCGCGATGGATGGGAGCTGTGCTTTCGTGGCTTGGTCCATCCTGTTGAAGACCTTAGTGTGATTTGGAAGACTTCGTGACTTAAAAGAGAGTGTGCCTGGCAGGCTGGTGCATGAGGAAGAGTGTGCCATTGGATGCTGCTTTTCCCAGATGGAGTAGAGCTTAATTGCTTGTCCATGAGTTGGCTGTGGTTTAATGCCCCAGGCCAACCTCAAGAAACTGGGACAGGAAGGCTTTGGACAGCTTTTGGAGTCCTATATCTTCCTGATGGTCACAGTCATACCCTCTCAAAGATCTGTAAGTCTCTTTGTCTCTGCCTTTGCTGCTTTGAGGTACATCAGCCACCATGGGACGGACCTTCCCAGAAATTGCAAGACAGAGCAATTTCTGGCATTACCTGTTTGAAGAAGGTCAGATCAGGCTTTTAACTGTGTCCATCTACCTTCTCCCCAGTCTCCCTGCAGTTACTCCAGAAAACAGGAGCTGCCTTGTCTCAGCTCTGATGTGCCACCAGTGTGTAAAAAGCATCCCACACACATGCATGAGGTCCTTCAGAGCCCATGGTTGAATGTAGGTGCTGACCTAGTTGCCTGCATGGCAACCAACCAATGGGTTACCAGACTTTGCTTTCCAAGCTCCTCTCTGTGTCCAGACACCCTCTTGCAGTCCTTGCATCCACTGTGGCATCAGGAGTCTTCCCCATCAAAGTGAGTGGGGAACATTTGTGGACCAGCTTTTAATCTAGTTCTTCACGGAGCACAGTTCTGTCTGGCACAGGTTAGAATCCCTAACTCTGCCAGTTTGTGGTGAGAAGGATCCCTGGTGCGCATGTGTCTGGAGACTGGCAGGATTCGTCCCACTTTGTGGAAATTCCTGCTCCAGCTGCTTCCCAGTACTTCTCCAGACACCAACTCCTGCCCCACCCACAATGATTGTAAATAACAGCATAGTGTTACCCTTCTTGTACTGTGAGCTGACACAATCATTTTGTCAACCCATATGGACAGTTTCTTTCTGTGGCATCTGCTCCCTGCTCAGGGATCTTTTCGCACAGCATCTAAGCCTTGGAAATCTTCCTCCTGGGATATCGGAGTTGTATGCTCCATGAGGTGAGAGCACTGTCAGGCACTAATTACAGAGTGGATACACAAGAGGTTGAATTGGCTATATTTGGCATTTATATTTGGCCTCTCAAAACTTGTTAGTGCTTGTAGTCTTAATGTTGCTTGAAAGTAGAAAACTGAAAGTACATCCTGTCAGGCACTTCCCCCTAGCTCTTCATGCAAGTGATGAAAAAATACCATGGGGAGGGACAAGTGTGGGGACGAAGGTCACAAACTCCAATTTACTTCAGTTTAACCAGCTGTGCTCATGGATGGGTGCTTCTGCTGAATGTAAACTTACGAGTATCATCCGGGGGGGAAACCGTGTGTAGGGACATGTGATAGGATGAGAGGAAATGGGTTCAAGTTAAGCCAGGGGAGGTTTAGGTTGGATATTAGGAGAAATTTTTTCACTGAAAGGGTTATCCAGCATTGGAATAGGCTGCCCAGGGAGGTGGTGGATTTGCCGTCCCTGGAGGTTTTTAAAAAAGGGGTAGACGTGGTACTTGGGGATGTCGTTTTGTCAGGTTAGGTTAATGGTTGGACTCGATCTTAAAGGTCCCTTCCAACCTTAACGATTCTATGATTCTGTTATAAAGAACAGATAATGGCATGGGTACAGAGGCAGATGTGAATGGAGGAAGAAATTAGATACAGCGAGTGAGAGGAAGTGGATAGCCCTTCATGTTTTGACATGGAAGTTAAAATGAATGAAAACACGTAAATGGAAGACTCTTGAAAAGTATGGCTTGTGACTTAAATTGGGGGTTCCGTTGTGGACTACAACTGACAAGGTATTGTAGTTCTTGAAATAACAACACAGACTAGACTTGATCCTTCTGCATGAAATGATTTGGGTGCTTTTGCAAGTGAAAGAGCAGGAATGGGGCCTACCCTGGGAAACATTAAACAGAGGGTCAGCAGTGTTTTAATTCTTCCAATGCCTTTTTCTTTTAATCCTCAGTTCCTGAATTCGTATGACTGCATGAGGCTATCAAATTTCATATGAGTAAGGGGGAGTAAATTTATGGCCCTGGTGTTTGCAGTGGAAATCTTGGACAATATAAACTCTGAAGGTTCAAACAGAAAGCAAAAAGTCCCAAGTTCATCATTAAAACTGGTATTTTAAAATCCTTGGGGGTGTACATAATGTGAAAGTCGTAGTACAAGTGTTACACAGAAAAATGACAAGAAATTGTGATGTTATTTCCTATTCTATATACCTGGCATGGGACAGACTTACAAAAGGGTAAAGCACTATATCATTTAAGTTAAGTTCATAACCAGACTTCCTTTACAAGCTATGTTTCCAATTCCCTCTTCCCTCATACTTAATTGCCTCCACACTACTGGATTTTGTTCTAGCAGTTTGTGACCTGGTATTTCCATGCCTGCTCTCAGACTTTGGTTCAATATGAAGGCAAAATTCCCTTATGTCAATATGCTTGTGGAGATACAGGAACTAATTGGAAGTATTTCAAACTCATAGTCAATATAAGGCTTGCTTCTTTCTTAAAATACTTTTTCTTGAAACACAAGAAATAAAGTTTAATCTTGCCTTGGGTTTTCTATTAAAATTCAGTGGTAGCGTAAATGAAAATTAGTCCTCCCTTGGATTTTGCAGCATAAAATCTGTGTCTTTCATCTTCAAAGCCACAACAGACTGCTCTGAATATTCCTTCTTTTGTGGCCTGAAAGAATTAAGAAAATATGCACATGCTTAATTTCTAATGTGTGTTTCAACTTAATCTCATAACAAGAAGATTGGTGGAAGAGAAACAGGCACTGTGTTGGAGTAATGAGAACAAATTTCTAGATTTTTCATTTAAGGGCTAAATGTTTGAATTTTTTTTCACTTCACATTGTTTCCCTTTGTCCTAATTTACTTGTGCTTATGTCCATACTTTGTTCCCTAGAGGGAACTGGAAAGAAAGGATTCAGAGTTCTCTCTAATTATAGCGTATTGCTGTTATAATGGTTAATGTGCCTCAGCAGAAAAATATCTCAAGACAGTTATGTCTGAAACTGGGCTTTGCTAGTTGTTTTGTTGGTGGGTTTTGGTGTTTGTTTTGTTTTGTTTGTTTTTTTTTTTATTTCAGAGGCCCTTTACTCAGTTTTGCACATTTGTTGGTAGGGCAATAAATCTGAGCCACTTCAGATCAATCATGAAAATGGGGGAAATTTCTAGACATGAAGGGGCATATGCAGTTATGAGAAACAATTTTATGAACTTAAGAAAAAACAGTGAAATTGAGGAAGGAGTGACCAACCTAATCAATTTTCTCTGCTCAGAAGTAGGGCCTTCAAACTGACTCCAGCTCACGCAGCTTGGGTAAAGGTTTTTGGTTTGAAGTCAATCAAAATTTCTTTAATTTATTTTTCATGAAATACTGTCCTATCTTTAGTGTTCATTATAACCATTTTTTTTACAGAGTGAAGCTGTGACCCTTCTACCAAGGGAGCCTCAGTTAGCAGTTTTTCAAACCAATATTAATAGACGGATAGACTGAATTTAGAGCAGTGAAGAAACGCTTAGTAGACAGTTTACAAATGAACTGACCACAGTAATGGATGCATTAGGGGAGGTCCCTCAGTTTTACTATTTGAGGTAGCCAGCTGGGAGACTTTGTTGCTCCCTGAAGTGGCCGCCTTGCTGTGTGGTGTAGCCCATTTCCTTGCCCATCAAGTCTCGTGCTCATTGTGCGTTTTACCTGCGTGCTGCTTTCTGCCTTCTCTTGTGCTGCTGGGGGCTGGTTTGATGTTCAGCAGTAAAACATCTAATAACTTCCCATTCATGTATCTGCTCAGCCAATTCTTTAACTGGGTCCTACTCTTACAAGTGGCTAAGTAAAGTGACTCGATAGATTCCCTTGCATTGCAGACAAATAATTACGTATTTGAGTGACTAGTGGGTTTTATGGTTGTGTTTTGTTTTCATCCCAGTGGGGCACTGCAGTTACTGGGGAGTGATGCCAAGCTTGTTGTGGCTGACACATGTTCAACAGTTTGCTTCCAGAAATCATATAATACTTTTTTTTTTTCTTTCTTGTGGAATAACTGTTGTTAAGGCATATGTAAGGTGGAGTCAATCTAACTTGAGTTTTAGCTTCCAGTCATCTGAATTACTAACAGGACAGTGGAAGCTGGTAGAGGAAAGGATGAAGGTTAGCTAACAAACAGCAGTAACTAAGCCGATTCCCTACTTCCATCTGTGACAAACTCCCTCAGTCTCTATATATCCTTCCTGATATATCCAAGTCGTAGATGAAGTTGTGTGTCATGGGAGACTGCTGGTGAGGGGAAGAGGGCATTGTTAAAACACTGCAATATGAGCACACTTGAGTACCTCCTACGCTTGGTAGGGGACAGCTTTCTCATGGTCCATCCAGACGTGTTATTTTCCATAGTCTGAAATTCCCCCAGGTTTTAGGTTGGCTTTTGATGGATGGTAGCCACTTGGACCGAGATCTCCATGGTTGTTAGTCACCATAGTATGGAGTACGGGTGTCCACCTGAGTCTTGTAGACCAGAGTGTCAGTGAAGTGCAAACTTCCTTGTGGGTAATGGCAGAAATATTATTTTTTTTTCTAGAGCTGACTGAATGGCACTTTGTCCTAACTTTCAGTCAGGCTTTCTCTGTCCCAGTTCGTTCACATGCAGCAGATTTGTCATCCGTACTACCATATGGACTGTTATTTGCCTCAGCACTAGTTTCTGTTTCCTTCTGGTTTACTTCTGAATCTAGACTTCTGTGACCCACCTTTGTCGTATTTCTTTTTATAGCTTTCTTGGAGCACAGACAAAGGATTTGGGAGTAGGGGAAGTTGAAAGGAAGTGTGAGAACAGTATGCTCACCAACTTTAACTGTGGAATCAGTGAGACTTGAAGTACACTATCTTTAGTATGGCTTTTTTCTTTTTCTTTTTATTGTCTTTTCAGAACAGAACCAAAAATCTTCTGTGTACTTGCTCTTGCAGCTGTACAGGACAGGAAGCTGATTTAAGGAGAGAAACAGAAAAGACTTTATTGCCAGTGGAAGGAGAAGCAAGATTTGTATGCTTTGAAAAGGTATGTATTAGGAGATTTACTTGGTAAAAAGTTCAATAGTCATCAATACTCATTTGCATTAAGGTTCTTTCTCTCAAAAGCTGTCACTTCCTGACATTCACTGCATTCCACTAGCTTTCTGTTTTCAGGAGAAAATCTAGCCTGTCTGTGTTCCCAAGATTCAGCCTTTAAAAATAATGTCCCCTTGATCATAAGACTATGTAGCTAAAGAAACAATTCATTTAGCTGTGCAAGAGCTATTAGAGTTGTTTTCAGTAAAGCAAGGTCTATCTTTTCATTGGCATTCAATGGCAGCAAATTGGTTAGGCCCTTTAATACATAATGGAGGTACTACAAGACAGCAAATGCACTGCGAGTGTACAATATGGGCTGAGTAGCAAATACAGAAGTAAATACTATAATGTAGCTAGTACCACTGATTGTTTTTATTTTTCTTCTTTTGATTCGTGTATTTTCATGTTCACAGATCTACTGTAGTTTTCTGCCACTTAATGATAACAGGAAAAAAAACAAAAAAAACGCAACTCATCTGCTTGAGGAGATTCTGTTGTAATGTATCCAGTGGCTGTTCCTGCACCAGGAGGTGAAGGAAATAATGGACAACATGGGAAACTTATTTTTTTCCTTTTTGTTTTTGGAGCTGTGTTGCTCTGCGCTGGATTCCTGCTTTCGGTCTTTATTCTCCAGTCATGCCCGTCTGGAACCTTCAGTGACTGTAACGAGGTCCTTAAGGCTGCTGGGCCCCTGCTGGCTGTAACTGGACTGGTTTGTGTTTTACTGGCACGATCAAGGGCTAGGCTGTATATGAGACAAAGACAGTTGCAAAATGAGCAGGTGTACAGCCTTGTTTTTTGTCATGGGAGCTGTCAGTTTGCCCAGTTTCTCATATTTGGGTTCCTGTTTTTAACTAGTGGAATGCTAATTAGCATCCTGGGCATTTGGGTTCCTGGCTGCAGCCCCGGCTGGCACAGCATACAGCTCAACCACACCGGCAGTTCTGATGTGGACCTCCAGGGCTGTGGATTCCTGTCACTTCAAATCATGGGACCTTTGATTGTGCTCACTGGGTTGTGTTTCTTCGTGATAGCTCATGTTAAAAAGAAACAAAACTTAAATCTCAGCCAAGAATCTTGCGAAAGTGAAGAACATCCTCAGAGCCCTGAATCTTTTCAGGTTACAGTAGGTGGGTAAATAATGTGTGAGCTTTACATATGAGAGTTAGTAGGGGTTTTTTTCCACTAATGATTTACCTCTGAATATTACTCATTTGAGCTCTAAGCATGTCAGTTCTAGCACATCAAACCAGCCAAAACAGAAGAATGTTGCTTTGTCTCGTATGTTTTCTGTATGGTCAGCTCAGTTACCTTTCAAAGACAAAACCTCTTCTTTGGCATAAAAAGAAAGATCTGACTGTCTGTGCAAAAGAAGCCACATAACCTGACACAAATTAGTCCAATCCCACTTCCTTTCCCAAAGGGTGTAGCTGGCACTGCAAATCACAGGTCTAATGACTTCTGTGGCTATATTTAAGATTTATTTTAGCCTTGAGCTCTGACCCCTTAAACAGGAGAATCTGATTCATAAGCAGTGTATTGCACTTCTTTAATCAAGCCACATCTTTGATCAGAGATGCAATTGCAAGATGCTCCTGTTAATTGCACAGTATTTGAGTAAATGTGGTATGTTAGCAAGGAATGCACCCCTACGTACAGGACTGCTTTTAATAACCCATGAATACATTCTATGCATAGACTATTCTGGTAACTTTCTAGCTCTTGGAAAGGATTAGTGAGTATTGCTTGACTGTCATCTGACTGACTGGACTTGAAATTCATTATGCAAAACTTTTTTCCTTCTGCCTGTCAAACCAGCATACAGACCTGTAAGCTGGTGATCCTCAGAAAACACAAGGGTTTAAAGTCAGTTTTCCAGCCACCAGTGTTGTAGGAAGGAATTCAGAATTCAGACTGTTTTTAAAGGTGAGAAAGCAAAATTAGTGGATTCCTTTTATACTTCCATCAGGAAAAGTAAAACTGAAAGGCTGAAGGCTGAGGTCTGGTTGGCAAAGTGACCTTCTGGAACAGTGGTGACTCAGCTAGAAAACACCCCCCACCTCAGTCAACATTTCTGTTGCTCCCTGACCTCTCCCTGCATACAGATTAGAAAGGAAAAAAGGTGCCAGGCAGCTGTGAATGTTTATATAAATTATGCAGGCTCAGTGACTGATACAAACTTTCTGTTTACAAAAAATTCATTCATTTGAAACTCCTCAATTACAAAGTTGAAATTGGCAGATACACTGAACAGTACACTTAATAGTGGATTATGTGTCAATAGCATCCAAGTACTAATGTTAGTAGTGTGCCTTCAGCTATGAGTAATTTTGTAGGGAAACTGTCAATGCGCACAGAATCAATCATCAGAACCATCAATGATTTGAATACTTTTGTTGTAACACTGCAATAGATGTGCAGAAACATCTATTAAAACATCACATTAAAGTGCCCTATTTCAGATACGTGAGGAAAGCTACATACCTGCTTACCCTTAAAATGAGCCAACAGTAACTGTGAACAGAGAAGTGGTTTTTGTCTCTCTGGTAGATGGAACACTACCCTCTGCAGCTGTATTTTCTAAATGAAATCTTCCATTTATGAATATGCTGCATCTTTATTTTGGGATAATTTTGGTTTTGAACATACCTCCAATGTACTTCAACAGCCCCGAACACAACAGTTCTGTATGTGGGATCATTGCACTTTATCTTAAAAGCTAGACAAGTACAAATACTGTAATTGCAAAGACAGGAAATATTCTAGGATACAGTTAGAATAAACAGTGGTGCTCAAATTTTCAGAGGTAGTAATTGGTCAGTTTTTTTCTAGGTGATGCTGTAATGGTATTCCCACCTCCACCACCTCCTTATTTTGCTGACCCTGGGTCACCAACTGTGACACGTTGTCTTATGTCAGGTGGTTTGCCTACAAGTGAAAATCCTCCACCATACCACTCTATCTTCAGCGATGGGTAAGACCGTTTTCTCTGTCTTTGGAAGTCCGAGATGTTTCTCAAGGTATCCAAGACTGTTCTTAAATAATCACTGTGAATTAACTCTCTACTAGGCACTACAAAACTTTCTAGTCGATTTACTTCAGATACCTTACTTGAAATGGCATTAAAATATCCTAGTCTAAAAGGGGAATCTCAAACCCCAAAGTGTCTTTCAAGAGGGTTAAATTCTTACCGGTTTATTATCACTGAAAAGAACTTCCGAAGGGAAAGCAAAGCCTTAAATCAGTGGCCTTATTTAAATATACTTAGATTGGATTTCTTCCAAGAGAAGGTGCCCCTGACAGCAGTGCCCCAGTGGCATGATATTCACAATACCAGCTTTTAGGAAGCCTCTGTAGAACCAATGCAGCAAGCCCTTCATGACACCTATTCGAAGACCCTGTCACCCTGGAAATGCCACTTCAGTGTTTTTTGTTCTCCCTGTGACCCTTGCCTTCAGGAAGCGAGACCTGCTGTGCTGGTCTGTCTTTGTTCCCACTGTGGCAGTGTGTCAAGATAAAAGGATACCTTGATATTGCAGAAGAGCAGAAGGCTCCAGGGAGCTTAAAAGGCAGGCTGATGCCAACTTCATCTCAAGATATACCTTACCTGTGCAGCCACTCTGCCATACATTGAGTACAGCTGACTTGCTAGATGCTGCCACCACCAAGCTCAGGGAGCAAGAGCTGCTCACTGACTGAAGAGCTGTCCGCACCATAAGAACTTGCAGGGTTATTTATCCCCTCTGGGTTACCACCAGTGGGCTGCTAACTTGAGGGTGAAAGAGGTCACTGCAAGGGGCACATATTAGAAGCCAGAACTAGATCTGGCCAGGATTGCTACATGCCATGTGCCTAGAGCCCCCAGCTTATTTTCAGGCAATTAATGATCCAGAATTGACTTGGCTTTACTTTTTGGAAGGTCCTATGTCAGCTTGGTTTTGATTTGTGAGTCAGTAGGTGGTGTGGGACTTCTTCATTGGATGACTTTAGTATACAAGACTCTACATGCAGCACCCTAAGCACCATCACTGCAGCAAGAGCCCCAGCCTGCCTGGCTGTGTCCATTTGTAGTAGTTGTTGGACCATTGCTTTAATGGCATTCCACTATACTCCAGACTTCTCTACTCACATGAGGCAGTGTGTTCCATGACCAGCTGTACCAGCTGTGTGCCTGATGTCAGTACTTCAAAACTCTAGTGCTAATCTTCCTTTTGAAGCAAGCAAGCACAAACCCTCTTCCTGCCCAAAGACCTAAATGCCGCAGGAGGAGGATACTTGTGTTAGTAATGGTGCTTATTCTTGTTACCATGCTGTGAGCAGCTATGTCTGTGGGTTTTTTTAGTCATCCTTTGAAGTATACCTGGTGGATTCTTGAGGCTCAGCCGCTCTGTTCTCTAGTCAGTCACCATCAACAACTCCTCATATTGCCTTCCATTTTCTAATGCCCTCCTCCGAACATTTTCTCCCCATCTTTGCTGGAGACGGTAGATGCCTCCTTCTGTTGCTATTATAACAAGTCAGACTGTCCTCCTGCCTTTTCTCAAAATCACTTTTCTTAAAACATTGAATAAACACCTCTATCAAAAACCCTACTCGTTTTTCCTTGCTACTAGTGCAACACTTTAGTGCACAGTGCGCCTGGCCCCCAAACAAAAACATGATCGTGTATGTACCACCTAAGGGAGGGAGACACTCAGTGTTTGGTTCCCACTGGCTGAGATCCAACTTGAAGTTGATGACTTATGCTGAGTGATGCAATGCCAAATAAACCCAAGCTACACACATAATTCATTTAGTTTGCTGGTTTCCCACTGAAGTTGTTTTAGAGAGAGTACTTTTTGTACAAAGCTGATGAGAATCTGTTGATGACTTAGTGCCCTAAACACCTGCCTATTCAGGATGACAAGGGTGGATGCAGGGATGAGAAGATGTCAGGGTTGATCAGGCACAAATTGTTGTGTAAAAAAAACTTTTATTTTTTTAGGTATAAAAGTCTTTGCCTGTTCTCAGATTGCAAGTGAAATATATCAGCTCTTAGAGCTATACTGTTGCAGTCAAAGGACACCCAGAGCAGGCAGGAGAGAAAATAAACTCCTGCTGCTGAAAGAAGACATTTACATGAAGTCTCTGTGTTCTTATTGGGCTGGATGAAGGTGTCCACAGCTGAAAGATGTTTCATACCAGCTGCTGCTAGTCCTGGAGCTGGGCACCACACTAAGCCTGTCTGTGCTACAGCTCCAATGTGTGCTGTAACTCCCTTCTGGTATGTACATCCCAGATGTACATATGAAGCAAATGGATGTATGTGGAGAAATTACTTGCCCCAACTGTGAACCTGGACCTCTGGTAGCCATGAGACAGCCAATTCAAATATGGTCTAAGGATACCCTCAAAAAACATTTCAGTTTAAATATATTTAGAAGACCAGGCTGGAGTGGATAACTGGGAGAAATACAGGAGCATACCTGTCCTGCTGCAGCCTTACAAGCAGCTGAGAGACAGTGACTCTTGCACCACCTGTCTAAAAGTACAGTGCACACAACTGAGGGCCACAGGTCCTCTCTACCTTCTAATTTCAGGCCCTGAGTTCAAATGTGGGCTACTTGCCCACGTGCTTGGTAAAATGTGTGGGTTATCAAAGAGTGTGAAAGAACACAAGCGGCACATCCTGCACTGAAAAAGAAAGAACAAAGGGCGGTGGGGGAATGACAAAAAAGCTAGTTCATCAGACTTGTGGGCTTTCCCTGCTGGTGCATATACCAGATGACCCCTTTGTCCTTCACCCATTCTCCTACAAAGTCACCTGCAGCTGGATCAACTGCCTCAATCTACCAGTGTCCAGTTCTGGTGCTCCAAACTTTGTGATCTCATCAACTCAATCATCGATTGCCTGTCTGGCATTCTCTGTGTTATGAACATATGTACACAAAGAGGCAGTTTGTGGCCCAGCTTGTTGGGGCAGTTTCTAGTGGAGTGGACAAAACAGCCTTGGATGTAGAAAGCCTGACCTCCTGCTTTGATGTTCTGTGGCTGAGGGTGCTTTAGCTGTTGCCCTTCTGTGCTCCCCAGGGTCCTCACAGGGACCCTGTGGGTTGATACCACCTGTAGGTATTTTGCTTGATCATGCTCTCCCATGGCTTAGCACTTGTTAGCAGCCACGGCATCCCGACTAGTGCAAATTGGTTCCCAAGCCCTTTCATGGAGAAGAAGCAGTGGCCTCATTCCTCCTCTCTTAACATAGTGCCATGGTTGAAGATCCCAAAGCTGGAAAGGGATACTCATTCCATATGTGGGTGGTTACTAGACAAATGTGATTTGCCTCTTCAGTCCATTGCTCCATGTTCTGTCAGCAAGGGTGCCAGAACCATGCGGATGCAACCGATTGGGATCCAGTTATGACAGTCAGAGGATGGCTGCCCTCCTCGACTGACACTGGGAACTTAGCAGTCTGGTCGAGTCCAGTTGCGTCTGTTTCTCCAGCTCTGAGCAGGAATGCTGCTTCTTATGTCTGTCATGGGTTGCTGGAAAGCTTAATAAAAGTTTCAAGTTACCGTTCATGTAAGATCTCAAATGGCTAAGGACTATGATTTTTGCAATGCAATTCCAAGTCTAGTAACTGTCTGTCATAAGGGCAGTGTGTATATGATAGACTACAAAAGGGAAGATACATTAGGAGCTAAGGATCAGAACAAGATTTAATAAGATTGCAAGATAGCCCTGCCAGAAGCAGCTAATACTCATAAGCCAGGCTGTGGTTGGTGATGTGAAAGGTTAGAAGGCAGCTTGTTTGCCCTTCCCCTCTGAAGTAACAGAATTTTCATATGAGTCATAATGTAGCCCACAGAATGAAATCTGAATGCTTATGCAAGTTCTTTGCTTCAGGGATTTTTAGAGAGTGTGTGCATACATGTATGTTTATGTAAGTCAAGTGGAATTTCACTCACTGTAGAGAAATGAATTATGCTAATATGCAGTTTTGTGTTTTATAGAGCACAGCTTGCAGATGATGAAAGAACGATTGCTGTTAGAGACTATGAAACCATATATACAATTTCTGGAAGCAGCTCACCTTCAGATATTTTACCGATGCTATACCTCTCCTCTGAATCACCTCCAAAATATGAAGAAAAAACATCAATAACAAATAATGAATATTCTCCATCTTCTTCTTTGTCGTCTTCATCTATTTCCTTAGCCACATCTGACATCAGCTCATAGAGGATTGTCAGTTAGACTTCATTTTTAAATTAAATTGTACAGTCAGATTTACATTTTTTGAATTTATTTACATTTTGTAATAAAAGCAATAATGTTGGCTGTGTCTAATTTTTCATCAAAAAGCATAAATGATGAATTTGGGTTTCAAGAAATATTAGATAGTGCTGGGCTTCTAAGCAAGTAGTTTGAAGGTATTCAGTTCACTGCAAGAATGTTAAATGCTCATCTTGTTCTGTTACAGCTTCAGTTTCTGGTTTTAGTTCTTTAATGGAGGTGCTAAGTAGAGACCAACTTCTTTGCTTATTTTAATTAAATCTGTTTGGAGCTTCAACAAAGAAATAGTTAGGAATTGGTTTTATTTCTATTTTTATATTACTTTTGTGGAAAATACTTGTTTGCAAATTTATTGGCTTTATATGTACTCTGAGAGCATTACAGATAGGGGTGTTTAAGAGTGGGACCAAATATGTTATAGAGAACTTAAATGGTTACTTTTTGGTCTGCCTGGTAACAAACACTCCATAGCTGAATTTAGACCCTCTCTGGTCCTTATGTAAGTATAATCCCTATGAAAAGCAGTTTTAGCCAGCAGCTAAGAGCCATAAGGCAACACTGAGGATAGTTAATAGGCTAATAGTTTAACTGTGGTAATGACCGATTTCAGGGGGATTATACTACTGTTATATATCATCATTCGTGGTTTATACAAGGAGTGCTTATTTTGTGAGAGTGAGCGCCACTCAGCAATGGTATCTTCCAGGCGCAGACGTTACTTATCAGCAAATGCAAGAGAGACAGTTTCATGGAAAAGCGTGCAACAGATGTTTTTGACAGAGCACTTTACCAGACCCTTCAGAAATACAGCCCTCTTAGCTCCTTCGTCCCTATGTAGCCCCTAAGTTAGTGGTAGCTGCCTGCCTTCAGGATGGAGTGACAGTAGGTTCTAGTTCTATTTTATGAATGTCTGCACCCTTTCCTGAACTGAAGGATTTGCTTGTAGTAGGTAAGGATAACTAGCAGGAGCTGAGTTGCTGCTGACCTTTGATGCATTATGGCTTGCTCTGAACCCTGTTTGAGAAAAATAGACCTGATTCTGTGCCCAGAAACAGAATGCCAAGCTTTGAATTAAGCACTCAGGTTCCCTCCTTTGCTGGGGGAAAGGCAATTGCATGGTGTCATCTTTCTATGAAAATGCCTCTCACCTGCAGAGTTCTTCAGAGAGATGTTCCGGAGCTCCTGCATTTCGCCATTTAGTTCCACCTCTACATTGTTCCCTCAGTTGTGGTAGGGCAGCAATTTGTGCAGCCACACAAAAACAAAACCAGTGAGGGAGATATATTTAGCCAGCAATAGAGCTGAGTGGCTTATGCATGCAGAGTAATGAGCAAATGCAGCACAGAGAGGGATTTAGTATGTGGGAGCTGATTAAACGGACATGACTCAGCCATGGGAAATGTCTATATGAAGAAATGGGATCCACAAAAGCCAGCAGACATTTTGTCCTCTTTTCTCTTGTGTTTTTTACCTAGTGAGTTTTTCAAGGATGCTGTTCCTTGAGTGCCTTCCAGGCTATGGTTTACCATCCTTTTGATTTTTTTTTTTAAAGCTTTTGTTTCTAACCTGATTTTTAACAGTGCTGCCCACTGCCCTGCATGTTTCATGCCTACAAAGCCCTGCACACGTCGAAGGAGCTTGCCTCTCTCTCTGGACTTGTCATGCTATTATATAGCAAGTAAAGAAACTGGGGTATTTTACCTAAAAGATACCATGAAAACAAACACCCATGTTGGCTTTGTTCTGTTGTTTGGATTACAAATGAACACTCGTTTGCTGAAAATGTTAAAACATCAAAAAGCGTTTATTCTAAATAAATAAATCTTGAAATGTCACCATCTTTTTAAAAGCAAAAAAAAATGTGGTCATATCTGATTGCTGACTGTAAAGGTATTAACCTTTTGTGCTGCCTGCAATTTGCTCCATCAGTTGCTCCCCAGGTGTACCCAAGAGACCAGACAAATCAAGTAGAGTATGTTGACTCTGAACTGAGTCCTCTGGAACTGAAACATGATCTTCTTGTTTTTCTTCAAGGTTATGGTGTTTTGATCTTCTACTGCAGTGTCTCCTGTGTGGATCACTGTATTTCTACAAAAAGCAGTCTTCATGGGAAGTATACTTTAGAAAGCTGCTGACCTGACCCTCCGGAGTCAGCACCTGAATTTCCCGGGAAGGGTAGGTGTTACCTCTGAAAACGAGGATTGAAAACAAAGTTTTGCTCTGTATCATTTTAAGAAGATGCTTAGGAAATAGTTCCATGTATTAGCATCTTCTGGTTTTGACTTTGAGAATCATTCCTTGAAAATTCAATGGATGTCCTGGGTGCATCTCCGTAACTTGCTCAGCACCGAGAGAGCTAACATAGCCAGGGCAACAGTATTTGCCTACTGTGTTGTGGCAATCTCTTTCAGCAAGATCAGAAAATGTAAGAGGTTAGGAGTTCTGCCTCCACCACTGAAAGCTACTGCTGGATGAACAGCATTAGAGGGAGGAATTTTTGATGTGGGGAGTAGGGGTGAAATGTCTGTATTAGAAAGGAAGCAACACCTTGTAAAACTATAAAAGTAGCTTAAAATAATACAGAATAGCATTTTTATTGAGGAAGTGAGATACTTTACTGTCACACTAATGGTGCTATAACCCCCTTTCTGCCCTAAGGTTAGCTTAAGTGCTTGACATACAAATGCTAGGGAGCAAAGCAAGTTGGTTACTGATTCACACTTACTTAAACAGGCGGAGTGGGAGGTAAGGATTGCTTATCCTCTGTAAGTGGAGTTAAGGTCTCTCTTCCTTGCTGCCTGCACAGATGTTGCTCTGCTTCTAACTGCAACACTGCGGTCCTTTGGATATGAGAAGGATTCATGAAAATATAAATGGATGACTCTTCTCTAGGACAAGTCTTTCTTCCTGCGTCACCAGCAGCTGAAAAAAAAAGCTAACTAATCTGAAAAACTGAGATTGCACAGATCTCCGCAATGATCCTGTGTTTTTAGGATAACAGTACGCGCTGGATTGCACCCACCCCACCCTTGCCCTTTGTGGTTGGTAGCGCTGTATCCATCTATCCCTTTTCTATCCTACCTCTTCAGAGTCATGGCTTGTGGGGCATTTCTGTGTCCANTGTCCAGGCAGACATTTTTGCCGATACCTCCACATTTCTGCAGCGAACGTGTCAGCCGTCATCTAGGTCTGTGCTCCTCCCTCTATCACACATGCATGTGTCTGGATAATTAGGTATGGAAATACCTTCAGTTTGGTGTGCCTGCTGACAAGACAACATTCCCTGGAGCACATAAAACCTCCCTTGCTGGGGAGCAGCTGGCTGAACCTTCTTTTCACAGCTTATTTACACTTTGAGACTGGCAGAGCAGTAGTACAGGGCCCGGGGTGCAAAGCCCACTCGTGGTGGTTCTTTAGGTACTGCTCATACACACGTAATTCATGTTTTCCGCTAAAGATGCCATGTATAGTCACCTTTCTGTAGACAAAAAAGCCTCTCTCAGTCAAACCATTTGCTCCTTAATCTCCCTACAATTGAATGTTTCATTATGGAGTGATACTTTGTACCAACTCTTTTTAAAGCTAATCGGTGTGCAGTACCACTTTATAATTTTCTTTTATGTGGCATCTTTTGCGTGTGCTGTGAGTAAGTCCCTGACTATATTACAGGCATGTAAGAAAATATAACCTCACTGCAACGGGCTGATAATGTGAACAACTACGTAAAAATTAATAGCAGAAGGAGAGGAGAGAAAGAATAAGTGAAGGCCTGTCAGTGTTTACTAGGGTGACTCTTGAAACAGGTTAGGCAGCTGAGGAGGTGCAGAGCATTACAGAAAACCTGCTTCCAGCAGCAAGCACTGCAGGGGCAAGTCTGCATTGGTGACAGAAAAAATCGTGCAGAGGAACAGAAAGCAAAGCAGTGCTTGTGCTGCAGGGGTAAGGTCCAGCAGAAGCAGATGGGTACAAAACTGTAGTGAGATCTGAAAACAGCACCCATTCTGGTAATCTCATTCTGACTGATTCCTTAGGTTTCACAAAACTGTTTTCATTTGTTTAGGAGTAATTCCAGGTGAAAGGGGATGCATTTAGTAAGTCAGCATCTTTAAATTAGTCCCCAGAACATACACTCACTTGGCAATGGAAAGTACCAGTCTTAAAAAATCAATGTGATCTGCTCTCTTAAGACCTTGACAGCTGCCTGAATGTAGCATTGCCACTGTCTGGGGAAGTAATGGGAGAAACGTAGAGGGGCTTAGAGGAAATTATACCTTACAAAGAGGGGGCAGTTTACAGGGAAAGGTATAATTTTAATTTAGATCCTGTTGCACCAAACAAAGTCTTTTCCATCCCATTTTCCAAGTTCAAGTGACAAGTAGCCTTGGAAGAAACTACCTGTATTCTCCAGCTCTACTTTGCACTTGCTCAACAACCATGAAGTCAAACCATGTCCTAGGCCGGAGGCAAACGAGCGTCAGCCATGGGGTGATGCAACACCTGACTTGGAAAACTCTGACTCCAGCCAACATCTAAGGACCATTGCGTAGGACCGAGGAAGTGCTCCAGAACAATCATGTTGCAAATAGCAGTTGCAGAGTTCTTGAATGGATGAGAGGAGGAATGTGACACTACATCTGTATATACCATTAGTTAGCTATTATGATATAATGCTTCTTTTAAAAGGATGTTGGAGAGCCTAAGATTCAGCAAGAATGATTCATGGTATGGAAAAACTTGACTTGCAGAGAGCAGTAACAGAAGTTCATTCCATTAAGTTTACCAAATATAAGGTTAAAGGTGACTTAGGTTTTGGCTATAATTACCAGTACGAGGACAGCTTATCTAGTATTTCGGTACTTTCTAATTTAGCTGTCATCATACGAAACCACTGTATTGCAAGCCCTAACACTTTGCTCAAGTGGTGCAGAGAGTCCTGACTAGACACGGTGCTGGGTAAGGGCTGATCTTGAGTGTATTTTTCAGAAAATTTGTTGGCACCATTGGTAATAGAAGAGACATAATACTGACTTTGGAAACTTTCCAGACATTTTTAAAAGGAGTCCAGCACTAATATTCCTTAAGGTCTATCTGCTAACAAATGAGGAAGACACATCTGCAATTGCATTCAGCATCAGCTCTGGCGGTGCCAAATTCAGTGAGCAGCCCCTTTCAGAATTGAGCTGCTGTCACGCTCTGTGACATGAATGCATAGTAGACTAAAGGCACGTTTACTGATTTTGAAGAAGCAGTCTGAAAGGCAAGTTCTCTAGTTCTAGAGATATTTTTATCTTATAAATCCCAGGATAAGCTTGCTTCCCCAGAGCTGCTGGTAGCAGGAAATAGCATTATACATTCTACCACCTGAGGAGTAATCTCTGTCCTGTGTGCACTCCCCTGCCATGCTAGTCAAAACAGATTGAGTAGTTGTAGATTTTTTCCTCCTTAAGGAATTATACAAAGACACCCTCCCAGAACCCCCCAACAGCAATTACTTTAGTCTGAAACTGTTAGGAAACAGAAAATCTCAACATTCAATTAGTCTGTCTGTTTAATATAGGGGACATATGTTCAACAGTGATGTAAAAAAAATATTGTTGGTACTTCTGAGTACAGGATAAGATCCCTTGCTTTGCCAGGTTTAACGTTACAGGAGATGCTTTCTCATTCCTGCAGTGGTGTGCTTTTCAGGGTATGTAGGCTTTATTCAGTATAAACTTTGAGGAAGGGGTGGAGATCCCACAACAAAAAATGTCCACAGTTAAGGGGAAATTACAGCGCAATTATGCTACCTTCAAACAGCTGGAAAGCTTTGGCTGGCTTGAAATAACTTTTCTCCCACAACCAGCAGCTCTCCCAGGCTGTTCAGCACTCACCACCCTGTTGCTGCTTACCCTCCCACCCACTCCCTTTGGCAAAATATCAGAAAGCCTGCTTTGATATTTTTTAAACCACAGAAGCTCTGGACTGCAGAATGAGCTGCAACAGAGGTCCAGGCATGGCTATAAATGTCACGCTTCAGAGCACTGCAAAGCACTCCCAGCAATGTCCACGCATTTTCCTGCAGAGCTGGGCTGCTGGAGTGGTGGCCCAAGGAGAGCGAGAGTCGCCGCACTGCTGTTGACTAAACGTATGCAGTCCATATGTTGGATGCATCAGCTGGCAGGGGGCCTAGGAAAAGCTGCAGTGGCTGCAGCTTCCTTTCTCTCCCATCTGGCATGGGCACAGCGAGGAAGTATCACTGGGTGCCAAATTAAAGAAGAGGATAAACAAAGAGATAAGCAGCCATGCAAGGGTGAAGCCATTTCGGAAGTGATAGTGGTAATTCAAGAAGTCTTTAGTGATCGCTTCAGGCTTCACTTCCCAGACCTTTATTCTTCTAAGCAAAGTTTATTCTTTCACATGATGCACTCTGTTAACCATACACGCACAAAGTTCTTGTATAACTAACCTGAACCTTCGACTTTAAATGCTCTGCTGAGTCCCTTACAAGCCCCCTTTCTCTTGAGGCAGAAGATACGTTATACTCAGTAATGGAGCAGAACAACAACAATGTAGAAGATTTCTCCTTGAATGTCTTTTCTGTCACTCCTTGTCAGCCAAACAGGTCCGATGTCCTGGTGTCAGATGGGGATAAAGCCGGTGCCACTTTGCTCTTTTCAGGTGTGTTTTTGGGACTGGTGGGAATCACTTTCACTGTGATGGGATGGATAAAATATGATGGCATTACTCACCTGGAGTGGACTCAGTTACTAGGGCCTATTCTGCTGTCTGTTGGCGTGACTTTTATTCTGATTGCTGTCTGTAAATTTAACATGCTTACATGCAAGCCATGTAAAGAAAGAGAGGAAAATACATCAGACCTCGACCAGACTGCAAGTGGGCAGTCCTTTGTCTTCACCGGCATCAACCAGCCTATAACTTTTCACGGCGCCACGGTGGTACAGTACATCCCTCCGCCGTACCCATCCCAGGAAGGCATTGCTGTGAGTCCTGGCTACCTTCACCCGGTGCTCAGCTGCTGCAGTGCTGTTTCCTCCAGCGCCTCACCGATTCCCACCCCAGGCTCTCCGCATTTCTGCCCTGCCTACCCCCTGGATAACCCAGCTTTTGCTGGAGACGATAACTACGCTACTTATCCTGCAGAGAATACCAGGAATCAGAGGTACATCTTTGGAAATGGCTTAGTGTGTTTGGACACAGGCATCTGAGTATTTTAAGTGCTATGCGTGGTTTCAAAGGAAACAAAAGCTAGTCCAGGGTGTTCTCCTTCTTCAGACATTTTTTTTTTCTTTGTTAGGACTATTTCTTGAGTAAAGACTATGGAGACATACTTTTTCTGGAAAGCATTCTTATCCAAGTTAAATTCACTTAAGAATCCCTTTCAATTTTCAGTCTACTAAATCTCTTGTTATTTTTGAAGATATTAGTATATATGCTCCTGCCCATGTTTTTTTTATGCTTATCTTACTACATTTAGGCTGTTGACCAGAAGGTTATTGTACATACAGCCAGAGGCTTCCACTCAAACACAATCACAACACATGAGTCAGTGCATAAACAGCATTTTTACAACAATGCAAGAATCAGTTTGGTACCAGATGCTCTCGCTATTGATTAAGCCTGGTCACATCACACTCCTCTCCCACTGTAGCAACCTTCCAGCCCTTACTCTCTTCCTAGTTTTGGGGCATCAACAAGATCACTGATATTACAGAGCAGTATGAAACTGCTTTAATCAGACACTAAATAATTTTATATAGCTCTTTCCTCTAAGGAAAAATATTCTAATTATAGGTGTTTCTCAGAATTGTATGCTTCCTAGAACGCAAGTCACTTTTAGTTCATTTATCAAAGTCTGTTTGAAAAACTGCTGCCTGACCATTGTCCTCAGCAACATGCGTGACAGGCATCAGTAGGGTGAAAACAAAGGTCACGTCCTGACATGTTTATACTTCACGAAAAGAACACAGCCAATGGTTGAATCACAGTAAAACTTCATCTCGTAGCATTTTCTAAAGAAGTCAGGAAGCGCTTTGCCCAGGTAAGGCTGACAGGACACAGCACTGAGGTTACTTGCATGCTTTGTGTTTGCTAAATTCTTTTTGCACCTGCTCCTCTTCCTATTTCCAGGTCAGAGGACAGTTCTGATGAGCCAGAGGAACTGCTGGAAGACTACGCCTGTGATGGCTTGGCACCTCCACGTTATGAGGAAATATACCCACTGTCTTCATAAAACAACCATGGACGACAGACAACAATTCTAAGAGATGCCAGCTTTTTAATCCCCAAGAATCTTCTTTAAGCACTCACGTGATAAGCAGCTGTGAGCAAGACCTTGGTACTGTTACACAGTTCAGTATCATTGAAGATATTTAACCAGTCCCTTCTTTTTTGCCCTCAAAATTCATTAGCCCTTTGCTACGCAGTTTAATAGCAGCGTTATTAATTATTTAGTAGCAAAACTATTAATAGCAAAGCTATTAAACACAAGGATCTAAATCCATATTAGTGTTCCCCAACAAGAAGCCTGATTTTCAGACTTGCTGAAACCACTGTGAACTGTGAATGTACAAGATGTTTGTGGAAGGTCGTGATTGCTCCTGGCCATTCAGCATCATTAGGAAATACATGATTTCTGGTTGATATATTTTCCCTTTTGATTGCTTGGGAAACTTCAAAAGTGCTCAAGTGTCTGATCCATGAAAGTGCCTATAATGTCTCAATTCTGTCTGATTCCTTAGACTAGCTTACTCCTTCATAAGTCCAGTCTACAGATTAGACTTCCTTGGCTTGGTTCACCTGTACAACCCAGTCCTGTAGGCATTTTTGGAGCACCCTGCTTGAACCAGAGCGTCCCAGAACAGAGGAAATACAAATAGTGACCTCTGCCCATTTTTACACAGACCTCTAAGAGATCCTGCACGCATCAAATTCGGTTCCCTTCCCCACCCGACGGGATGCAAAGCACTGTCTCCCACCAGGAGTCCTAACAACTACTAGGTTAATGTCCTAAAGAAAAGCGCACCTTTCTGAAGCCTTGACAGAGGTGTGTGCTCCTACCAGTTTTAAAGGCTTTAACAATCACAGCTTCTCCTTGATGCACCCTCACTCTATGGGAGAGCTGTGGTGGAACTCCTTGTGAGGTCCCATCTTGTTTGAATGTGGGTCCTAGGCACACAGCTCAGGCTGTAGGTCCTCCCAGAGCATCCTGGCAACTATGGGCTGCAGTGAACTTTCTTGTTCAAGTTCAGCTTTCGAGATCAACATGGTTCCAGGCATTGTATCCACAGATGGATTTACAGCTGTATCTAACAAAGGTTGAGGTGCATAAGCTCCAAAATCTTGCAATCCAGAATGGAGGTCCCAAAAACCTTTGCTCGTTAGCTGTCTAAACCCCGGAGCGATAAGAATGCCGTAAGTCCTTCCATTTTTATTTTGTATTTTCACATATGCTTCAAGTTCTGCTTTTGAGTGAGCCTAGAAGTGCCGACACAGCTGGACGAGTCAGTGTCTCCCCATGCAGGATCCCATCAGTTTTGCCTATCTCCCTGAAAGGTGTCAAACCAAAAGCTGTTCCCAGCTCACACCTGCTGGAGCAGGGACCATGCAAAATGATCTAGAGGGCAGTGGTCACCATCCAAAGTTACTGAGCAGTGTGCTGCTGCCATGTCTGCAGGTCAGTATCCTGGCTAGGAATAGCAGGGCTAAAAGCAGATGTCCATTATGGAATGTGTGAACTTTCTCTTACTTGCCAACACAGTTGTCTCACCTCCTGCCAGTTGTCATTGATCTGTGATTGATCTCATTGATCTCATTTCTGAAGGCTGGAGAAGCCTGGTGTCGAGCACGAGCAGGCAGTACGGGATGTACCCGTACAAGTCACTGAGTGTCCATGCAGCCTCGCTAGCAATCAGGGGACGTAACTCTGCATGGAGAGGTGCATTCAGAACATTGCCCAGTTGCATGGACCTGCATGGTCCGCAGTGATGGACATGACACTGACAGAGGTCGTATTTGGGAAACAACATTTAAACTGACTCAAAGCTGGATTAGCAACTGCAGCAGCAGCTACTGGACAGTGACTACAAACTATGTGCAAGGTTTTTGTCACTGGAGAAATAGGGGTCACACTGATTTTCAGCAGCAATGCCCTGGTGTTAGCAGGTAGGAGTGTGTAATTGGAGAAAGGCAGACACTCTGCATTCAGCACGATCTCGACGGGATTGAGTGAGAGAACAGGTCTAAAAATAAATGCAGGTTTCTCTTATGGAAATCTCTTGCTCCTCTTCCAGAATTTACATGGAGGTGAACTCATTCTCCCTCCACAGCAGGAAACTGGAAGGTCCGAAATCCCCGGTTAGTTCCACATGGACAAATCCCTGCAGTTCGCACATAGTTCTGCTGACTCCTGCAAGCACTGCAGGAGCACAGAGGTCAGGCTTGATGGATCCAATTGCAGGACCAGGGTCAAAATCTCTACCCGATCACCCTCCCCCACAACAAGAAAACTCCTTCAGTCAGAAACCACAGACTTTTGCTGCTGCTCTTTTTTTTTTTCCTTCCAAATATGTGGCGTAAGCATGTTTCATGTGGTGATCATAGCTTTATTTTTATGACATCACATCATACTGTCAGAGTAAATATGAGAAATCCAGAAGATTGCACTGTGGACTCTATATTGGTTTTAAAGTTTACTTCTGTAGACACTAAGTTAATTGAAAGAACCCTGTGTTCCTTTTTAGAGAGAAGGCTGAATAAATATATTTAAATAACTGCATATTAAGATTATTTTACCCCATCAGATGAATTCTGCCTGAATTCTGTAAGTCTTTTCATGCTGCATAGATATTTGAGAAGCTCCAGTCTGATGATATTTCCTTGCTGTACTGATTGCTGATTATTGTTTTCAAGAATTAAAAAAATATTATATGAAAGCTTTTCTTCTTCCTCTTCCTTCCACCTTCTACTTTCGTCCTTTTTTCTATTTTAACAATTTTTTTATCTTTAGGGATTTTTCGCTTTTGTTACTCTATCCTCAGTGATATAACCGTCACTGAATTCAGCTCTCAGCATTACGATCTCTTTCTGCCCTATGATGAATGAAAGAACAAGCCTATTTGGCCAGACCTTCAACCAATGTGAACAGACACAACTCTGCTAGATTGTACTGATTTAACTCCTCAGAGCACCTGGAAGATTGTTTTTGAGATTTTGCTCAATCCACTTTTCATTTAAACTAGTGCTCTTTAGGCAAAATTACCTTCTCCCACGTTGCCTGCAATGCTACTTCAGACCCACAGAATGATGCTTTATTATAGTTAGATGCATCTCAAATTCTAGCCGTAGCGACAGAATGTTGTATGTGAATATTCAGCTATGTAACACTGGGTTATTAGGAATTTTTCCTAATATGACTCCACTTGTAAGGTTTTGACCGTAAGCTGGTTAACATATGAAATCAGTAGAGAGACAGATCTATTGACATGAAGCTGAGCACAATTGCTTCACTGCAGTAAAAATTCTGCGCAGAGCTGCTCTAAGATCGAGGAGCTATTTCAAAACACTAAATGTCACTTGCCAAATGCAGCTGCAGGGTGCGAATTTCTTCTCAGATAAAATCTAAATCTGCAGTCTGCTTTTCAACATCAGTTGCTGCCATATCTGTGAGGAAGTACAGGAATACACAAGTCAAGTTTTGCTTTGCTTTGGTCTTGTAGCGCTTTCTCACAAAAGCCTAATTTCACCAGAGTTATGTGTTTCTGCCACTGATGCCCCTGTACAAGCGCCTGCATACACATACTCCAGCAGAAAGCCCGTACGAGCGGGTGTTCAAAAGTAGTAGCGCTGGAATCCTCCAAAGAGATATTTTTAAATGGAATTGGATTTAGGAAATTGGAGTCTCAGGGGTAAAAAAAAT